>VWZO01007884.1:697477-857320 GCA_013396975.1 Bucco capensis
GGTTGGAACTAGATCATCTTTGAGGTCCCTTCCAACCTGGCCATTCTATGATTCTATTCTATGATTCTCTTCTATGATTCTTGGAAGTTCCCTTTAGGTACTGGAAGGTCACTAGTAGGTCCCCCAAAGCCTTCTCTTCTCCAGTTATCCCTCTCATAACTGATTTCACTGGAGAGCACATGGCAGCAGCTGTAGGATTCAGAGTGCAGTTCCTACCTTTGAACAGCCATTTTCTTGAGAAATACTCTGTGTTCTCTTTGTGTGTGCTTCCAAGGCTGGGGAGGTTTCCCTGCGTGCCTAGCATGTGTAGAGCAGCAGGTGTGGCCAGGGCAGTGCTTTGAGCTGTGGCTGTGTTGCAGATCTGCCGGAAGCTGAACGGAGTGCGCTTCACCTGCTGCAAAAGTGCCAAGGACCGCACATCCATGGCCGTGACGCTGGAGCAGTGCTCCATCCTGAGGGACGAGCACCAGCTGCACAAGGACTTCTTTATTCGGGCACTGGATTGTATGAGAAGGTATGTGGTGACCTGTTGCTATGCTAGAGGAGGCTGTGAAGCTGCTTGCCAATGCACAATAGGTCCCAGTCCCCATTGAGCAGAGCAGTGGCCAGCAGCATGCCTGCTGCTAAGTCACTTGTGCATGCAAGGTGCTTGCAGCTGTGTGTTCTAGCACTAGTTAACAGCTTGACATACATATGGGAAACCTCCTAAGTGTCATTTCACTGACTGTAGAACTTGACCAAGGTAAAGAGCAGTTATTTAACCATTTGTTAGGCTTTTTCTTAAGGCTTATAATTTAACAACATTCTATGACCATATATGTAAAAAAAAAAAAAAGTTATTTTGCTCTTTTAAGAATGTTTTTGAAATGTTTACACACTGAATTCATTTGTAGAAAATTTAGGTACTGTGAAAGCAGCATAAGCATTTATTACAGATGGCAATTCTTACTAGCTCATCATGTTAAAAATAAGAGATATCCAAGTAGGTTTGGACTGATGGTGATGGCCACTAATGTCTGATAAAATCCCTAGTGTGCTTAAAAAATAATTCTGAATTAGAACTCTGTAGAAATCTGGCCTGATGTTGAAAGATTTGAGATTATCTGAATGCATGAGGAATTAAAAAAAAAATGAGCAAACAAATTTTGATCATAAAATGAATCTAGATGCTGTCTTCTTTAAAGAAACTTTCATAATTGGCTATAATGATCACTGCATTGTATTTTCAGTAAGAGCTTAAAAAAGTGTATCCACAGCATTCAAATAATATATAACAAAGTTGACTAAAAAAACAAGTAGAAAGTATTCTGGTCATCCAGCAAAGAAGTAACTGACTCATACCTTGCATTTATTTGAAACACAAATTGTTTGTATGTTGGATTTGCAAAGATCATACTAAGTAAACAATCATGTTTAAATTCTGTAACTGATAATTCTTGACTTTATACAGTTTAGTATTGCCAGGTTAGGTGTTTAATGTCTCAATACTTTAGGTTTATACCTATAAGATCCTTTTTATTTATTTTTTTTTAGTGAAGATAGATATTCTGAAGAGAAAAGGTAATATTTACAAAGAGTAATTGAGCAGAGGACTGAGATGGCTTAGATGTGGCATTGGTTTGCAGGGTGCTATTATAGTGTGATGTATTAAACTGAGGTGTATTGTTGTGTGTGTATCATTAGCTTACATAAATCCCTCACTCTCTGCACTATTTCAGTGAGTGAATGACTTGTGTGCAGTCTTTCATAGCTACATGTTTTATCACTAATGAAAAATTTCTCTGTTTTCTGTGTTAAATTTCATTTGTGTTGGCATTTTCAGTATGGTTTTTTTTTTCTTTTATGTCTCCAATAAATTCCAAAGTGTGGAAGCTACAGTAAATTATACAGGGCAGCTAATTATTTAAAGTCATTGTCTTGTTACAATAGCATTGAGTAGTAGATTGGAGAAGTTTCACAGATATAAACCTGATTTAAAAAACCAAACCCAGATACATATAGAAACTAAATTGCTAGTGCAGAAGTGTGGTAGGTTTTTGTAGACTGAAATGTAAGGGACTTGGAGTGCTTTTATATCACATAACTGGTCTGAAAGCTAGTAAGATGAACACATTAGTTGTATTTGCAGATAACAGTAAATTGGAGTCACAAAAGAATGATGAAAAGCCCAGAAAATCTGTAGAAAACTTGAAAAATAAAAGAGCAGATGGGTATATCAGGTGGGAGCACCATCACAAAAATGCTGTAGTTTTAAACAGAGAAAAGCTTTATCTTACTAACAGCCTGTAAATTAATTTGAAGCAGCCTTGAACTGAAGCAGATGCTTTGTTGAGTGGAAGGTAATAGTTTTGGCTTGGGTGGTAGAATTGTCTGGGCCTAACAGCAAGGGCTTTGAGAGTAGTTACCCTCAGGATCATAACTAAACAGAGCTTTTACCTGTGCTAGTTTCTAGCTGTACGACACTGTGCACACAACTGGGGGTTGAAAAAATAATGAGCAGCCAACTTCTTTTTTCTCCCAAGCTGCTTCAGAACAGAGGAACAAGAATGTCAGCTGAGGACACAAGATACTTAATTCTATGGTCCTTTCATTGAGACAGTTTTTAGAGCTGTCTTTGGGTGCTGCTTTTTCCTGTCTTTGATGCTGCAGGGACTGTTTCTCACTGCCCATCTGTTGCTGGAGGTGATGCAGGATTTCCTTCCTCTCCTCTGCTGAGAAGGTAGTGTGGCCAGGACCCTTCAGCTGGGCTCTCCTCATGCAGGTGAATGGAGAGAGGTGAATTGCAGAGAAAGGCAACTGGAGAGAGCAGACAGGGAAGAAAGAGCAGCCAGGCAAAAGAGAGGAGGAAAACAAGCCATATTTTCCACAGGAAGAGATATAATGGTGCTTGACCTAGATCTTTCCTGTGTTTTACTTGAGGGAAGCTTGGCAGCTATGTTCTTGAGGTTTGTGTGAGTGAGGTCCACAGAGTCCCTTGGTAGTGGTTGTGATGCTTGCCCTTCTATCCTTTCTTTTTATGTGATTTCTGTTGCAGATTATTTGAAAGATTATGCTGTGCATTTCTAATCTTTTCATTGACTACTTGTAGAAGCTATCAGAATGATTTTCACATCACATTTTCTGAGAGCAGACAGAAAATAGTCTGCTGTTTAATTTATAACTTAAGCAATTTTCCTCTGATGAATCTTCTCTAGATCACTTAGTTAAACTCTGTCAATCAAGCTCCTTTATGCTGATTGCCACAAATCACTTTTAAGCCTTTCAAAAGAACAAGTGGACAAGAAAAACAAAAATCACTTTTAGCATCTAGAATCTTGCCAGACTGGATTGATCTTTGAAAAGCTTCTTTCAAGAGTTAACAGCAGGAGATACTGGAAACAGTAGGAGTTCTGTGAAACAAAGTGAGTTGTAAAAGTAAATGACAAATCAAAAGCAGCATTTATTGGAAATGCTGTGATTTTGAGAGATGAAAATTATGAAGGTGCCTGTGTAGCTGTAAAGCTTTTTCTTTTCCTGCCAGTGCTGACACAGCTTTGCTGGGAAGCATGTGTTTATGGGTTTGTGCTCTCTTGCCACCTCAAGTGTGGAGATGCTGGACTTCTATGTGCTGCTGCTTTTCAGCTTCCTTGATGTCCCCAGAATTTTGAGCACACCAGAGGCAATTTCAGATGTTTCAGTGTGCTTGCTTTGATGTGCATTGCACAACACTGTTTGGGAAATTACTGCCAGTAGCTGTTATTTAATGGCTTAGTTTGTAGGTGGAATCAGTGTCTTGTTTTCTTTTAAAAAAAGGGGGGGAGGCAAAAAAAAAACCCCAAACCTGTACAGAAATCCTATTAATTGTCCTTATAGCTAAGGAAAAATGCAGTGAGGCAATGGTAGGAATTGAAGCTGTTCAAGCTTGCTTTCTTACAGGATGTTATATATGGTTTTGTCTTGGGTGGTCTGGGTGTATGGGAATATTTCCTCTCTTTCAATGTCAGCTATGTTCCAAGAGGTAGTAGAGAGACAAAACTGATTTATCAGAGTTCACTGCAGTGTCTGTCACACAATTCTACTTTTCGTCTTGCTAGCTGGCCACAGCTTGCAGGAGGTTGGACCCTGGTAGGCAGCAGTCTCTGAAGCAGATCTGTGAAACTTGTTTGAGTTGGTTTTATTTCTGAACCTATTTAATTTCAGTGTTTCAGTGACAGGGCCCTTTCTGGAGAGCTTGGGGAGTGAGTAATCTCAGAATCTCTGGGGTTTTGAGCATGTATCCAATAAAACCTCAAAAGTAAAAAGAAGCCCATGAAGTGACAAATCCACTGCCTCTGGCAAAGCCTTCAGCTTTCAGCCTTGTCATCATTCTTAGCAGGGCACAATGCCTGCCAGACACTTCAGACTTGGAAGACAGAATTTGACTCAGTGTAGGACATGGCTTTCACCTGAAACAGCAGTCAAGGGTATTTCATATGATTTTAGATAAACTGCTTATCAAAAATCTGATTGAAGCACAAATACCTAGAGTGAATAGTCTGGGCAACAAGATATGGGCTTTTGATGGCCCAGCTATGAAACAGATAGCTCCTTTGTGAAGAGCTGTTTGAAGGTATCTGTTAAATATCATAAAGATGTTTAAGAAGGGAGGATAGCTGTAACAGCCCTTTAATTGGGGGGTTTCAGTCTGGGCTGAATCCATAGGTCCAGGCTGAGATGGACTGTGGCTCTGGATGGATCTATATGAAACAACATAGTGCTGTGATTGGTGCATGGATTTGGAAGCAGGAGCAAAGGGACAGGATGAGAGACAGGGATCCACATGCAGACAATCCTCTGCCTTTCTCCCATCTCCCACTTTTCACCCTACCCCTAGAAGCTTGTGTCAAAGACACAGTGTATGAGGAATCACACAGAAGAGGAAGCACATGTTCTCCTCTAACCTTTTCTTTTTCCAACCCATCTGACCTTTTCCATCTTTTTTTTTTCCCTGAGATTATTAGTACAGTGCAAACAGAATTTAAAAGGGAGAGCCTGGTTTCCACCACAGGTTTTTCTATCATTGAGTGGTTCTTTAGAAACTCAGCATTTATATTTAGAGCTACAAATTTTAGATGGAAAGAATTACAATAGCTGATCTATTGTAAGAGGCCTGGCATGAAGTACCAGCAAGGTCAATATTGCAGTGCATTGTCCACCATCAATTTTGTTTTCTAAAACTATATTAGTACTTTTTAAACTAGCAAGAGGGTGCAGAGGAAAAGAAAACAAAATGGAGAGAGATGATTACAAGATGTAGTCAGAATCAATGCAACTGGCAGCTGGGAGTTTTTTAGGATAAAGATCTGAATATCTTTTTGAGAGAAGGAGAGTTGCAGGCAACCCTTGAGGACAAAGTATCAAACAGTAGCTTGAAAAGACTGTGTTAAATCTAAGATTTTCTAACATAGGTACACAGTGTCATGGAACTGATCTTTAGAATACATCTTCAAAGCAATTCTCTGTTTTTCAAGACTCAAAACAAAGGAGCAAGAAGAAAAGAATGGCGAAGGAAACACATTTTATTTGCACTGTATCAGGCTCAGGAAGGTCATCAGTGAGGTTCAGGGTTCTACAAGCATAAATGAAGTACAACTGGCAGTTGTTTTGTAATACAATCTCCCACATTTCATCTGTTTCACTGAGGTCAGATGTGCAAGTCCCTGTTTTGCAGGGGAATCTTCTCTAGCTGACTGCACAAGTTTCAATTCTCCTATGTCTCATTTCTTCTGCTTCTTGCCAGATCCTGATTTCTGACCTCTTTCTGGTCAGCACCCTAGTCAGAGTCCTGAGAACTCTCTCATGAGAATTTCCTCATCTTGCCCTTTTTCACCAGACTATTGGTTGGTTATTTCCCTCTGGTTGCTCCTTACTCATCTGCAACATGAGAATCTCTTTGTCTTCTCCAGAGCTTGGACACTGACTTCACTAGGGACATAGAGAGAAGAGGAGAGGAGAGAGAGTCCCCCTGCCTCATTCCTTTTGCTTCCTATTGCTGGGGTCACTATCTGCCAGGGAGAACAACAGCAAGGGAAAGTCTTGTCTAAGCTCTTGACCTTGCAGACATTCAGCATAGATTGAATCCTCAGAGCATGTACCTGCTGAATTTTAACAAGTCTCTTTCAGGAAGAGGTGATTTGGGATTCTTGCAGGAGCAGGCTCTAATAGAAGTTACATCTTTCATACCTTTATTACCTTCATGCAGATTACCAAATCCTGCTTTTCAGCATGGAGTCTACTAGTAATGAGCTAAAAAAAAACAACCAGGCAGCTGTATTTTTTTCATCTTTAAATTACATTCTAAGTTTGGATTTTATCCATTCAAAATGAACTAACAATTGAAAGTAAGATCTTAGTGGGAAGCATTGTGTAACCTTAATTATTGTTGTCCTTCCCTTGGACCCTCTAATAATATTTTTGGACTAACCATTTGGGAGGAAGGGAAAAACAGTAAAAAACTTTTGTTAGTCTTTGCAAGGAATGTTTAGAGATGTGACCTAGGCTACATCAGCAAAATAGGCAGCTTTGCAGCAGGCAGTAAACCAGAATTTCTGTTCCTGTCAGTCCCTGGGCAGATGTTAGTACCATAAGCAATCTGTGTTGTCTCCAAGTTTTGATACTACCATTAAGTGGCTGAGTCCTTAAAAAGCACCTCTTTCTCTTCATCAGTTATGTAGGAAAGGTGGATACTTCAGGAGGACTCAGAACCTGACAGTAAATTTTAACTGTGAAGTAGTAAAACACATGAATAGATCAACTTTGATGTATGATAGGGAAAAACCAAACACATGTTCCTTTTCTATTGGAATAAAAAAATGTTTAGCCATCTTTGTATTTTAGCTTTGTGACAAGAAACTTTGTTTCTCTGTGATCTTTTTGCTGAAGGGAGTCCTTGCCCTTTGACCAAAAGATGTATGTGACAGTTCTCCAGAGAAGAATTGGATTTAATGGCATTCCAGTCTAAAAACTCACCTTACACTGAGTTTTTCTGCTCATATCTGTACTTTGTGTTTCTCACTGAGATATTGACAGGGTAAATGATCTGTTAACTAGCTCGTATTAGTATTTGCCATGTCTTGACTCAAATGAGAGTATGGGGAATTGAGCTGTGCCTTCCCTCTCAGTCAGTGTTTAATCCTGCAGTATAAACAGGAAGAAAGGTGTGTAATTAAGTCCCAAGTGCACACTCTGATCACTTAGTTTTCAAACCCAGCCAAACAAAACCCCTTATCCAATGAATTTCTTTTCCCATTTAGCACCACAGTCTGTGTTTGGATTCTCAATAGTGCAGCAGTGCATTTAAACCCTGCATCTTGCACTAGCTGAGCTCCTAAAAAAGCTCTTCTAATGTAAACTTTCTGTCACTTTTGTCATGCTTAGGTTACAGGACCATAATTTTCATGGGCTCCACTTGCCATGGTTATGGAAATCTAGCATGCAAGCAGTCAGATGATCTCAAAATACTGTTTGCTGTTCACTTTTAAGGTTCTCCTAGTCATCCATGGAAGACTTCTTCATTGCCTCATTGATTTGGTGCTTTAGGGCCTATGCTATTGCATATTGAGAACTTCCATAACAGACTACATCTTAACTAAAATCAGAAACTAGACATGTTATGCTGAGCACAATGAGGAATACTAGGCTTCTTCCTACTCTATTTCACTTCTATTATGATTTTTGGGAGAGTGTGTGTGGGAAAGTCATGCATGCATATTAGCTCTTTGTTAAAACTCCATGTGCCACAGCTGAGTTACTGTGGCTTTGCCCACATACAGCTACATCTATCAGGAAAAGCAGCACTGCCAAGTCTAAAATTTCAATAAGAAAGGAGCAGGAAATGAGAATAAGTGAATGGTAATAGCATACAATAGCTGGTTAAAATTATCATGGACCCAATCTCTTCTAGAGTTTATCTAAAATGTGAGAATGCCTCTAAACCAGTATTCTTCTCAGAATAATGTAACATGGGCAGGGAGAGCTTGTGACTTCCTTCCTGCAGCCTCAGCCATGTACAGGCTGGGGAGAAGTTGGAGGGGCACAGAAAAAGTAGCAAGTAGCTGCTGTTGCAGAAAGGTTGCTTTGTAATAGAAGATTGTTCATTTCTTGGGAGAAAGATGATGGCAGTGTTGGGCTACAGCTCTAGCTGGCTTAGAGAGACAGCAGGTAACAGGCACATCTAGGTCTGCTTTTGCTCTCATTTTAGGCTTCCTTAATCCCTTCATCCAATTTTGTTTCTTTTGTAGGAATACTCCCTGTCAGCTAATCATCCTCTCTTCTCATCCAGCATCCCTGTTCTAGCTTTCTTCCTGCTATTTTCTTTTCTCCTCCAGTCTATTTCTTCTTTCCAGTGAGTGCTTCTCTCTTCCTCTCCTGCAGTATCACCTTGGTGTATGACACTTAGGAGGACTCACTTGACAGTGGCCTTGCTCAGCTCAGTTCAGGAGTGAGTTTTAGTGGTAGTTTCTAGCTGTTACTTCCTGTAGCAGCTCTGATTTGGGGAGTGACATTTTGTAGCTGTGTCCTCATTGTTACCTCAGCCACTGGCAGCCTTTCACTGGCATAGCTAGAGGCAACAAGGTGTTCCTCAGTGTTTCCTTGCAGTACAAGTCCTGGTAGCAGTTTATAGTGGAGTGACTAAAGGAGTTTCCATTTAGACTACTATGTAATTATTATGGATTTTCTACCTCCATGATGTTATCTGTAGTTGGCTGGAACTACACCCAATAATAAAACTAGCAGCATTATATTGCTGTCCTGTTCTCTGAATCATTTGGAGATAAATCTGGGAGATAATTTGGGGATTCTGTATTCTTAATAGCCTAAACCTCTCCTGTAATCTGTATGAATAGGAAGCAAGTGTTTAGAAGGAAATTAATGCAAAGGAAAAGTTGGAGTCCTCCCAAGATGCACATACAAATCACTCCATAGTTGACTTCTACTGTTATAACAGTCACAGTGGTTTCTGCAACCCTGGCATTTAGTGGTGCTGTAAGTTATATTGTGACTTAAAACATACCTACAGCCAAAATCACTGTGGCTGTGCATCTGCAGTGCTGGTTTTGTGCCCTGATGTTATTTCATCCAGGAAATGAAAACCAACACCTTTCACATGGTTTGATTTGTTTGTTTGTTCACTTTGAGTTGTAGCTGCCTTAGTTGAACCAAGACTGGCAGGATCTCTGCTCTAAGTTTGTTTCAGCTAATACAATGGCTGTTACATTGAATGCCTCAGGAAAGCTAATAAAAATGGCTAACCTGGCACTCTGTCAAAGGCATTATTGGCTGGGTGTGAAATGATCCAAGCAGCATCAGGCAAAGACAAGCACTTACAATATCTCATTCTCAAAGGTCTGTGAACTGACTCTGGAATTCCAGAAGAGTCTGCTTTGATAATATTGGTTATAAATGCTTAGAGTACTTATTCATAATTTTTAAGAAGAGTCTGGCATGTTCATTTTACCTTTTGTTGTCATCAGTGTGCACCTAGAATATGCTTTATCCTACTTATATGTTGCTATTTGTTTATGTTGCTAGGTATATCTAAGATGTCTTCTCTCTCATTTAAGATCTTATAATAAAAAAGTTGTAATATAAGTTTGTTTCCTGAAGAAAATGTGAGACTTTCTAATACTCTATAATTTCTTATTTGTGTTGTATTCTTCACTTTCTCACCTGTGTGGCAACTGCTGATGTGGTAAGCTGCATATGTGCTAAAATTCTTTGCTTTGATAATCACTAGTTAAATGTATTAGAAATAGGTCAAGAGCTGAGGTTTGAGCAGGTGTGCAAACACTTCTTAAGGTCAAACATTCTTGACTCAAAAGGCTTATAATTGACAAGCAAAGGGTGAGATAATGAAATGTACTTGTATCTTTTTTCACTTTCCAGTGGGAGGAGGATGGTATAGAGATATCAAGTCACTCAAGACCACACAATCCTCACCTTTGTTGGAAATGCAATTTGGATTCTATTTTTTTCTTAGACTCTTCCTAGTGGCTGGTTTGTTTGAAATAAAAGTTGTGATGCTCTACTTGAGCATGCAATAGCAATGCTTAAATAAGGTTCATGACCTTATTGGCATTCACTGTTCTGCCCATTAGTAATTCTCTTCCCCCACTCCGTTTTGCTCCTTGGGTTCATGCAGCAGGGCTGGCTGCACAGTTCAAGCCTCTAACTGGTGTGTCAACTGCCTGCAGCCCTCCATCAATAGCCTACTGAGTAAAATTCTCTCTTGCTTGCTTATTGCAGTGCTGCCTAGGGGAGAAGGTTGCTCCCTGTGTCCTATTTCTCTCTCAAACTTTGCTGCTACCCTGGTATTATCAGCACATTTGTAGACAATTGCTTTAAATACAGTTTGACATTTCTGTTTCACAGATTAACATCACTTGCCATCTGAAGTTGCTACTTGAATTCATTCTTGAAGTGAGCTAGTGCATGTCAGACAGCTCCTGTGCTCTTTATTTTCCTGCTTGTGCAGTGGAGGTGCCCAAGAGGTGCTGCTGAGTCCAGGGGGATTCATTTTACTTCTCTAGGATTGCTTTTCCCCTGTTAACCTGCCTTGCTGCATTCTGTGAGACACTGCCCTGTGTTCTCATTGCAACTTACTTCCTCCTGTCCTTTTTTGAAGGGAAAGCAATGTTTCCTGAAGCCTTAGGGTGGCTATGGCCTTATGCTTCATGCTTGCTTTGCTCCACAGAAGCAGAGAATTACATTTTGTCACATGTTGGTGTTTTATGTGACTTAATGAAATGAATTTTATAAAAATGTTTTGCAAACTTTACAAATAGTTTTCCAAGACAAGAAACCATTTCTAGAGCACTTCTTCATCCTGGTTTTTGATTGGTTTGGGTGCTTTGGCAATTAAATTTTAGTTAAGGCTTGAAACCATGTCTTGTGTTGCCCTGTAGGTTTACTATCTTCAGGTGAAGACTCCTGTTTTAGTTAAAGATTTTACTGAGGTAGAAGTACTTGGAAGATTTGGTGACTTGATATAATTAATGTGATAGAGCTGTTATTCTTGGTGTTTCAGGGAGGAAAATGAAATTTCAGTGTATTTCTCAAATCAGACAATTTGTTTCTCAGTTTCAGACAACCTATTCACTGGTAAGAGGGTGCTGAGCAAACACAGCACAGTAGTCTAGAAAGGTATTTGTAGTCTTTGCTGTTTTTCTTAGATTATTTTTTGACAGAGGTATCTAAATTCCATGTTTTCAGTCCCAAAGGCAATCATTCTTCCTGCTGTCATGAAGATTCTTCCTGCATGCAACACAATAGGGATAACAAAACTCATTTCTGTCTCAATTTAAGTTTAATTCCAAGGTAAAACTTGAAATGAGATGGTAATGAACTTGAACTCACTGGTTTGATTATCTCCTGCATGCTTCTAGAAGCACTCAGACACAGTACAGCTATTTTCCAGACATGGCTCTGTTCTAAGAGTGTTTGTCTCTTGAGCAGTTTTAAAACTGAAATTTTC
Source organism: Bucco capensis (assembly GCA_013396975.1). Classification (NCBI taxonomy): domain Eukaryota; kingdom Metazoa; phylum Chordata; class Aves; order Piciformes; family Bucconidae; genus Bucco; species Bucco capensis. Next base: position 708,969 of record VWZO01007884.1, read on the forward strand.
TGCCTTGTTTGCCATTACAGTTCAGTTTTTTAAGAACATTTGGAATTCTGCTCTTAGGTTTGAATCAGACCTACCCAAAAGAGGAAAAGGTAGGCATTGTGATAATTGTAGGAAATGAGGAGTTAGTGAGAGAAAGAAACTGCTCCTCTGAAACAGAGAATGAACAAACCGATTGGAACCATTTGGAAAGCCAAACTCACAAAGGTGTTTGAGAGTCCCAGCTGTGCAGTCCAGTGGGTACTGTGCTGGTAACAGCCACCATCCAGTTCTTTGAACTGGGACATGTATATCTTGTCTAAAATACTGCTTTGTGCCCCATACATTTAATATACTCGTTGCCAAACAGCCTTTACCTGAAATAAAACTGGGCTAGCTCTAGCAAAGTCAAAGCAACACCACTAACAAATGCTGGCTAGAAGTTTGCCATCAGAGGTGTCTGGGGAGCCCTGTCCTGTCCCTGCTCCAAGCAGCCACACCAGCCCTGTTGCAATCACAGAAGTGACTGCAGATCTTTATGAACTGTCCTTTCTGGACAGTCTGCTCTCCACTAAGAGTCCACACAATTAGCTGAACCCAAAAGCATCCTTTCCCCAAGCATATTTGGCTTTTAGTCATAGATAAGGTAACAACATGACTTTCTGTAGCATGGACTTCACTGGTGTCTATGACAGTGTATAACCAGATGGAATAATGAGCCCACACTGGGCTGGCAGAAGTCAAAAGACCTTTTCCCAGGCAGGACTAACACCAGCTAATACAATGGGCTGCTTTATGCAAATACTACCACTTTGTTATTACTGCATTACAAAATGCTGTAAGCATCCCATTTCCTTTGTAAATGAAGCAATGTGTTACCTCAATAGCTACTTTTGAGGCTATCTGCAACTTAAAGCACAGATGTTAAAACTAATGGAACTAAATGAACCCCCTCTGAATTGTAATCCTTGAATAGAGAAGTGGGTTTAGTAGGGTTTTTCTTAATTATAAAGTTTATTAAATGAAATACATATTACAATGGAGAGGGGAAAGTCAAATGGTCTTTTACAGCAAAAAATAAAACCTCTAAACTTGCTATCCATACTCCATTGGGTATGGAATGCCAAAAGAGAAATAAAAAGATGTTCAATCTTGTTGCAAAGCTTAATGTTCTGTACCACATTGTAATGTAGCCCAAAACAGACAATTGCTTGCTCATAAATCTTTTTCCCTTCACATTACAGAGAAAACCTAAGACTGTCCTTTAAAAGTAGTCTGTAGTCGAGTGAGCTTGAAAGTTTATGTTGTTAGCCATTGGGTTCCACTATTAATGGTGCTGGGGAGAAAATCTGAGGCAGGTGTAGTTGCTTTTGTAAGAGATGCAATGGTAGCACAAGGATGGAATGAAGACCAAATAGCTCTGTGAGGATGGGGGTAAAAAACACTGGGCAATTCACCACTGAGGAGTTGTTGTTTTTTTTCTGAAGCCCATTAAATTCAGGGCAGTGCTCATGCTCAAGCTGTGCCTATCATCACATCCCTACTGCATGAATGGAGAATCCTAGAATGGTTTAGGTTGGAAGGGAGCTCTGGAGCTCATCTAGTCCAACCCCCCTGCAGTGGCCAGGGACATCCCCAACTAGAGCAGCTTGCCCAGAGCCCTGGCAAGCCTCACCTTGTCTAGGTTAAGAATTCCTGTTGCCAGTGTGCACCTTGGAGGATGGTTAATTTCCTGATTTAGGGGCTCTGGATCATCCCATGGATGTTCTGTAGACATATGGGAAGCCTGGGCTGTTAAATTTGGCACCTAAAGGTTTGCCACTCCAGGCTAGGGAGTATAGGACATGTTGCCTTTTGAAAGATTGGGACCAGATTTTGGAAGTGTGTTTGTAGTTATCCTAGGAAAAAACTGAAGGTAAAGTGAAGGGCAAAACATGGCACAGGGAAGATTTTACTGGCATCAGCGTGCTACCTGTTGTGTTTTAAACATAAATCTGTCACTAGATACCAGTTTATTTATTACTGTGGGGTCAGGGAAGCCAGAAGGTTTTTTTCTTTTGTTTTGCTTTTAAAAGTGAAAGGAGTTAAAAGTTCACTGTTAAATTGCTGTTTAACCTTCAGCTGCTACAATATTTGAGCTACTTCCTTTGTTTATCTGCTTAGTTTGTATGTTAAAATAACATCTGCATGATTTGATATTTTGTGGTTAAAAGTCCACTTGTGTTTGTTTCCTTGTTTATGTAGAGAGCAGTAGCCATCAAGCAATGTACTTAAAGTGCCATTATCCTAAATTACTGTTTATTTATATTTTTATATGTAAACTTCTTCATTGGATAGCTTGTCTGGATACAAAGTTAATTGAGATTGCATCTTTTTGGAAGCACTATGAATTCTGCAAATATGTAGCCACTTGAAGTAGATAGATGTGTAGCAGTTGCTTTGTAGAAACTTTTCCAGTGTTTCAGTAAATGTTCTCATTTTTCTCCCACTGTGATTTGATCTGTTTATTTTTTAAAAAGAACTTAGGTATAGTTAGAATTCCTTAGTGAAAATATGCAGCTGATCATTTGAATGAATGGGAAGGAGAGGAAGCTTTCTAAATAAAGTAGATCCTCTTTAGGGAAGCAAATGCTTGGTAGATAATTCTTTCCTTGCCCTCAGGTTATCTGTTACTGCTTCAGTTGTTAATTATTCTCAACTGAAGAGAACATTATTAGGCCAGTGTAAAACTGTCATTTTCCCACTGAGATTTCCATTAGCTGTGAGTAATTCCAGTTTAGGATGGATTAGTGTGTTTTAAATTTGCTACCATGTTCTGCATGTATTTCACTACCAAGTACCATACCTGGGAAAATGTCATTTGGTATTTGATACACCAAACTATTGTGTCTGCATTGATATTCATACTTGTCTGACAAGTGCAATTGCTAAGCTGCACTCATATTCCTTTAGCTTTGTCTGAGTCTCCTATCTATCATCATCAAATATTCATCCAAAGAGCAAAACTGAACAGAACTAGTTCAGAGCATCTCTGCTGCTCCTTTGCTTTAACCATGCTGTAAGAGAAGTGGGAAGGAGATTATTAACCTGGTGGTACACAAATGGGGCACAAGGCACAGCCCTCAGCCCCCTGTGTATATTAATTCAATAACAAGAGATGCCTGTAGATTGGCAATGATAAATTTTAAAAACTAGTTTTGCTGTTTAATTGCAGCTTTTGTGTTTTACTGATGTTATTTAAGCTGTCAGTAGCAGCACATTAATAGCATGTTACAGAATTTGTTTGTAAATAAGACAGAATTAAATACTAATAAAATGAGACAAGCATGATTCCAGTATCCTTTCCATGTGTAGGCTGGGCTCCAGTGAGAGCATGTGAAGCTGGTTTGGTCTTTACTAAAGTTTAATTTAGAGTTAAGCTGTGAGATTAGTTGAGATATTTTTAAAAATAACATTGTATACCTGTCTCTATATGTTTGTGTTCATGGCAGAGGATAATTTAAGCAGTTCAAAAGTCTTTGCTGTGTTCCTATTAGTGCAGTAAATGTATGCTAAAAAGGGAAGTTGTTTAGTTACTAGAAGCCTGTAAGTGCTGTCCTACAGCCATGGAAACACAGGATTAACCAGAAGCCAAGGAGAGCAGCAGCACCTGCTTGGGCTGGGGTAGGTGGCTGCACTTTTTCACAGTTCCCATTGGCCATGAGCAAGTGCTAGAGGACAGAGAATGGTGACATCTCAGCAGGCCCAGGAAGGCAGGCTCATCACANGGGGCCCACAAGTGGTTATCCCAGTGATATGTTACAAGATAACTGAAGGACGTTAGCATTTACTAGAAATCAAAAGGGAAGCAGAATTCCTTAAGGCCTGCCATTGCAATGGACATTTGGGGAGGATGAAGTGTTTCTAATTAACAACCTATGAGCTTTTTTGGCTGCACTGTAGATTTTTCTGTTTGAGTACCTGACCTCTGGCTCACAGTTACTCAAGCCAAACACTTCAAACATGTGAATAAGTGTTATTGGTTTTTGTTAGTGTCCTGGTTTGACCAGAGTAACTGAGGATTTACTAGGGTCAAGAGGACAATCTTTTGAGAGGGCCTCTGAGACCCCCTCTCCCCAATGGGGACAGCAATTATAAGATAAAAACACCAGGCACGCAGATAGTGAATTTCTAAGAATAGCTTTATCTATATTTAAATGGTACAACAGTATGAAAGAGATAGATAATAAAGAGAAATAAGTTTGTTAGTTCAAAGATGGCTTCACCCCTTCCTGTCACTCCATGACATTTAGTGATTAAAGAAAAACATGACCAGAAACATGAGCAATGCTAGGATTAATGTGTCTCAGACTTGACTGGGTTGAGAACTGCATTCCTGTAAAGACAATGTAAAATAGAAGGTGCTGAAATTGCCTCCAGCACAATCTCATTCAGTGCTGTGTTCTAGGGACACTGAAGGTATTTCAAAAGACAGGTATTTTCTGGAAAATTGGTTCAGTGTTTATCTGAAGTGGGAGCAGCATGAGGTGATGTTTCACTGAAATGTTTTTTAAACTGTTTTCCTTCCAGCATGCAAAATAACCAGCATACATCATAGAGCAGAAAAACACACTAGACAGAGATAACTCTCCACCATGTCAGTTAGGGAACGTTGCTATCCTGTAATGCTGCTACTGGCTTGCTGCTGCTTCAGAAGAAAAGAAGAATACACAATAGGTGGACAAGTTTTCCACAAAATCTTAGATGTTTCCAATTTTAAGTTACATGTTTGGGAATTTTCGTAGTATAACACCCTCTTTTCCCCAGTTATAGACATTAAGAGACACATTTTGCTTACTTGTAAGTGATGTCAGTCACCACCAGTAGTGGAAAGCCCAGCTCCTGGACTGCTTTGCACTTCCACTGCAGCTTGCTGCAGATGTACTTGGAGATATTCATTTATTACATATCTCTAGCCCAGAGACTCCAAAGTTGCAGGAATTGGCAGATCTCTCTAGCTTTTCACAAGCCACAGTTCCCACAGCATTGTAGAGAGAACTTGGTGAGACTTATTTCCTTGCTACTGATTGTGTGTTTGAGAGCATACAGAAAAAAATGATTAAAAAAAAGTAGTAGTATGTATCTGATAGTCCAGCCCAGGTCAAGCAGTTAAATTTGCATTTTTCTCATCTGTCAGTGACTTACCTCATTGTTAAATGATGCTGTCAGGGTAGTTAACTCTTCTTTCGTGTTCAGGGAGTCCTGAAAGTAGTTCATGGAATGTATCCTGAGAGTTGCATATTTGATCTTTGGCAAACTGTGAATTCCTGTGACTGCACTGAGCCAAACCATGTCCTTCATTTCTTTGTAACAGAGGAAAATGTAGCATTATTATAGAAAGGAAGGTATTTGCCTCCATGTTGTAATACTCCTTGCTGCTAGCAAAGGCTTAGAGGTGCAGGAGATCAATACAGTGTTTATTGAATCTTTAGTCTACAGTGATCTCAAATCTTCAAAAGGTTATTTTTTTCTAGAAATTGTAGGAGCAAAACTGTGTGAGTTTTCCCTTCTTCATTCTCCCCATCAATGCAGTGCTATTTTTGCTTAAGAAGTGATAGAAGAGTCTGTCTGAAACCTGGTGAGAAACCTGCAGCATCACTCGACACAAAAATCTCCTTACAAATAGAAGTAGTGACAACAAACAAAGAGAAAAGGCTTGCAAAATGTACAAAGCTATTGGTTAAAGGATTTCAGCTTCAGTCTTGCTCCTTGGTGCTTGGGGAAGAAAAGTACTTCCTTCTGAGAACTGCCTCCAAACACCTTTGGAGTGTTTTTGAAATAGATGCTAAAACAAAACAAGTGAAGAAAACACAGTCACATATCCACTCTCTTGCCTACAGAAAGGATTTGTTCTTCAAAGTCTGTACATATTACTTAATACCAGAAAGAACAATAAATACTTTCAAGGCACTTTGCAAGCATTTTAGCCCAGCCCTGTCATTTGCTCTGAAAGAAGTGAATGTAAAAATATAGTGCTTTGGGGATTCAAGTAGGATGTTGCTTTTGTTCTGTAAAACTCTGTTATGACTAAAATCAACCTAGTGAAGAAAAGAGAGGGTGGTTTATTGATAGGACTGCTGGGGTGCAATCTCCACATTGCTACAGGCTGCATCCTAGCCTATACATTTTGGGGTAGGTTATTTAATTAGCCACTTACCTAGCTGAAGTAGGAGAGCTTTCTTTGCTGCATTTAGTGCTTCTGGTACAGCATTTGTGGTCAGCTAAAATCAGATTTAGGTGCATTTGTTGTGATGGAGGAATTAGCATGTGCAGTAACTTGCCTTGCATGAGTACACCCAAGGTACTGAGTGTGGTACTAATGTCAAAGAGTGGCTGGGATCAGAACAGGTCAGATCTCAAGTGTTAATGTGTTTTGAATCAGTATGTTGGCTGAAAGTAATTCATGAACTGTCATATTATTTACTTGAAAGAGTAGTTTTCAGATCTTTTCTGTGATGTATTTTATGACTCACTTGTTGGTTCATCCCATGAAGATGTGGTGTCCTTAATCAGAAGCAGTCACATTCCTCCTTTAGTGTATCTCAAACTGAAGCTGCAGGTGTAAACACTAAGTTATGATATTCGAATTTACATGTAGTGCTGTTCAACATCCTCCTTAAAATGACCTGAATTACAAATGCAACATAGTTTAAGTGTTTACATCAACAGTTCTTTCTGACCTTCATTTTGTCATCCCTCCTGTGGATTTGAGCATCTAGAAATTGAGGTCAGATTTTAAGCATCCTTCTTCATGCATAACTGCTTAGGTGTACAGCAAGCCCTTTCTGCCTTTTTAGTCAGCTTTTGCCACTTGTCTTCACCATGGGGAAAAAAAGGCAAAACAACTTGGCCAAAACAAAGCAGATTATTCATGAAGATTGTCCATGGTAAATGGAAAATATTTAGAACTTGATTAGACACATGAATTTGAGAGAGGGATTTGGTATGGGTTTATGTTTCACTGTGCTTTGTAAACTAAATATGTAATCACATCCTTAGTGAAACTCCCTTACAGAAACAGACTGGAAGTAAGTGTGACCCACTAGTCAGCTCTACTAGTGCCACAAGCTTATGGAAAGCAAATGTCTTGTGTATTCACAACTTGAAGGAGGTAGTAGTCATCATTTCAGCATCATTTCACACATGCTCAGATCACTAAGAAAGCTGAGATTTGCCTTATGGGTTGGTGGTGGGTTTTTGGTTATTTTCCTGCACAAAGACATAGATCACATTTGCTTTAATAGTGGTTGCATACTTTCAAACCTTGGAAGAAAGATTTTGCAATTTTGTCCTGAGAATTTCCCATGGATGAAATGCTAATGCTTCATAAGAGTGTGTCTGGGAAGATTATTAGAATCATATTTTGATAAAAAGAGAGACCTTTGTAGAATGGATGTGTTGTACTGCTCAGCTGTGTTGGTAAATAGTATAATGAAAGAACAAATCCTTTGCTTGAAGCATAAAACAGTTGGAAATCATGTTTCAAAAGCCACTCAGCTGTGTCTTGACAGGTAAAGGAGAATCTTTCTTGCAAATCCATCACACTTCAGTTCTGAAGCTCATCTCTCAGGCAGTTACCAGAATGACTTTGCAGGACTTGAATCCTCTGCCCACACTTCTAAATTAAAAACCTCTGGGGAATGTTTCTAGGACACGAGCTCAGTGATTTTATACAGGGAAATTATTAAATGTTTCCTGGCACCATTTTGGAGGATTTTAGTCCTGTTTGAGGTGATTCCAGGGCACTTTGGGACTGTTTCCATGTGGTGGCCTCAGGTTGGCAGTGTGTTTTGCTGTTTGGCTACAGCAATGGGGAGCTGCTGAGGGTGGGGTTCAGCTGCTAGTGGAGGTAGCTTTAAAGCAGCAGTGAGGGAAATGGGCTCTGATTCTAATTGGAATGTATTGTTTATTGCTATTATATTTTCACTGTAGGAATTTGGTCAGTGCTACTATTTTTACCCCATAGCTACTCTTTAATGTTCAGGCACAGTCTGANTTAATGTTGGGGGGTGGGAAGCATTCCTGCAAACATCCTGTGTCAGTCACAAAGGAAAATAGTCATTCTTCTGCAATCAGCAGAAATTTCTGAAGTGCTGGGATTAACACTGATGGAGATGTTTATTCCCAAAGAGCATATGTTTGGTGTATATTAGATAAAAACTGGAAGCTGCTCTCTTGCCTATTCTTCACAGTTAATGGTGTGCTAAAAGTACAGAAGGACAAGCAGTAGGGGGTTTGCTCTATGGTGAGCCAACAATTTTGGGACAGAATGAACCCAACTGGATTTTGGTCTGGTTTTCAGTGCTGTCTGAAGTGCTGTCTAAACAAACTAAAAATGTTTAAGCTAGCATTTAATATTTCAGCATTCTCTCTTTTGACTTTCTCTAATATAGGACAATATTGAAACAAAAATTGTTTTCATAAACAAGAAGTTTAAATGTTTCTCTCAGACCTTCCCCTTTCTTGGACTAAAACTGTCAGGTACAGTCTGAGGTTATGAACAGGTCTCAGTTTACCTATACTGTATTTTCAGGAAATATGCCAAACAGGAATTGAGTTCTAGTTATATTGTCTAACTTTGGTAAATAACAAAATAACTAACTTGGAAGCTCTGCTTAAATTTCTTTTTAAACTACAATTATGTGAACAAACAAATGGTGCTCTAATGTTTTAGCATTGCACACTAGTAAGCAATAGATGAGCAAGTGCTTTTGAGTCTTTTTTTTCTTCTTTAAAACTATCTCACTTAACTTAGTCTTCCTCTTAATCTAGAAAGGACATAAAACCATTATGATAAACTGTGAATTCCTGATTTGGTCTGTAAGACTCTGCATGTTTCAGGAAGGATGCTGTGGAGTAGGATTGCAGGGAGATGTTTCCATAGCCAAAAGCAAGAGTGAGCTGTGCAGTTCTGTTCCTGCAGGTGCAGGTGCTGACTCTCTTTCACTTGCCCCAGGAAATTCAAAACCAGCTAAGCTAGTGGATAATTTGGAGATTTATAGTTTGTTTTATTTCAGTGAGAACACAAAGACCACAGAGGGAAAGAGAGCAACTGTGTAAATTGAGTTTTGACTTCATCATTCCATCCAAAGAATTTGTGTCTGTGAGTGTGATCACATGAAGAGAGTAGAGCTTTCCTGGATGTGGTTTTATTGGTGCAAGAGCAAGTGTCTTCTTGCCTCTTATTAGGTACTATTGCAAGACTGTGTGTTGATGAATCTGCTGCTTTTTACTGAACCATTCTGACCTGTCCATAATGGTGTTTAAAACCTGCACTGTGACCATGGCTGAGCCTCCAGTGCTGTTTCTGGGCAGCTCATCAACAGGGAATCTTTTTTTTCTGGACACACTGAAAACCAATAGCAACAGTGCTGTAGTTTTGAGTACAAAATTGTGGTTTACTGTATATGAACTGGTTTTCAAGATCTAGGTGTCATGTTATGAGGATTACACCATGAATCTGCTGCTTGGTCAAACTCAGTGGACAAGCCTTCTATTACATGATGTACTCTCCTTTTTATTTCCCAAATAATGGCGTAAGAAAAGTGATGTTTTAAGTAAACAAAGGAGAGAATAAAGGGGTAGTGAAACAAAAACAAAAAGGTAGGAGAAAAGTTGCAGTACAAAAGGTGAAACAAAAAGAAGGGAGTTAGTGTGACAATTTGATGAATGTGTGAGATTGTATTGTTCGTGTGTTTAAATAGCAGCTGTCCCCAAATCTCTGGCTGAATATCAGTGTCCTTAGAGCTGAGACTGCTTAGCAATTTCAGTAATGCCAGTTGATTGTTTTGAACCAGAGACAGATTATAGGATCACATAAGCAGCAAAAATTGATTTCTAGCATCTTTTACTTCATTAACTTCTAGATTTCAGAAAAAAATTGTAAGTTATTGACAGCAATATGCATCAGAAAAAGAATCATTGTGAAGAACATTGATACAGAAAATCTCTGAAGGTTCCCTTCCTCTATCTCCCATTCTGAAACAATGCAGAAACAAATTGTTGTAGGTTTTATGGCATTAACTTTACCTTCCAACATAAAAGTTTGTTGCCCAATATTGTTTTTATGTTCTGAGTTCTGCTGTGATTCAGCAATCAGTCCTCCAGGACTAGGCAGAGATACATTAATTTCCTTCTGAATCATGCTTTATTGTGCTAGATGTTATAGTGCAGCATCTTCATAGTGGCCAGGAGATGGCCACAAGGAATATGACCTTTCCTCTCTGAAAAAGTTAAGGTTTCCTTCTAGAACTGTAGTGCTGTGTGTTGAAACAGGTTTGTTGTTGTTTTTCTTTCTCTGAAGCATTTCAGTGAATCACAGTAACATGTATAATGTAGAAAATAAACTGTTTTCACTCCAAAAAAATATTTGTTTTAAAGGCAAGGAGACAGCATTCTGTTTAAAATCTTTGAGAGGGCAGCAAACACTCTTTAGAGAAGCTGCTTCTTAAGAGTTCTGGATTTATGATAGTCTTAAATAAAAAGAACAGGTAAGTAAGCAGAATTGTATAAGATGGAGAACTGTTAGCAATCCCTTCTGGGCTGCTATTCTGGGATGAGATTAAAGCAAAGCATCTCACTTTTGCTATTTTTCTGTGTCAGCACTGGAGCTTGACAAGAAAAACCCGGCAGGCCCAGAAACTGCTTGCTTAAGTCTGTCTGCAAAAAAGGAAAATTCCCCCAAAGTGTGGATGCTGTTAGACATGAATTCAGACTGAAGTCACTGCTAGCATGCAGGATCTTTGTATTGATAGAAAGCTGCCTGTCTGTTCTACCTGAAGCACTGCTTTAGGACACTTGAGCACAGTGTGGTTAATAGCTGGAGCTGGAAAAGTTCCAACAAGAGAAGCATATATTTCAAAGTATTTAAAATGTGTCTACTCCAAAAATCTTGCACAGGGATGTCAGTATGACTGATAATCAAAAGCCAGAACGTGCCCTCGTGTGTGCTTGACTTTATAAGGGCTCTTGAGAGGCCTCTTTTCTCCTCACACCATTTTCATTGTCTCTGCTCCACTGCTTTAGAGGTACAAAAAATTTATGATGTGAATTTGAGAACAACAGAAAAATACCTGCTGTTTTGCCTTTGTCTCATGTGATGGGCATGCAGCATTATCCCAACAGGAGCTTAAGATGATAAAACACCAAGTGAGATAGAAGGCAGACTGAAATGGTTATATTGCCATTAAACTTACAGCACCCTCGGCTGTTATGATGTATTTGTGCTATGTTGTAAGCCTCAAATGAACAATTTGAAAGTAAATGAATGAGAATAGTACTATAGGTTAGAGAGGTGTTCATTACCCCAGATGGTATGCATTTAGAAGCTTTCGCTATCGCTCTTAAAATTGTCTTTGTGTGAGATAAAAACTCCGTGGATATTTTGGGAGTCTTCTTCCTTCCCTTTGGTGAGAGTTCAGAGCTGTTAGAGTATGCTTTGTGATGGAAAGAACAACTAAAACTATGGCTATACCTTCACACCCCAATAGGGTCAGATATTCCTCTCTTCTGGTTGTGCTGTTGAGTATCAGTCAGAAGGCAAACACATCCAGCTGAGATGGCACCAGCTGGATTCATGCTGCTTGCAGTAAAACTTTTCCAGGTTGTGCTGAGCCAGGGAAAGTAGTTTTGTCATACTGCTGACAGCTGGCTGTGGGGACACATCAGTCACTGTGGAGAACACTTATGTGTTAGAAGACAGTGTTACTTGCAGCACATTGAGAAATATTAGCAGAGCTTAGTGAAGCTTCTGACCATGATCAAATATTCTTCTTAATTTAAAAGCATGTTTAGGTATTCTGCTCAGCCTGTTCTTAGGTAGCTAATGTATCAGTGTGTATCAGTACAGACTGGGAACTGATCTGTTGGAGAACAGCCCTGGGGAAAAAGCTCTAGGAGTGCTGGTGGCTAGGAGGATGCCCATGAGGCAGCAATGTGCCCTTGTGGCCAAGAGGCCAATGGCATCCTAGGATGCATTAAGAGGAGCGTGGCCANATGGAGTTGGATCCTCATGCTCTATATTGAAGATTTCTTATTGAATCATGCATAGAATGATGTGACTAATTTGTGGAACAGAAGTCCCTGTGCATCAGCTGTTCTCTGTGGTTTTCCTGGAGGGAAGATAGGACTTGTTATGTTGAAAGCCACAGATCATTCTTTTCAGCATATCAAAGAACAAATGTACTGTAGGCTTTTCTATTGAAAAAAAATAATAGAACAAATGTTTTTTTATCTGTATTTCCATCATTACATCTGCATAAATCTCACCAATGCTAATGGGACTTGTAGCAACTCAGATAAAAGACAGTCAGTCACACTGTCAATGAGATGTGGAGCACACCACAGAAGGAGGAGGGTTCACCCCTGTAGGGGCAACCTGCAAGCATGTACCTTTGCCTGCTTAGAATCAACTCTTGGCAGGTAAAGGTAAGGCTCTCCAGAATGAATCACCTAGCAGTGGTTAACACAGTGACTGTGCAAACTTACTGAACACTCAACTTTGTTGCTGCCTGAATGGATCTTTTAAGAAAAAAAAAAAGTTTAATCCCCACATCTGTTGTGCCATAGGCACATACATGAAGTCTGTGATGGAAGACACCTAGAAGCACAGCCCAAAAACACCTGGGTCCTGTGCCTGGGAAGGAATAGGTGGGACTGTGAGGGCTGAACTAGAGCTCTCTGTTGTGGACATAGTGGGAGTAAACTGAAACCAACAGGCATACCTCAAGAGTGGGAAAGGGCTGAGGGGACAGTGCAAAAGGGGCAAAGAGGCTTAAAAAGACTTAGTGGATCGTGTAGAGATGAAGAACAGGAAAAACAGCAAGTAGCATGTTTTTAAAAGTGTGTAGAAATACAAAATAAAGGAGAAAATTAACTAAGTGCAATACAGTTAGTCCTCACAAGTGATCACAGATAGTTTTGTTATCACTGTGAGCAGAAAAGGAAGGAAATTCTGGGGGCGAGCCCTAGGACAAAGGCACTAACTGGAGTGGCCTGATACAGAACACACCATTATTTATTTCAGTGTAAGACATGGTGTTGACTAAGCATAATATACAGTTAGCTTTGTTCCTTGCCAATTTCCAAAAGGATATTGTCTAAAATACTGTTTGAGTTTTGTCCACACACTTGAAGACCAAAAGCAGCAGCCACAGTGACACCAGTTTGACTGAAGATTCAAATAGTAGGGATTTTAATTTTTATAGAATCTTTTATTTTGCTATTTAAAATAGTATGAATTGTCCTCCTTATTAGTGTAATATAGAAATTGGATGTTCAAAGCAAAGAAAAATTAAAAACTTCTTTTGGAAGGCTTCTTTAAAAGGGAAATGATGGATGGATGGTTGTGATTAGTCTCTTTTCTAGGGTCCCACCTGTAAATGCAGTTCTTGCACCTCTCTTGCTGTGCAAGCTCAAGAAACTCAACATTGCCTTTTAACATGCAAGTCAGAAAGGCAGACTTTCTGTAAAACCAAGTGACTGCTGATGTCTTTGCTGTGCCCTTCTCATTTTACCTGGTAAAAAAAGTGTGATTCTACCTTTAGTGTCCTATAGTGTCTTTATGGTGTGCCAGCATTTTCTTTTTTGGAAAAACACCTTATTTGGGACATGTGCTTCTGAGAAAGCACTGTGTTGTGATCTGACCTATCTGGATAGTCTGAACTCCACAGAGAAAAATGATGAGCTATCTTTTCATCCCAGAATATTCATAGTAAATAGAAGAATAGAAATCTTATCAGTCCAAAAGTAGTACATGAACAGGACTCCTGAGTGTATGCAACTGAAGTTACATTCAGAGGGATTGAAGAGGTATAGTTGAACTATGCATAATTCTACTTGTAGAGAAGCTGTTAAGAATAAAATAGCAAAAAATGGGCAGTGATTTGGAAGCATCCCTGCATCTCTGGTAGGAGGATGACTGTGTGACATATGATGATCCAGCAGAGTTACACTGGAAGCAGATTAGTTCCTAGCTGAGCAGATTGTACAAGGTAACTTTCTTATAGGAATGGAAGGGTGAGCCTGTAAGTAGAAAAAAGTGCTGTTGACTTCAAAAGCAAGTCCCCAGCACTGATGCATCTTTGAAAAAGTCAATTCACCATTATTTAAAAGTATTTTAAGATAGTTGTAAATTCTTGCCAAAAAGAGCACGTGCGCTTTCTATTTCTGCCTCTACATTCCCTACCAGCTAGTGAAGCAGGACAGCAAATCCTGTGAACACCATGGAGACACTCTTTTGTCACTGTTGCCTTGTGACATATTCATGATCTTTTTTCTTTGGGTTACTTACCTTTTTTTTTTTGTAACCTTTTTTCATTTCTGTTTGGCGTGTGTGTTCCTTTTAGTGATAGTATCATTCATCTCATAAGTTATTTCATGTTAACTTGTGATCACTACTCCAAGGCATCTATCAGGCTTGATACCATATTAGCCACCTTGTCATCATGCTTCCCATGGCAGCTGTAGACAACACAAGGAATAGATTGGCAGTATTTAGCATTAATCTATTTCATCAAAATGGCTATTTAGTTTCACTTTGTCAAAATACCTACCTGTTGGCTTTCGTTGCTGTTTAAATGCTGTTCTGTTTGTTCCTAACTTCCCCTGTCTAACAGCAGACAAACCCAGGGAGCACTGAGTGAATCGGATGATCCCGAAACAGGCTGTCTAACTGATAACAAGCCAACTTCTCGACACTTCTATCCTGTCGCCTTGCTGCTTGTCAGCTCTCACTTGCTGGTTGTGTGGCTTATTTTAAGTCTTGCTTTGCTATTAGCCAAATATCAATAAACTTCACTTGTGTTCCTTTCTTTTCTACAAACAGCAACAAACTAACTTTAGGAAAAGGAATTACGCTGTAAGATTTCTACAGTTTCAGACCCCAAGAATTCATCTTTAAGATACAAATGTCTGAAATGTACTGTGCTTTCATTCATTTTTTTTTTCCTGAACTCTCAGAAGTACTATGCATTGAGTGAATTGATTTGCTCTTTCTGTTGATGGTAAAGCTTTCCCACTGTAATTAGCTGAAAGAAAGCCCACTTACAATGCTGTCACTGTATATGAGATGTGGAATCCTGAATGCTTGAACCCCTCTTTCCAGAGTAATTAGTCTGACAGAAACTAAATAAAATAAAAAATGAAGAATGAATTTGCACAACACAAACTAACCCCTAGACAAGTATCACAAGGGTGGTGGTTTGTGAGACTTAATTTTCATTGTGTTATTTTCATTGTTACTAGCCAATGGGATTTTTTAGTTTACTAAATGATCATTACTTTGCTACAACTAACCCTTTTCTGTCAAGTAATTAAATGGAATAGAGTAAGTTCTGTTTTGTAATGGAATTAACCTGTTTGTAATTGTTGCTTTTGTTGCTTTTGCTTTCAAGACACTTTTCTATTCTTTTTAACAAAGTCCTGTTTATGTCTTGATGCTCCACTTTGGCACTTGTGACTTTTGTACTGTATGTGAACAAACATCCTTCCTTTATAAAGCAGAGAGTTGGATTGGGCTGTTTGAAAAGCCATTCTCTCTTTTCTTTTTGTTTGTCATTGCAAAGCTGAACATATGGGAAATGAAGCAAAGATGAAACTTCACAGATCTCTAGGGCCAGACTTAATAAAATGCCTTATTCCTAGGATGCACATTTTGGGGGAAATGTGTACTGTCATATATATAGTAAACAATTTGAAAAAAAAAATATTAGAATGTTTAAAAGGCAAATATATTTCTGGAATTAGAACAAAATGTATCATTAAAGCATTTAATTTTTTTTTTTACTAATCTTTAAACCTCAAGGGCAAATATATGGGGGAGGAGTGGAATCTTATCACCTGTTTCCGAGGGCAATAACTGTACTGGGCCTGGCCTTGGCTTTAATTTTGTAAGATGTATCATCACTACTTGTGGAAAACAAAAATGTAGAGTTGAATCTTTGTTATTTTTACTTCAACTGTTGCTGAAACTCTGCAATGAACAAATAAAGCATATTTATTTACTCTGTGTTTCATGAAGTTGTACTTTTTCCCCCTTTCACTAGAGAAGGATGCCGCATAGAGAATGTACTGAAGAATGTCAAATGCAGAAAGTATGCATTCAACATGATACAGCTGATGGCTTTCCCAAAGTACTACAGACCTCCAGAAGGCACATATGGAAAAGCTGACACCTAAGTTTAACACAAGTGTAATCAGGAACATACATCATGCTGATTAGTGAATAAAAAAATGCCGTTTATGACTTAATTGGGAATGTGTAACCAACTGAGGTGTTCTTTTTATCAGGTTTTATCATTTTGCATTAAAATAACTCCAGATAGTCATTCTGAAATGAAATGGCATGAAAAAGAATGGACTTGAATATTCTCCAACCCAGATATATTCAACTTTTCTTTGTGGAGTTAAAGCTCAGTGTAACTCATAAGGCAGCTGGAATTAGGGGTTTGGGTCGTTGGATCAAAGATTAAAAAGGGAAATGTCATTTGCTATAGGAACTGAGGTTAGCAACCTAGAAGGTGGCATTCTGACTCTGAACTAAAACCTGAACCTCTTACTGCTGGAAATAGTGTTTTCTAGGAACCAGTGCAGCACTGAGGTCTTGATCACTAGCAATTAAATCTTTCACAGAAGTGTTTATGAAAGATGCTAATGTTAATACCTGGGCTAAATATCATTTTGGTAATTACATTTAGCTTCTTTACATAAGCACGGTAACTTCATAATGTTTTTAGTAATTACTGGCTCTAATTTCAGTAATTCCATTCTGATTCTGTGCAGTTCATTTGGATGTATCATTCTTGGCTTTCTGTACTAGAGCCAAAGACTACTTATTTCACTTTTACATAAATCACATGGAAATCAGGGAATTAATTCTTCAAGTAAGGTGACCCGAGTTTGACCTGTCATGCTCCCATTTACTATGTAGCCTTAAAACTAAATTTTCTTTAGTGGTAGGGAAAATGAGGAGTTAATGTATCTTTAGGCTATAAAAACATGTATGTTTTTACAGAGCCTAAGGTAAATTTCTAATTATGAGTAGCCTTCTATATTAGGACTTGGCCACTGCAGCTGATTTATATCAAATACATAATGCTGCATGTAGACACTCAAGGATGAAGAACTATCAGCTTTAAAAATGAATGTTAATGCTCCTGCCAGCTTGTGTTAGTCCTGAAATTTGTCTTGCAAAGAACATTTGTGTTTTCTAATTGTATCTATTTATTGCTGCCTTCTGCCTCCTGGAGAGAAATACAATTAAACCCCCTCAAGTATTCACTGGTTACTGACCTTTATGTAATGCATTCATTTTGAGGAAAAAAGTACCTAGAGCAGCAGTGTGAGAATTTTATCCTAATGAAACTTCAGTGGGAATTTGAGCACCTGTAGAAAATTGTAATTGTCATGGATAAAAGGTTAATGTTTGCTTGCTCCTATGGAAGTAAAAAAAAATATTGATGCCCCATAAGTTATAATTTATTCTTTTTAATCTATTAATGCCCATTATTTGGTATAAAACTGTAACTACCCTAGTAAAAATCCATTTTTGAGAAGCCTGATTCTGCAAGCTTTAACTGGGTGATTACAAGAAAATCATCTATCATATGGATATAACTGAACCTATCTTGTATATGTGCAAGATCAGGATTTTGTTCTTGGAAAAGATCAGGGAGAGATCCTTGTTCCAATATTCATTGACTTCAGTGAAGCCAGAAATTCACCTTTATAATGTATTTACCTAAGTAATTGGAACCTTTTCTTTCAAAGTTAAGTCATTTAAATAGTGTTTTCATGCATTTGTTCTTTATTTTTGTTATATAAGGTGCTATCATGAATGGCTTTTTTGTTCTTCTGGAATGTATTACTTCAACAGTAGATGCCAGAAAAGCTGGCATTGAATCATAGATAAGCACAGACAGATGAGAATATAATGCCTTGATTATTTTTTTCCTGTTGTGTCCTGGTAGGAGTGGCACTACTCTTTGGGTGAGGGATGTGTGCTTAAATTTGTGTCTGAGTCTTTAACTATAACATAGCTGATCTGCACAAAACATTTTGTGGATTTATAGAATGCTAATATTACTAAGAAAATAATGTTTTGTTCTGTCAGACTGCCACACTAGCCCTCACTATCTGCCGTGTTTATTATCAGCTTAAAAAATCCTGCGTGTACAGTTTAGAAACAGTGACAAATTCCTCAGGCACCTCTGGAATAATCCCAGTGTACAACAGAGAATGCTGACCTTCCCATGGGAATTCAGTAGAAGCCTATATGAGGATAGTATTCATTGGTGTGTGCTATAGGTTCCTATAGTCCTTTAGTTTAGTCTCATGGCTATTCTGTCAAGTTCAAAATGTGAAATTCTATAGATTTTCTTTTTATGAGGAAAATAGCTTTCAAGATCTCACATCAGCATTGTAATCCCACTTGGGTTCTAAATTGTCATTGTCACTAGCATGTTACTTTTATATTGATGTTTTCCACGCTGAAGCCATGTTTTCGGAGGGGCATTGGATTACTGTTCTTTGTGTTAGCAGCCACTCCTTGTATGTTCTTGTGAAATTAAATAATCTATTATCTCTTAAAGATAATATACGAAAAAAAATCCACATCAGTGTACTGCAATGAAACTTGATTGGGCTCAAGCTATTAGAGAAGAGCAGGCTGGAATTTGTGCTTTAGCACAAGGTTGAACTTTGTCAAGCCACTTTTTTGACTGAAACAAGTTTTTTTAGGTCATAAGACCTTTCTAAAAGCCATTGGCATGGTTCTAAGTCTCCTAGAAGACTCTACCCAAGTGTTTCCTTGTTTGGTCATTGTATAGGCAAAGGCTGTGTCATCAGAGCTGAGCTGTTAGCTGAGCATGGATTCAAAACTAGTGTGCATTGTTTGAATGCCCAGCAGAGGAGTTAGTCATCCCTGAGGTCTTGCACATCTCCTTGTAGTTCCCTGTGAGTATCAGAGCAGTGAAATGAAGCAAATTCATTTTCATGAGCGAGCTACACGTTTGTTTTGCAGAGCTTAGGGCAGCATACAGGCTTGGGTGGTGGATTCACAGAAAATATTCCATATCTGCTCTCTTGAAACTTTTGTAAAGTTTAACATAATCTACTTTGAGGGGAGGGCAGTTCTCAAGGGCTAGAAGATGAACACTCAAAAACATATCTGGCATCAAAAGCCAAAACCTGTCTTACAGAAGATAGTATTTGTAGAAATAAGGTGATCAGGACCTGCCTCAAAGAATCCTGAAATAAGGGCTTATAGCTTAGAGTATTTATACAGTGCATTACATGCTTATATGGGGGGGGGGGGGGGGGTGTACCACAGACTAGTGTCTAGAGAGAGAGTATAAAATGCCTAAAAAAGTAAGGGAAAGGAAAGTTAATGTTTTTTTTTCAGAGATGATTGTAATCCTCTTGTTATACATAAGATGCCTAGGCCTGACTTTATTAAGCAGCCTTCTTTGGGGGAATTCAAAATATGTTCTCATTAATGTTTATACTTTGGCTTTTATGGAGAAATTAGGAAACAGAAAATTTTAGTTATGTTGTCTGATTTTTGTTTATGTGAAGCTGTGTCTTTTGATGGAATACTAGCAATGTATGCATTTTAAAGAACAAATCATTTAGGAGGACAACTGCAACAAAATCAAGGCTCTGAGAAAGAGCCTTAATGAAGTCCTTTACAATGTTAATTTTTGTACTGTCTGAATGTTGGCATTATGTAAGTGAAATAAGGAAATTAACAAACCCTTTCTGTGTCTAAATCAGTCAGGCTAGATGAAAACTCACTTATTTGCAGTGAAATAAATTGTAATGTTATTTGAAACCATCGCTAGTAATTTAAGTGTGAAGTGCAACATGTAATTTTGAAACCCATCGTTATAATATGCCTTTTGAAGGCTCCAGAAAATAGGCTTTTATATTTGTATATGTAAGTTAAACATAAGTTCCAGGAAACCCTATAGTCCACATATAAAAAGCAACCAGTGTAATAAAGAAATAGCATTAAAAGCTATGCAGCAAAATTACATGTATGAATTAATGTATGTAATCAGTTCAGTCTTAAGCATATATTGTGTCAGTTGGCTATGTTGTAAACTTGAAACCATTGGTATCTATATTTATGCTTTTTTTTATTGTAAAGAACTGTGCTGTACAGGTAATGCCATGAGACATGAATTTGCATCTTGGTTTTCATTTATTTTTAGCTTCAAAGCAGATGTTTGTAATCAAAGTGCTTAAAATAATTTACTGTTCAAAACACAACCTTACCTTGTAAATTGCATGTTTAAAAAAAAAAATCATACCAATGTTGGTTTTTTTAAAGAAAACAAACAAACAAAAGAATTCCTAGACTTCAGTCTCTAGAACATTGCTTTTTTTTCCCTTGGTCACACAACACATGAACTACTGTGTTGCCAGAGCTTTCAGCTTACTCTCTGCAGCACTCAAACCTTTATTTACTTTTTCTCTCACAGCATCTACTGAATAAGTAATACAACAACAACAAATTTCAGCATGATACTCATGATCCAGGATTAAAAACCTGCATTTGCTCAAATAAACAAGAGACTTAATATTCTGAATAAATAAAATAGAACCAGAGTGTATGTATTCCAAAGAGCTGAAACATAAAGCATGGGCTCTGCGTGCTGGCAGGGAGAGTTATGGTAGCAATCTGGCTCTGATAGTTGAGCATCCTGGGTCTGTGGGTTTGGAGTGCTGAGATTTGAGCCATACTGCTCTTACTTAGATCTCTTAACTATTGACAGTGTTGTTTTGCATTCTTTCTATGCATGCAAAGTACTTTAAACTTTTTCAACCCTTCTGTTTTGTTTATGAATGGTCTGACTTCCAAATTTCTAACATCCCAAACTACTTGGGTACTTGTTTTCATTTTGTGTAGTTGTTCCTTGTAATGTTTCTGTCTCGCTCTCTGGAGCACATGACACTGTGTATGAGTAACATTAACAGGACTTTAGTCCATAGTGTGTGTTTGTTCAGAGAAAAGAAGCACAACTATAGCACTTCAGCTCTTTCTGTTTCAGGATTTAGCAAGTTGGTTTTGTTGCTGTCTGTAAGCCATGCCCATTGTACACTGTGTGTATATTTTTATTTAAATAAATGTGATGTTTATTTTTTATGTTCCTGACTTTTTCGGTTGTTACTCATTTTTCATTTCCATTACAGTTGTGATGCCCACAGGGCAGATTGTGTGTGATGTTGAGAGTGGCTTCCCTCCTAAAGGAGCTGCTGGAAGCCCAGCCACAGGGCTCATCCCTGCTAGGAGCAACAGTGAAAAGATTGCAGCTGCCATAAATTAATTGTTCCTATTGTTTCTAAACTTACTACAGCTTTCATCTCAGAACCAGGTGGGTCCTGCATTTTCTAACTAAACCCAAGCAAAACATTCACATACCTGTTAGGAAAGCCCTTTCACGTAACTGTTGATCCGTAGAGGTTTATTCAGTGTCACAGAGGTGGAATCTTTCCATAGAAAGGCAAAGTGGCATGCTTTGGCTGCTGTTTCATCTTCACTGCCTTAACACTGGGTGCTAGACCTTGGGAAATAAGTAAGGGTAGTTTCTGTGTTGTTCTGAACTGCTGTTGATAACTAGATTTGTTACATGATCTCTCATCACAATGAAAGGTAAGTTCTCCATGGTTGGCTGAAATGTAGCAAATAGATCTCCTTTTTGGGTATATGAGATGATGTGGTTCACCTGTGCTATTGATACTATGCTTAGAAGCTTACTGCATAATTTACTTTCTCTGTTTCTATGTTAGTGTGTTTAGTTGTTTTACTGTGATATATTCAGTGAGATTTTAATTGCCTGCAAAGTTCTCGGTAACCTCTAGAAATTAGCAGGAACTAATGTTTATTATGGAAAGAAGTTTAAAAACTGTTAGCATTTAGCCTAGGAATTTTGTCTCTTGCTAATAAAAGTGATAGTCTTTAAAAAATACTTTGTCTCATTTTGCGTGCTTATGGATTTTATCTTCCCTGTCAACTGGGAATCACTTTTTTTGCTAATGACACAGTAAGACAAAAGGACAAAGAACCTGTAGCTGTTATGAGATGACAGAGTAGCATGATGATAAAGAAGTTTTCACCAATTCTATTTCTAAAGTTACTTTGGGGCATGTGAGAATAACAGCAAAAGGACAAGGAAAATTACTGCTGTGTTCCTTTTGTCTTTCCTCAGCAAAGTCCACGTGGATCTCCATTTTTCATGCAAGAATAATTTGTGATTGCTGTAATTTACAGGACAAAGCAGTTTAATATGCTGACTTGAACAGAATTAGAACAACTGTCATATATAAGCACTGATTGGCACAGTGGAATTCACCCCTTGGGTGATAGCACTCCGTGGAGATTTTCTTTCAGAGTAAAGCTTAACATATTTTGAAATAGAGCTAAGTTTAAGGTCTGATCCTGAAGTCTTTATTCACAAGCAAAGGATCAGAAATGGGGCACTTTAGATGAGAAACTTAATCCAAGGACCAGACTTTGAGAGAGAGCTCAGAAGCATTCACACTGCTGAACTTTGGTTCAGAAGTGTGAATGACACAAACATGTTGTTTGTACAAGTCCCCAGAAAAGAAGAGCTTGTTTGTTGCCATGGGCTGTGAACGCTCTTGTAGAATGCATAGAAGTTGATGGCATTTTCTTGTAAATGATTATAATAAATAGCTCTCTAATGAACTTGCACATTGAAGCCAATCATAGCATCATAGAATGCTTTGGATTGGAAGGGACCTTTAAAGGTTCAGCCCCCCTGCAGTGAGCAGGGACACCTTCAGCTAGCTCAGGGTAATCAGAGCAATCCTGACCTGGAATGTTCCCAGGGATGGGACATACATCTCCTCTCTGGGTAACTTGTGCCAGTGTTTCACAACCTTATTGCTTACAGAAGGTAAACATTTACATGGTTCCCTAGGAACTCTTGATCCACACCCAGCTAATCTTCACCCTGTAAAAAAAAAACCAACAAAGCCCAAACCTCACACAATAACATTAAGTAATATTATACAGTACTTTTAAATGCTACCTTTATTGTCTTACAATACAACACCTTCACACTTCATTGAAACAGGGTTATTAAAAATTAAAAAATCAGGGCTTTTACTTTTTTAATAGCAATATGGGGGAAAAAAGTGACCATTTCATGAGTATAAAGTAGCATCTGTTAACGTTTTTGTGTGTGTGAATCCACTTAGTGTGCTTAGCTATAAAATACTGATAAGAGTTAAAAAAAAAAAGTGAAGCACCCAGGTTATTTTTATGTATTCCTGGCCATAGTTAATGGGCATCAGCAGGGAAGATGTGCTCCCACACTTTTTAAAAACCATCAGGAAAGCAATGCACACAATGCAATTCCCTTTTGCATTAAACTTATTAAGTCAAATCAATTTTTATGAGCACATAGGGCAGAGCTCTGGCACTTAATTCCTTTTGATCTTCCGCCTGCTAAATTCCATTTCCCACTGTGCTACCACACAGTTTATTTTTAACAGATAATTTGTTTGGACATCATTTAAAGGAAAATGCTACAACTTCTAGCAGTAGCAAGGCACTAGAATGTCTGCCAAGTTATTAACTATCTGTATACACACACAGAAATAACCATGTATAAAAAGGAATTTTAGAGTTAAGGATTATAGAAGCTGTCACAATCCTGTGGTCTGCTAAATATCCTGACCTTTTTCTTTTACTCTACCCCCTCTTGGCTTCGTTTTACTTACTGATTAATTGTTCTGTTGAGGAGCATGAAGCAGACTGCACACCTGAGAGTGACTTATGCACAGCCACCCTCACAGATAACTCTCACTGAGTTCTGTGCTCAAACTACAGCTTCCACTTCCCATGGCTGGTGAGTGTCTGGAGAAGGAGACTGCTAGGAAGTGACAGGTTTTGAAGGAAAGCTCTTGTGACCAAGTCAGTGGATTTGTCTTGTAATTACAATGATGCTAACACAAAACTATCCTTTACTATGACTAGTGCACTGAAAGGCACATTAGCTAATTACAAACTGTTTTTCCAGCTAACTACTACTCAAGACTCGCTATAGAGTGCCTTCTATACCAATAATGCACATCTTTGGGATTGGGTTTTTATGCTGCTTCCATTTTTCTGTGATGAGAATCATGAAATGTTTTAAATACTTGAATTGTTGATCCTGCTGTGGTCATACTGTATTAGATTGTTTTTCTTTTTTTCAGTTGGAAAACTAGTAGTTGAGTGCTATGTAGTGATGGACCTATGAACAGATCTGTGTTCTTATAGGTGTGCTCTACTTGCAGCAGCCAGATCCACGCTTGGATCCTTACATCACTTTGAGCTCTAAGGGTTTAAATACCCCCAAAGGTTGATGAATTGAATGAGCCACTGATGTCATGGAGCCTCAGGAATGGCAGCAAAAAAGATCATCTACTCTGAGAGACTAATTAATTGCTCTACATGCCCTGTTCAGGGAGGTAGGTCTGGGAGAAAGGTGGTGGCATGTTAGCTGGACCTGGACCTGTATAGATCAAATAATCTTTGACTGTTTCCACAGTTTGTGATTGCACCTCCATGGGTTATAGAGTCTGCTGAATATCCTGACCTTTTTGTTTTACTCTACCCCCTCTTGGCTGCTTTTTACTTAATGATTAATGGTCTACTCCAGCAGATATGAATTCATGTTCTTAGGAAGGATGGCATTCCAAAACATATCCATGTACATGAGAAGTGCCTTTGAATAGATGCACTGGTGAGTCTGAATCCTCCATCTAGCAATAAAACCCAAGCATTATCAGCAACATAGAGATATGATGCCACTTGAATCTTCATGTGCTTAGTTTTCCTCTGCCAGAATTTTTTATAGTCTAGCTTTCTGCTTTTGTTTCTTGTTTATGTACTAACTTGGGAACCTGGATAGAGAACAGGGTTGGGAGTGTGCCCTTTGAGCACTTGCAGTAGGGTAGAGTAATACTCTAAGAATTAAATGCAGAGTCAGTGAATATTATGTACAAGTCATGCTACTAGATGACACCTCCAAGGCTGGGATCAGAGAGAAGAATTCTACATAACAGCTTTACTTCTGAGGTTCCTGGCCAATTGCAAATATATGGGACATTCAGTAAAATGTAGACTGTTTGAATCACATCAGATTTTATTGCACAGTAGGGCTGACATGGGAGATTAGCCTTTTCAGATGTAGGCTATGTTAAGTGGAACACCTGCTTCTCTGAGGCCTGGAAAAATTATGTTCTAAAATGAGTTTTCATGAAACTTTAAGAAGGCAAAGTGGTGATGTAGATTCCAGCAAGAGAACCAAAGCCTGGAACCTGTAGCAAAATTATTCTAAACATGAGCCAAAATGATCAGAAACTACCCACCTAATTTTCTGCTGGATAATCAAATGCAGTTCAGGAAATGTCAGGTATAATTGCCACTTAGCTCTGTTAAAATGTGCATTCATTTTATCTATCAGGTATAGAGCACATTTTGTCCTCATTTTTGTTCCATTTCTTTAACTTGGGCTTACATCTTGCATCCAAGGGAGGATGGACATAGATAAACTTCACATTTGTGGATGGATGTTCATTTACCCTTTAGCAGAAAATTACCTGGTCCTCCAACAAAGTTTTGGAGTAACACGTGCTGTAAGAATGAAGCGTGCACCCAGAATCTATGCTTATGGAGCACAAAGAGAACAGTAAATATAACAAGAGGAGAACAAAACATCTGCTTTTTAAATAATATGTTTAGGATGTTGTTGGTAACACCACACAACCCAGGATTTTGCTGAAGTCTTCATGTAAATTTTAAAATCAGTTAAGCAAATAATTAGTTAATTGGAACACCAAGTGTGTTATTCTTCAGTATTCTGTTTTTGTCTGAAGTTTCATTTTTGAAGGTATGATTTTTTGGGGGAGGTTGGGGAGTGGGGTGGATGACTATTATGTTTTTCTGATAGACTCTTTACTTTCAATATGTGATATGATCATTTACACCTAATGTACTTCTTATTTGAGGAAAAACTTCTCATTCCATCTGAACTCAGATACTAAACAAATGCTAAAAAGTTAGCTGAATCTATCAGGACAACCTTAAGTATCCTGAGTGTTGACATTTTTGATCAGCATGGTTAAAACTTAGAACTAGAATAGCAAGCTCAGCCCTCTTGCATGATAGGAAAGACCTTTTTTTTTTTTTTCCAACTCAGCAGTTTCCTAGATCATTTTCTCCCAGTGCACTGCTCAGTACATGACTATATTTGACAAGGAAATGTGTCATAATATCTGCTATTAATGTAATGTATTATTGAAACACCAAAATGAAGATGAATAGCAATTAAGGCAACTCGAATTTAAGTTCAGCACACAAGGTAGAGAGAAGTGGATGTTCATACTTACACACCTTTGCTTTCCTAAAGCAATGTGTGTCACAGGAGCTTGACCTTGGAATGGCAGCAGTATGTTAAACTCCTCTATTACTTAGTCTGGTATTTCCTATGGTTTTTATGGGCTGGTAATTCTCATCCTCTTCCAGTGTCTAGAAAAGGACATAAAGCAAAAGGGCAAAAAGTATAAGAGGATCAGTGTAGTGCAAAGTAATATATATTTTTCTTCATAACTATGTATATATATTGTTCACCAGTGGGAATAGAGAGGCATCAGACTTTTTTCCCTGTGCCTTATTCTGCAGAAAATTGCCATCATTGTGATGATATATTCTTGAGGTTGAGATGACTTCAGCAGTGAGAGTGCTACTGATGACAGGTTTCCAAGTTGCTAACTGTATTGAGATTTTGAGAGTGATGCAAGATCTAATACATTGCCATTGTGATTCTGAGACTGCAGTCTAAATCTAATGCTGCTTTATTGTGTTTGATCAGCTGAAGGAATTGTGTTGAATTCCAAGCATCAATATATGTTTTCCAAAGGAAAATTAGATGCTTGTATTTCTTTCATTGATAAATTAGTTGTTGTTAAGACTATCAATTTTTTTAAATTATGTGGTTTAAGATGAATCTTTATTGCACTTTCTTGTTTCATTAGTTATATTTGTAGGTAATTGGTAACTCAGTCATTGTGTGCCTTTTCCCTGCAGAGAATTTTAGAACATGTTATTTATGTCTGAAGTTATCACAACAAAGAGAAAAAGACAAACAATAGTCCAGACAGATGATATTGGAAGAAAAGTAGTACATGTGGTTTATGTCTTGTTGGGTCCTATCACTAGTAGAAGAAAATAAAAGAAAAAAAAAAAATTTTACATTTGGATCCAGGTACCTTGGTCAAAACTGGCATTTTGTTATTGTGTCCATAAGTGGGGAAGGTCAAAGTATATACTTACAATCCAACCATACCTGTCTGGAAGGAGGTGATGGTTAGAAAGCAATGATAAAATCCAGAAAGCATAGTTATGAAAGTATTCTACTGTTATAATTACACTAATCCAAAGCCAATACCATGGTCAAACCACTTACACAATAACTTGTTGCTGGGCTGAAGTTAAATAATAAAATTAATTGAATCAATTGTAATCACCCTAAATGCTGAAGAATTTGGTTATCTGAGTAAAAAAAATCCACTCAGGAGAATCAGATTTATTCTATAAGGTTTCCTAGGGCTTGAGACCAGAAGAGATCATAGAATCATAGACTCCTAGAATGGTTTGGATTGGAAGGGACCTCTGGAGCTCATCTAGTCCAACCCCCCTGCACTGGGCAGGGACATCCCCAACTAGATTAGCTTGCCCAGAGCCCTGGCAAGCCTCACCTGGAATGCCTCCAGGGATGGGAACTCAGCTACCTCCCTGGGCAACCTGTACCAGTGTTCCACCACCCTCGTGGGGAGCAACTTCTTTCTAATACCCAGTCTAGATCTACTCCTCTCCAATTTAAAACCATTGGCCCTTGTCCTTTCACTGCAGGCCTTTGCAAACAGGCCCTCTGCAGCCTTCTTGGAAGTTCCCTTTAGGTACTGGAAGGTCACTAGTAGGTCCCCCTGAAGTCTTCTCTTCTCCAGACTGAACAATCCCAGCTCCCTCAGCCTGTCCTCAGAGCAGAGGTGTTCCAGTCTTTCATGCTCTCTATAATAAGAGGTACCTCTACTTTAAACTCAAATACTTCAGTTAGACTAAAGGACTTTGGCCTTCAGAAATACAAAATTAAGACTCATTACTGGGTCTGTGAGCTTTCTCAAAGCATAAGTCTCATATACAGCTCTTCATCAGCCATGGCTATTTTAGTCAGTGTCGACTACTGAATCCAAACCATTCAGCAGGAGAAAAAGCAGCTGAATCTTGACCATCTTTGTATAAAGGAAGGAGCACTGTGCAGCTTAGCTTAGATCAGGTTCATTTGAGGCACTCCATAGTTTTAGGACAGACAATCCAAAACCAGCAAGTTGAAAATACACAGGTTTTTATGTTAATGTGGAAACTGAGGTGTGGGTTTTTATCACCTAATTTTGGTTCTTTAATTGTAGTCTAGTTGTCATTTTCTTTCCCAGGAGAGAAATGGCCACAGCCAGAAACATCTTAAATCCAACTTTTTGAGGAATGTGTGAACTGCCCTCTAAAGATGCTAGCCTTTCTCTAGTTAGGAAGGAACTAGAAGGGAATTCTGAAAAATAGTTTAGATTAGACATGTGCAAAGTTAAGGTGTCTGAATCTTAGCCACAGCAGCTGCTAGCTGTGACAAATAAATAAAATGCTCTTGTTAAAAAACCAAGGAAGAACCTAGATATATTAGAATTTTGAAAAATCCTCAAGGTATGGAAAAGCAAGATAAAAACTCTTTCAAGGAAGTGAACACAAGGTTGTTTGGATAAATCTGCATTATGTTGCCAGTTTGCAATAATAATTCAACACCAAAAATCCTTTTTAATAATCAGGATGCACTTTTTGCAGTTAGCCAGCAACAACATTCATTCTGGGGTGACATTAAAAATAAGTAATTTATGACTGTAGCCCTTAATCCATTTGCAGACAAGATAGTAATATTGAAAGTTGGCTGTTGGTCAAACTGCTTATCTACTTTTATTTTTTTACTCAGTGAAAGGCCGTTTCAAAATGAAAAGTAAATAAAATATGCATTTTTCAATTTTATATAGGGACTCTATTGGCTTCTTCTTTAAGTGCTAATTCAAGAGCAAAGCATGTCCTGAGCTGTAATGCCAAGCTTTTTAACCTGTAAAAACCTTTTAAAAAGTTGTTGGTTTGGTTTGATTATTTTTTTTTCATGAAAAGGGGGTTTTAGAAACTTTTTAAGCTGTAAAGGTTAAAAATCCTTGTCTGCAAGCTATGCAGACAGCACAGCAGGTATGGCCATCTGTTGGACACCTTCCAGCCCCATGACCCTGAGTGGCAGTGGGAGGGAATGCAAGAGCATCATCTTAAGAGAAAGAATGAACAGCCACATCACTTTAAACACCTGGATGAAACTGTCAAATAAAGCAGCAGCTTGAATAATATATACTGAATTCCTCTCCTCTGGGACCTACCTCTCTGAGTCTTCAGGAAGTGTAAGAAGTTGCCTAGACTTGCACTGAAATTACAGAGTATTTACAGCAGTGCCGACAAGACATTTGTGGGCAGTTCTCACACCTGCAGGGCCATAAAAAGCAATGGCCTTCAAACCTACAGCAGCAGGTTGGCTGCCCCAAATCTCCCCTGGCCTGTGCCCTGCCAAAATGGCTTCCTTTCATGTTGAAGGGAGGAAGATAAATGAGGAGATTCACTCTTTGGAGGTTGCTCCCTGTCAATGAAATAGTGACTATTCAGCACATCTGAGAAGCCTCTTTTAATGACCTCTACTCCTCAGTAATTTAAATGCTAAGAAATGAAACAGCAGCAGAATGGCTATTTAAAGTGAGCGTTTCAGCAGTCATCCCAAACAAAATCAATTCCCCATAGGAATATTTAACATCTTAGAATTAATTACAGAAGGTTTGTTGTTCTTTTTTATTGGGGTGGGAGGTTTTTGTTTGTTTGTTTTCTCAGCCCTTCCAGACATGTTTCAAATGTAATCACTAATGAAAGCAGCCTTGAGTTTAATCCCTCTGATGGCAAGCAGAGCAGAACACATCAGGTCCAGTGCCAGAGGAAGTGGCATAGCAGAGGAAAACCATCAATCCAGGAGCTTTCCTCTGCATCAGACAGAGCTGCTTCATCACAGACAGTGTATATAGGCAAGCAGGAATGTTGTTACTATCTGGAGAACTGGTGTCTTTCTGATATACCATGGTAAATTAATCTGTAGCTTGAGAGGTAGTCAGATACGTGGAGAGAAAAAGCTCCCAGTGAGAGCTGACATCTCACCTTTCTCTGCGCTGCCACCGCTCAGCATGTGGCTGCCATCACCCAGGGAGCTCGGTGACTCACCTTCCTCAACATTAGACTCTTGTGTGCTAGGGACTGACCAAAGGTAGGTCCAACTCTTATATGCTCAGTGGGGGAACCTTGCAGGTCGGCATTGGCTGGCTGTGCCCTTCTTCCTGAAGCACCCTTAGGGCTGTTTCGCTGAAAGGGCGGGAGAACCTTCTGGAAGTGGGGAAGGGAGGAGAAGGCAGCTCCTCAGACTGAGGTCAGAGACTCAGTGGGTCTGCAGGAGGCCTGGGGACACACAGCTGGAGCCTCTGAGGTCATGACAGAAGAAAGGCTTTTCCCAAGAGGGGCCATGAGGGCACTGTGGTTTTCCCGCCCAGAAAACTCCCGCCAATGGGTGAGGGGAGTAGGACCTTGAGGGACAGGCTCCATCTTGTCAGGGCAGACTGGGCCAGAAGGGCAGATCCGTTTTGAACATTTTTTCCTTCTTTTACCTTAAAAATCAGAACTCTAAGGATTCTCTGAAACATGATCTTTTTTCTAGTGAAACTTGTGGCATGATGTCTTTCTCCAGCTGCTGTGGTGTGTTTGCTCTGAGGAAAAGCGCAAGCAGCTCCGCCTCAGAGCCGTGGCGGGATCGGCGTGCGGGGAGTGGGCTGGGCTGGGCTGGGGTGGACAGGGGCTGCTCTCCCTGGGGAGGACCATCCCTTCCCCATGGCACCAGAGGATGGGCTGTTTTATCACCATGCCTTCACCATGGCCTCAGGAATGGGCCTTTTAGCAGGGAGGTAGCATTTCCAGGGGGACTGTATCAAACCTGCTCATGCAGCATGGTCATGGACGGCAACACTGCAAGGAAAGCGTAGGATCTTCACAACTTCAGAGTCCTTCATGTTGTAAAAGTGAGTACCTTTAGTTCTCTTTCCTTTTTAAAAATCCACTTACAGAATGAAGAACAATTGAGAACCACCTGCCTGAATTTTTTTCAAGGAGATACATGTATCGATGGATAGCTGTTTTGGCTACAAACACAGCAGTATTTAAGTTCCTTGAACTGCTGAAATAATCACCCTTGCAGGGCCACAAGCTTTGCTGGCTTTTGCAGCAGAACCTGTTGGCCTGATCTTGCAGAGTCCCTGGGCTCTTTTCCCACAAATATGCTATGCCAGTAAGTAGAAAATGAAAATGTTATGTTCTTTGCGTTGTCTGCACCCTGTTTTTTGAACATTTGCTTTACTCAACAAATATTAGATACAAGATGGCAAAGGAAACTGTTGTTAAGACTTTATGAGTCCTAAAAAATCTATAGTTTATGACTTTTTTCCTACCCCAATTTCATATTCTTGGTGTTTCTAGAGTTCACAGGAGCACTTATTGTAGATGTTACCTGAATGAATGGGTTTTTCTTTGGGTGTCATGGTGGGGATTCACTAAGCATTTACACATTAAGGAAAGGAAAAGTTAGCATTGGGCAAAGACTTCTCTGGATCAGACTGTTGTATATTTTCTTTTCTTGCTGTTTGTAGCCACTTTCTCTGTAGCTTAACAATAGAGCATCATGTTTCAGCAAGCACTGTAGAGAACAATGTTACTGTATTGACACATTCCTGATACCTCTTCATCAGGAACCATTGTCTGTGTGCACTGAATTCCAGAAGTAGCCTATGTAATGTTGCTTCCCCAAAACATATTGAACATGTTGGGGATTGAACTAGATGATCTCCAGAGGTCCCTTCCAGCCCCTAACATTCTGTGAGTCTGTGTGTTGGTGCAGCCTTGTTTCTGTGCACTCTCCATGCACAGCATAGCTTGAGACTACACAGCTAGGAATTCATGGAGCCTGTGCAGAGATCTGTTAAAACTCTAGACTCTAGTTGAGTCTAGCAGTGCAAGAGTATTTTCTGAAGCTGCAATGTGTCCCGAGGGGCCACTTTAACTGTTTTTCTCATTCCCTTTAAAAATCCTTCATGCTTTTCTCAGGAGAGTTCTCAGCTCTACTTATCTGTACAAACAAAACAAAATTGACTTTCATTTAATTCAATTATGGATCGATATGTGTTGCTGTACTTAACAGACAATAGTGAGGAGATGTTTGTTTCAGTTATCAAGTATAAGTAATGAAGAATTTGCTCTAAGCCATGGAAGAGAGAGAAATTAAGAAGCAGTCACCTGAGCTATGAGATTAACTATTATGTTCTATAAAAAGGCATTGAAAAACAGGGAGAAAAGCATTGTGAGTATAGACATGTGTGATTGCTGAGAAAAACAACTGGCAAAAGTCTGTTTGCAGCCTTTTTAAAGGTGTCTATAATGCCACATATGGTCCAATTGAGCAGATAATTGACACAGTGTAGTTTGGTATTGACTGTTCCTCCTTGCACTGAGCTATTATTAAGGCAGTAATTTCCCTACCTTCAGTTTTACCTAGAGAGGTGGACATATGATTAGCAATTATGATCACTATATTTTTTGCTCCCATTCTATCACCCGGTACTAAGGACCTTATATCCTTGATCACTGCATATGAGAGACAATTAATTTTATCTAGAACTTTTACTTTCTCCTTTGTTCCATGGCTGCAGTCCAGCAGCTAATTTTGCACCAAGGACCTAATTGCTTTACCTTTCCTGGCATTTCTCCTCTGCTTAAAGCACTCATAAAGACTGTGTAACTGTTTCTGAAGTCCTCATTAGAGTCTAGAAAAACTTGCCTGGCAAAGAAATACTTTAAAAAATAAATGTGAAGGTGTGTGTATTTTAAACGCTATTTAAAACAGAAAAACTGGTGCCAGTTCTCTGTCATGCACTGCTCTAGTGCTGAAGCAGAAGTGAGCATGATTAATGCACACCAATAGAGAGCTCCACAGATCTGTCTCTCTTTTAGCTGAGATTTGTTTATATTGTCTTTTCAGCTGGCTGAAAAGACATTGAATCCTGGTCCAGTGTCTTAATAACAGTAAAATACTTGTTGATACTCTGATCATTTGGGAGGTATCACCATTGTGGAAGGTTCCAATGGAACTGATCACCACAAGGCTGCAAATGAGCACTCAAGTATTATACACATACATGAAAGCTTAATTTAATTGTTATAAATATGTGTTAAAGCTTCCAAAGGATGGAAGAAAACATGTTTCTATATCTTTTTCCCCCTCCTTTCTCATAGTCAGATCTCAGCTGGTGTGGTGTACCCAAACTGAGTCAAACTTTTCCATCTTTCAGTTCCAAGTGATTCCATATCAAAAGGTAAATAAGAATCTGTTTCAAGTAAGCCCACAATCTAAAGCATGTCAAAATAGCTCACTTCTTCACATATTTATAATTCTGTCACCTGAAGAGCTTGCAACACTTATTTTGCTATAGATTTTGCAGGTAGAGTGTGGGTAGAGTGGCTAGACTATATAGGTTCCTGAAGCTTGTCTGCCTTTTAGAAGAGCACATATTGTGAACAAAAATAGAGCTTTTCACTCAGATCTTAGGTGCATTCACTTCCTTTAAGACAAAGTTATGGTTACCAATCTGACTACATCAGTGGCATATTTCTTCAACTGCCATAAAAGCAAGAGAGGATTGAGAAGGGAAATCAGAACTCCTTCAACAAGAGATGTCTGTTAATGCCAAAATACACAATGGTGATTTTTCAGAACAGTTTCAGCCTCGCTCACTTGCTGTAGGTAGGAACCCAGATGGGTGATTTTGTTTTGACACTAAAGTGAAGAGTTCTGTACAACTCAAAATTGAGCACTGAATGCTGAGTAGGTGTAATCTGAAACAAAGTGGATTTGGAATGTCAGGTGCTTTCTGATGAGGAAAGATTTTATCTGAAATCATGCTCTGATCTGTCTCCCAAATACCATGAAGTTCGAAACCAAAAAGTTTGGCTCTCGCTCAAAACAGATGCTGCAAAAATATATACATTATTTATTTATCTTTAGGTTGCTAATGATAAATACACAAAGTATACTCATGATTAAGGTATTTGCAGGTAGACTATGTTGCCTTATACATGCCACTTTTTTGATGTCAAGAAAATTCAGCTTGTGAATATGCAGAGTATTCTGGACCTATGGATTTGTTTAAAAATCTCTTCTTTCCCTTGCAATCAAGTATATTTTACATTTCCTTGTGCTAGCATCAGCATTGAAAGATTTGGAAGATGCTGTCATGGTAACTGATTGCTAAAAAATCTTTATTAAAAACTTACAGCAGTGAGATAATTAAAGTTCATTTTTCTCTTGCACTTAGTGATAGTGCTTAGAATTATTTTTACACTCCTCAACAGTTTTCCTTTAAGTGAAGGGTAAAACTTTCAAGAAGCATATTTTGCATTGGTTTTCTGCATTCTGGGGTATATCAATAAGCTGTTTTTTACAGGCAGGGTAGTGGATGAAATATAAAAGGAATTATTGCTTAATTATCTCAGCTTTATGAATAAACCAGCATAGATTTTGTAGCCTTGTCAGCACAGAGCCCTTATCATCTTTGACTATATTTCATAGTCCACTGGAATAACTAAGCTTGGGACAGAGCTAGCAGATGCCAATGTTTTGCTCTCTCACTGGATTTACCTCATGCAGATTTCCAGTTCTTGCATACTTAGAGCATCTTCTCACATTGTAATGGCAGAAATGAAACAAGAATAGACCTTGTCCACTTCTACATGTGAATTTTGCCATTTTGGCTGTTGCATTAAGATGCTTGGATTAAAAGGAAGGTAGTAGCACAAATTATCCACCTCTCTTCAGCCTCTGCCAGCAGTGTTCAGATGTTCTGCTTGGCATTGCCTAGGAGCCCAAAGTGAGTGCACAGCATGATATTTGCAAAACTGTTATGGAGAAAGTATTCTTGAAAAACATTCCATCATATGGGTTGTGTTTTCTTGCATCTAAATTTCTATTTTGTGCACTTAGGGGAGAAGGACTCAGAAGCATTAAAATGAAATTGCTGCCTCTGTTGGATCAGGTTTCAGTTGAAGAGCCTCTGTGAAGCTGGTTAAGACATGACTGTACTTGAATTTTGCCAAGCAAGGTGATTTATGAGTTTCCCCACATAGAGGAGGTCTGGCTAACATTTTTCCTGACACACAGTTCCTGTATGAAGAGATTATGTAGCACATTAGGGAATGCATCCTTTGGAGTCTCATAAAAGAGTATTCCTGGAAAGTTGAGAAAGAATCCAGGACTTCTGAAGGTGTATTTATAGTATCTGCCAACAAGATCATCTTAAAAATTAGACACAGATTTACTTAGTCATTTTATATCCAGTGCTGCTGACTTTCCTAAGCAGAAGGCTGATATGAAACTAATTTAGGAATGGGTTCATGCCTGCAGGCAAATGCCTGTGATACAGAAATAAGAACAAACTGTGGCAAATCTGCTTCAGCTGCATGCTAGAGTCTCTGCAAGCGAAAGTTGCAGCAAGAAGACTGTTTCCAGCTAAAAGGCTGAGTTTTGGGCATAGATTTTCCTCAAGTAAATGACAGTGACATATCTGAGCAAAGCCCATAGAGGCAGAGGGGCTGCTGGGGGCACTGTGTCTGGCTGTCAGCTCTGTCTGTGGCCTGAGCAACCTGTGATCAGGCTGTCATAATTGTGTGACATCCAGCTCAACCTCTGCAGGTGTAGCTCAGTGTATTAAAGGTAAAATTGCACTGGCATTAGCCTACTTCAACACACAGAATTGAACCAGTTCACACCATAGATGCTGTAGTGTCTGCAGGAAAAAATAAAGGCAGTGCAGAGGACAGGGTGCATCAGGCTTCCATGCTTCTTTTGCTTGTGGGTCAACATTTCTTGTGTCAATAGTGCTTATAGATTTCCTCGTGTAAAGAACCTTTTAACTTCAACAGGGTTCAGATGTTTTTTTTTTCCTCTCCATGTTTTACTTAATCCCAAATTACCAACTGTTCTCAGAGAAATAAAAAATGCTGTCTGGTTCTGTAGATGAATTCCTGACTTTTAATTAACCTAGTGAACATACAGAGATCACATTTGCTGTATCCATTCATCTGTACTTGAGTTAAGGGATGTATTCTGTGCTGTAATGTAGTAAAGTTTATTTTTAATTAACCTGATTTGCAATTGAAAGTTAGAGCTAATTAGTACAGCTCATTCATCGTTTATTTCTAGGACCACTGGGAATGGTTTGGTTTTCTACCTACTTGGTTCTAGGCCATAAAAACATGTTCATTACCTGCAATTTTCATGCTTTTCATTGAATTGATACTAGTATTTGTAGGACTTAATATTATATAACAACGACTGTGGGGCTGGGTCCTTGAACCCAAATTTCCGAATCTTTGTCCACTTTAGCTTTTATAGTATGTAAATTATGGAACTGAGTTTTGCAGATTGGACCTGTTTCAATTCAGCTGTGAATTGTCCTTGAGTAACTTCTAATTTGATGGAAGAGCATCCCAGATCATAGAAAACTGGGGCTTACAGGGCCCATGTCCCTCCCTATTTCCCTCCTGAGTAATGTTTAACTTGCTGACATACCACTGAGATTTCAGTAGGAAGAGAAAACAATGCACTCTCCCTCCTCGCTCCCTCCCTCCTACATCCAGAATTCCCCTTGCCCCCACCCTCAAAAGGAAAAAAAAAATCCAAGCAAGTTTATCCTAGTGACTTCCTATCTTCAAACTTGGAAAGATTTTCTTTATGTCCACCTGAATCTTTCTGGAATGCTGCAGGTAGTGAATCTTTCAGGAAACAAATGAGCTGCTGCATAAATGGCTTGGAAAGGATGTTTGGAGGGAAAAGGCAGTGCAGGAGGTGCTATTCCTACTCAGCTCTCACAAGCTAAACCAAATACATCCCAAGAAAGTTCACTCTAGTTTCAGGGACGTTAAAAGGAGAGAAGACTGGGACAGGGTGCATTCTGAGATTACTGTCTCTCTTAGAGGAGTAAATAATGGCAACAACAATATCCCTGGTATTCTATAGCTGTTGTCAACTGGAGCTAGTTAAAAGATTATTTCCTAATGGTGTGTATAGTTAAGTATTTTTTTCCCTGACAGCATTTCCTGGATAAACAATTTAAGTTGGATTTATTTGCACTAACTAAACTGCTCTAATATGTGGTCCAACATTATTCTATATATATTTTTATTACTCCTCAGTGCACAGGCACTAATAACCAGCTAATGGTAATGGTTTTTTGTAAAATGCAAATATTTTTGTATGGGAGCACCTGATTCCTATTCCCTGCTAGCCTATGCTAAGGGAGATCAATGCACAAATTTCCCAGCATGGCAAAAAGCAGTCAAGTTATTTTTAGGATCTAAGCAGGGAAGAGTTAAAAATCAGATTCCAGAACAGGACAAAATAGGAGCCTACTAGATAGTCAGAAGATTGTGAATTGTTGGTGGAACTAAAGCTCCTTCCTGAGTCATGTTTTTATCAGTGTGGGCTTAAACATGCTCACAGATGGAACCAGGAAAGTTCCTACTGTTGCTGAAATTGTGTAGCCAATACATCCTTTTCCTCAGGTGCTACATTCACTTTCAAATAGGATGTTTCTTGAATAGGCCACAGACCCTTCTGAGCATTTATTCCTGCACAGATTGTGTTGCTCAACATGAGCTGTGCTTTGACCAATACAAATAAGCCTTCATGAAAGGCTGTGTGGACTCTTTCGTGTTAAGCCACACTTATTTTGGTTTCAGATCAGTAGGTAAAAACAGGTAGGGCAAAATTAGAACAGTTTTCAGTGAAGCAGGAGTTTCTATACAGTGATTCCTGTTGTATTTAATTCTTGTTTCAGATTCTTTCTTCTGCACGTATGCATAGGTGTCTTTATTCAAGAAAGACTGAATAAAAATGTGCTAAGGACATCAGGATTTGACCTTTTAAAGCTAAATGTAAGTTTATCATGGCTTTTAATGAGTAAGGACAGAAAGATTTGACCAGCAGAAATAGAGCCACACAATAAGCTGAGCTGTTAAACATTTTCTTTTTTTTTTTTAGTTAAGAACAAATGCTATCTTTGAAAGTTCTCTGTGCTTTGACAATTGAGAGTTTTGTTGGTCTGGGTGAAATGGATAGCAGTAGTAAAGACTTTGTGGAGAACTGTAAGCAGACAGACTTTTAGAATGGGAATACATTACATTGTGTGATGAAGTAGAACCATTGTATACTTTTGGTGCAGTGCTCCTGTTACTAGAACAAATAGAAACTTTCTTCTATAAATAATCTCCAAGGGTAAAAAAGAAAGGTGAGAACACAGGAGTAGTATATTCTGTTGACTGTTTTATTCCTGCCTCCTCACCTCCCTGATGATTTAGCAGAGTTCTAGTAAGAGGGAGGAGGAGACTGAAGGGGAAAAAGGAGATTGGAAGAGAAAGCTGTCCTTATGAGATGTTAATGTGTTCTTCAGGAAGTCACCTGTCGACAGAGAAAGTTATCCACTCTAGCAACTACTGCCTTTGTGCAGTGAAGCTGCTGAGTTTTGACAGTTTGTAAAGTCAGTGCTATCTTTGTCCTTGGCTCCTTTTACTCCACTTTGTTTCCCAGAGTCTCTAATGTTCTGTATCAACTGCTGCTTCCCTTTAGGCCAACATTTTCTGATAGTCTATCCTTAACTGTAAAACATGGCTCTTCATTTCCCACATAAAACTATCTCTTGGATTTGTTGTTTTCTAGGACTATGGATTTTATTTGCAATATGGCATAATTTCTCAGGAGTCAGATACATAAATTCATAATTCCCTGAACCTGTGGACATAGAAGTGTTCTGCTAATATAAGCCACAGAGCTCCATGGATGTTAAACTGGCTACAGCACAGCCAGTGTCTGACACAAGTGTCTGCTGAATCCACATAAGAAAGCAATAAAAAAAAAAAGCCCCCTATTTGTAACCATGTCCTAGCAGTATCCAGCTGAAAATTATTTGGTTCTGAGTTTCAGATGTGCCAGCATTAAATCAAACATAACTAAATCATCAAGTGAACTCCAGAGGAATATGCCACCATTCCTCTCCCGAGATAATTCAGCTGCTTTTATTTGTATTTTTATAACCTTTCCTGGCCCTGCTCAGGAATTAAAATCATTCTTTGCCTACCACTTTAAACTTATGTATAATGAAGAGAGAGCCCTTGCACCAAAACACCAGGAGAAATGATGCTAAAACAAACCTGATTGCAAGGTCAGGTTCTAAGAGACTTGACTGATCATAGCATCCAACACTGGGATGAAGTTTTCCTTTTGTTTAGCCTATGATGATTGTTTATGATAGAAGCAAATATTGTAATTCTTTTGTGAAATTTTGTTTTCAAGCATTTATTTTGAAACTGATACATAACAATTTTAAATTCTAAAAACTACTTCCCTGAGTTTTTGAAGTCATTGTTGCTGTTGCATTTGATAATGAGTAACACAAAGACCCATCACCCTGCCTGTGCAGGGCTTTCTGTTGAGCCACAAACCAAACTAAGTGGCAATTGTTTGACAGGCACTTTTTTGGTATTATAGTCTTCTCCACTTCTTTTTTAAGCATTTATAGAATGGATTTCCATGGTGAAGAGATTGACCAGATGTTATAACTCTCAGAAGGAGTGTAACTAAACCAAATAAATAAGATTGCTGAACTCCACATCCTCCTTCTCCCCTTTCACACACATACCCCTTTCCCCTCTTCCCCCCCAAAAAAACTATCAGCTGAAACATCTTAACCTGGAAGTGATGTGACACAAGTACTGACTTTGGGACTCCTTTCCTCAAAGTGCCATGATGACTTTTCTGTTCCTTGCAGGGAAGCATGTTTTGTAGGATGATTTAGAGTCTCTCCTTCAAAGACCATGAAAAACCATATAGAGCAGGTACAGTCTGTGGGCAGTTGAGCACAGTTCTGCTAATCTGAGTTTCCTTCTGTATTGTAGGTGAGGTTCTTGCAATGTAGCATGAGTTGTGTTGTACTTAATGCTTTTCTGTCAAGCTTTGGCTCGGTAATTTCTCTGCATTTATGAAAGTAAGTTTGTATTCACTTCCTTTGAGATCATCTTATGATAGCAGAAAAGAATCACCATATGCCATAAAATGAAGTGAAGGTGAAGCTTTGGTATAGAGCATTCAAAGGTTTCATAGAAGAATTAACAAGGAAAATATGTTGTGTTAGAAGTGATATACTCCTTTAAAAGTTAGGGGAATGAAAGGTGAAAAGTTCATATAGCTGTAGGCTTTTACAAAATGTCTTGTAGCATTGTCCAGAAGCTTGTATGAGAATTTACAGTTACTATATGGATTATTGATTAATAAATATACAGTGTGCTGAATTTGCAAACCTTGGAGTTACCTTTTCAGTGCTTGAATGTAAGGGATGAGGGTGGTATTTGAATTTATGGATAGGGAGGTTTTTTCATGAGTCCTGAATTTTAAGAGGAGGGGAAGAG
Organism: Bucco capensis; assembly: GCA_013396975.1. Taxonomy (NCBI): domain Eukaryota; kingdom Metazoa; phylum Chordata; class Aves; order Piciformes; family Bucconidae; genus Bucco; species Bucco capensis. Next base: position 749,692 of record VWZO01007884.1, read on the forward strand.
GGTAAACTGTAAATCTCATTAAATGGATTAGTCAATGTCTTATGAATTTTGGTTTCATAAGACTATTTTCTCATCTCAAACTACTTGGCCATGTTTCATAACCAGGTTTGTACTGTGCCTAGTGGTGGAAAGCAGGGACTGAGACTGCATTCTTCTAGTCCTCTGCCAGTAAATCCATAGCTGTCAGATGTACCTTGCACCAACTGAAATAGTCAGACTGAGACAACTGTACTTATAAGGCAACTCTGTATTTAGTTGTTTCCCTGGTGCTAATGTATGTTGCAAAGTCTAGAAAAAAATCCTAGAATTTGTTAGTATCATGCTGTTTAATATTCTGACATAAACCAAGTTTGTATTGTGTACTCCCAATAGTATATGGATTTACTATTATTGCATAATTTGTGTATGTGGTATTCTCTGGACCTTTGTGATGGAGACTTAATAAAAATAATTAAATTGGTCAGTCCATAGCAGCAACAATAGTAATAAAGAATCAGGCTAATCCACAAACAGACACTCAACATACTGAAAAGGAAGATTATCTAACAAGTAATCACAATGTTAATACTAACAGAAAGTTAATCCTCTTGAAATAACAAGCTTACCCAAACCCCAGCAGTCAGCATGAAATCTCAGTGCCTGAGTGCAGCTTAAGACCTGAGGAGGAGCATGTGCAGGAGTTACAGGCTTTGAGAGTGTTAGAGGGCAAATTTTGTAGGACTGGACATCACCCCATGTCTAGCTGTCAGTAAGTGGTTGTCAGAGCTGGCCTACACTTGAGCAACACTGCCCTTCCATGGAGGTTAGGAAATAGTAATTGCTTTTTGTCTGCATGAATGATGCCAGAAGAAAGGACTCAGTGGTTTATCAAAATATCATGCTTGACTTCCAGCTCAGGATATTTCTGCAATTGAAATAAGTTCACAGGTGAATGTGCATTTCAGAATCTCATAAAACAGCTGAATGGTTGCATAGGACTTCTTAACCCCTCTCAGTTGCTCTATGGAGTCAATTGTACTTTAAAAGGTAGAAGGATTAGAAACCTTTCCAAAGAATCACTTGCAAACCATAACATATGAGGGACAGAGCAGTAAATGAATCCATGTGTTCTTTATTATTAATTGGTGTAAATTAGCAGCTGTTTCCCTGGTGTCTGATAATTGGAAATGCTACAACTTGAGTCTATCTCTGCCTTCAAAGATTGAACATTTTCTGAGTCTTTGATGCTGGGCAAGGGAAATCTTGTCTTTTCAGAACGATGTTGCTGGGACTGGATTTGTCCCAAACTTGCACTGAGCTATTTGAATTTTTTTCCTTATTTTGTTTGCGTTGTTCCCCATTGGAAGCTGCTGCATAATGCATAAGTCTATTATTTCACCTCTTGCTGTTTTGGCATTTAAAAAAACCTATTCCAAAAAGCTGATTAAGTAAATGAAGATTCCTGGGATGATGTGGTCAATCTTGGGCAAAGCGGAACTGGCAGTAGATTAATTGCTGTAAGCAGTGATATTTTTTACCCAGTAATGAAGCTGTAAAAGCAGCAGGTTTATCTTCTTTCAGCACTGGAAAAAGTAACAGTCTTTCTTTCCAGCAGTGGGAATTATTTATCTAATGAATTAAATGGGCAAAAGGCTTTCATGGACCCGCTCTGCACCTTAGGAACTCTTCAGTACCATAATGCTCTGTTTGACACAAATGTTCTGCCTCTTAACAAGAGCTAGCTGAGAAGCTTTCCCCTTGAAGATTTGCATAACCATCTTGAAAGCCCATCTGGGAAACCCCTCATGCAGTTCCCTCCATCTCTATCCTGCCTATCTATGTAGACTGAAAGGGAAGCAGAGCTTCAAGGAGTAAGGACAGAAATGGTGGATTTTTCCTATGAGAAATGTAGCTCTTTGGACTTCCTGGCTGGGACCTTTGCATAAAATAATAAGCCAAGGCTAGTATTATGAGCAAGTGTTTCTTGAAATGAAATACAGGGAGAGATTGAGCATTGGCAGGTTGCATTTAAGTCTAGACATTTTATATTCCCTTTGACTTTCTGACATCGTCATTCCCTCAGGCAAACTGATCCTGTTGGCAGTGTCCACTCAGCAGCCTATCATTTTTACAACTGGTAGCTGGCTCACAGAAAAGCTCTTGTTCCTTGTTGGACCCTTATGATGAGAACCAACATAACAGCAGGTACAATTGTGGGAGGTGATGAAGAAAGTTATCAGGGCACTCAGGTGGATCTGCTGACCCTGAAGCCATGGGAGAGGTCAGTGAAGGGTTACACATAATCGTATAGGTAGGAACTAGATATGAACACTGTAGCTAAAGCAGTATACATCGCAGCGGCACTGAAGCTAGGCTTAACAGCACAATGTGCTCAGGTCAGTGGAAGATTTTGCAATGAAACTGCAGCCCAATAAAGTACACTTGCTTCGGCAACAAAGGGTCTGCAGCTGTAATCACACCTGGAGTCCATGCTGGCAATTCACCACATACAATCATTTCTGGTTTCCTTCACTTGGTCTCATGAAAAATCTCTGGAGAGTGCACTAGGGAAGGAGGCTGGTACCTCTGAGCAGCAGATGTCCACTGCAGGTAATTAATGCATGGAACTGACATACCCAAAAGTTTTCTGAGGGATCTGACAGATGTCAGGATACAGCTGACTGCTTTCCCTGAAGCTCCTTTTCTGTCAGGCATACTTACCTTTTGATGCACCTTTAACAACTTCTGGGTGCAGAGGTCTCAAAGTAGGAATCAGATAACTTTTTACTTGATTTATGGTGAGAACGATGAGAAATGATGTAATGCCATTCAGGTGTACACTCTGCCTTTTCCTGCAATGTATGCCTTAGCATGTTTGATCCAAGTGACATCCCCAGAATGATCAGGGATCTTTGAGCTTTCTGTTAAATTTCTTATGGAGTTCACAACAGATTAATCCATTTATTTGCAAGTATCCCTGGACATGTTGCTGGAGAAAGTATTGATGTTTGTGCTTGTAGCAGACAGGCACAGCAAGTCTTAAACAAGTTCTATTCTGTTTTCTGATTTGAATAACACTTCTGTGGCTTAAATATAAAACAGGAAATCCCTTACCAAGTCTGCAAATTGAAGTGTCTTCAAAGTATCTAATAAGTAAGTGCATTTTTCAGTCTTAGGTTCAAGACTAGTATTTTTCTGAGCTTTTTGGAATGCCAATCCTTCCTTCCTACAGTGTAGTCTCTAGAGCTTCTTAGGAGCTGCCTATATCACTGACATGCTTATCATAGTTGCTTCATGTTTGAAACTGTATTTTGAATTAAGGACTTCACAAATTCTACGGACGACTCTACCAGATTGTATTCAGGGCTTGTTTACCAGAGTAGCTGAATACTGAAGGAGAGAAGAAGGTTATTTTTCCTTGTCTGGGGATGCGAGGTACTCAGATTGCCCTAGCTCCCCACCCTCCACTCCTCCCCTTTTCCTTAATTTTAGAGGATAGCATGCTAGGAGATCTATCTCTACCTCCTTCCTGGGACCTTGCAAGGCATGCACTGATGCTGATAGGGAGTGCTCTACTGGAAGATTTGGCAGCTAAGGGTAATTGGGCCATGGTTGCTTCAACTGTGCACAATTTAACAGTGCCATTCAGTCTCCCTAGAGTAATCCAGTATAGCTGGGAAGCACTGTGGATTGTTACAGCAAGCAGGCAGCTGACAGTCAGGAGGTTCCAAATTCTCATTCCACTATCCACTCTGGGTAGGGCTTGTATTATCACCTTCCAGCCTGAGTTCAACACCTGCACTGCCTCCCTGCACAATGGGGGGAATGCTGCTTAACCACCAGCATTGCACAGCCAGTCTGACTACTAACTTGTTAGAGCTTCACTCATTGCCCTCAGTGCATGTGCAATTAGGCACAAAACAGAGCAGAGGAAGCAGTTGGAAGAGAGACCACACAAACAATGAGCAAAAAGCACTTCCTAAGTGACAACTGAAGTAGTCAGCTGAGAGCAAGAAGGAATTGCTGTGCCCTTGAGTCCATTAACTTCTGCTTGACAAATGTGGCAGTGACTCTGACTACTTACCTGGCTTAGGCTTCTGCTTGCTAGGAGGAAGGTGAAAGAGGATGACTTTCATGTCCTCTGAAATAGAAGGCATCAATATGGTAAGTTTATACAAAAGTTACCAACACTCATTATAACTATTCCTTTTACACCACAGCACTTGTCATTTAATGGTATGCTGTCAAACTGAGATGTCACAGAAGATATACAACAAATACTTTGGTATAAAACTGAATTTGCATCAATTACATCTGACAAAGAATGAAATGAGCAATGTATTTTTGGCAGGCAAGTAATTAGTGAGATGTGGTTTTGACGAAAGGACTGTTTTACAGCTCAGACAATTAAACTATTCAGTGTTGCTCTGAAAGGAATGATCTTTTCCCATGTCTTGCCTCCAAAGCTATAAGAAATCTGCAGCAGAACACTATTAGCCTGGGTACACATCTCCTCAGCTGACACAGCTGCAGTGCTGCTGTACAGACTGTGCCATGATTTCCCTGTTTTCTTGCCTCTGTTACTATGTCGTGCCACTCTGGTCCCACCTTGTGCATTAGGTTTAAATATTTTGGTCCTGTTTGCAAGCTTATGCCAGGTAGCCATTCCTGTGCCAGCATTCCCATTGGCATGGCTCTTCTGTTAGTCTCAGAGGGAGCTGAAGATGAAAGCTTTTAGAGTGGAGGAACTGTCAGATACTAGCATAATGAATGGTATGTAAGTATTTGGGATAGATTCCAAACCAGAGGAATGCAAATGCTGCAGACTTTGTGGGTATAAAGATGAAATGTTTAACACATTTTCCCTTTTCACCATTAAATGCCAACACAAAGTATTTAACATCTTTTCCATTCATTTCATTTCCACACATAGTCTTCCTGAAAGCATCCATCCCAGACTGATTTCAACATGACACAGCAGAATAAAGTTCAGGTTCTTCAGTGCAGTGGGACTTCTCTGGTAAAGTGCTGTGAAGATGATGGTATTCCATAATTGAAACCAGATATATTGGCTTGGAGGGGCACCTGCTGATAATGACTGGGTTGATGCTGGCAGGCATGCTTTGTGCCGGTTTGAATCTTGCTTCAATTTATTTGCTCATCATGGCTTGTATTGTTCTGAAGTCATGGACTTGAGAAGGGATGTCTGAACAAGTGTTACATGAATTACTTGAGTCAGCTTATAAACCTACAGTGTTGAGCTGTGCAAAAGGGTATGTGGAAACAGTTCATTTGGTTTTTTGGTTTTGCCTAGTTGTTTTTTTCTTTAATGCATTGTAGGTAATCACCTCCACATTTGCTTTCAGTGCAATGCTCTGGGAAAGATCTCTTGCAATCCTGGAATGGCCACATAAGAATATTTTCTGTAGAAAAAATGGAAGTACATTTCCTGTGTGCACAGTGTACGCTTGCCACTGAAATATGGTTCTCAGTTCTGGTGTCTGTATAGAATGGAAATGAATAGAAAGGAGGGCTCAAACAACAAGCTACTTAGATCAGGAAAAAGACAAGCTGTAAAGTTCTGTTCTAGCTGAAACCAGGACAACTTCTTGTATTGTATCTTTCCTGGATTATCTTGGTCGTCGTCGTGGCTAGGCTCCGCAAACGAAGATCCAGGGAGGGCTCCATCCACACTCCTCATCAGCGCCTTTTCCAAGTGCGCTGATAAAAAGAGGCTAGCGGATAGCACCCTCGAGCCTGCGCTATGGAATTTTTTTAGGTGAGACACAGCATGCGCAGAGCTGGACCCACCCTTTAGTCCTAAGGTTCATCTGCCAGGGCCTAGCAAGCTTGGATGCTGGCAGCGAGGTCCTTAGGACAGAGGTTTAACCTCTTAGATGGAAGGCCTTCCAGGGCTAAATGAGCTCCATCTGCCCGGGTTTGGAATCAGAGTTGTCCTTCTCCTAGGATGACTGCCAGAAGGCTAATGAGCTCATCCTACCCATGCAAGGATTCTAGGAACATGGGTATCACTCCCCACACTTTCCCGTGGGCAATGAGTTTAATGCTCCCTCTGCTGTGGGCACAGTTATGGCACCAGCGGCCACAGGAGACCACAAGGGATTTTCAGACTGTGCCTGGATTATCTTGGTATATCTCAAGTAAATTCATAATCTTGCAAGGCTTCTCTGTTGTTTTCCAACAGCATGACCAGTCCTCCTTAAGGACTAACATTCTTGCTTTAACTGGAAGCTTTAGACCTGTTCTGGGTCATTTCTGTAATTGACTGGTATGTGAAGGGGTCAGGTCTGATGATTTGGAATTATCCTCAAGCTTTATTTAATTTGAAGCAAAAGCACACTTATGCAGTTTACCCTGGCTTTGCACTGTTGGTTATACAATGGAACTTTCTCATGTAGTTAACAAAGCCTGTTCTTAGACTAATATCCATCTTGTGATCCTGAAGTATAAGAAACACAAAAATCTATTTTCCCAATGGAAGAGGAGGTCTGTTTTTATCAGGATTAATTTTATCAAATGGAAATTTCTCTCTCATGTCTCAAAGGCTGCAGGGCTTAAAAGAAGAATGTGCTACATTCTAGAAAGGGTTGCATCTATGAAGGCAAATTCCCTAACAGTAGCTAAAAACATCACTTAGTACTATGTCTACAACTGAGAGGATAAAATAACTGCGAAAGTCATACAAGGTGCTGCTTTTGATCATAAAATGAAAATCAATCTGCTGAGGAAATATGATCTTTATGTGCAAAACCAAAGAAGAAAGAAGCAGCTTCTTATAAAATCTTTATCCTATTCACTGACTGTGAGTGTTTAACTAGCATTTCAATCCAGTTTTCAAACTTACCCCTGGCCCTATGTTATTTAAAATGTAATTTTTTTCTGCAGCAAACTCTAGATGGTAATTGTGTTTGTTTGAATGACTATTTTTTAAAAATATATAAATTATGTTAATTGTTCTGTGAATGCTATCATTTATCTTTCTGGATAAAATTAATTCCTCAGTGGTTATGGCTTACTAGACTCATAACTTTTGAATCTCATCATAAAAAACATCTGCTTTCATAAAACATGCTAAACTGATACAGAACATCTAATTTTCATTGTTTAGAAAATATTGCTTCCTTTTTAGAAAAGATTATGAGTGAGAAAATGTCAGTAAATATGTTACAGAAAATCATCATTACATCAAATCTCTGGATCCTAGTAAGACTAGCAAGTTGTTCAGCCTTGGTTCACTGACCAAACAAATCATTGTCCATTCATTTACACATTATCTTCAAAATCAGTGTAATGAAATGTCATACCAGACCTACCATATATATTCTCAGGAGAAAATCAATATAATACATGGGCTACAAAAATTACTAATGTAATGAAAATAATAATTATTATTTTAAAAGGCTGTGATCCTATCACTACCGAAATCCTGGTAACAACTTGAAAAGACAAATATCTGAAAAATGCTGTATTTCTCCTAATTAATAAGGACACAAGGTGGGGTAATATTCAGAAAAGGTGTTTTTATCATTCACACTCAAATCTGTGTGTTTCTCTGACAGCCTCTGATTTTAGAAAGGATTCCATGGAGACAATATAAAAATCCATCTTCATTTTCCTACCGTAATACAATAAATATTTTTATTTTATGGGTAGCCTCTTTTCCCTACATGATTTCACTAAAGATTTCCTCCAGGAGTAGATATGGCTGACCAGTGAACAGAAATTTCTGCTGGTGGCCCCTCAGAGTAAAGTGAGAACCCTCTAAATTCTCTTAATAGCTAGGTTTGCCAGTCAATAAGAGAATCACAAAGAAAATCTTTTCTTTTCAATTTACAATGTGTGTTTCAGGGTTCAGTGTGTGATTGTGAGCTTTGGGGGCTTTCAGTTTCATGTAGTGCATATAGAAACTAAGATTACAGAGAAAAGATGTTTAATACTAACACCTTGTTAAAGACACTGACTAATAGTTTTGGATTTTCCCCAAGTCTGTTGAGTACTCTAAAAAGAAATATAGATTCTTGAAAAGCATTAAAGCAAAAAGGACTTCCCATATCCCCCACAGAAGTACAGCCTGTGCTTCCGCTATATGTGGTACTGCCTCTGACACGTGAGAAGCTGACAAGTGGAAAAGGAGTGTCACACCAATAACTTCATCAGAAAGAGTAGCCTACACTTAGCATTCTTTTTAAGCTATGTGCCTGTCCAAAAGTGAAAAGAAAAGGATCACTGAAGATTCATTTTAGGTTTTTGTAACTGTCAGCAGAGCTGTGCTCTTCCCTATGATCTTAAGCATAGCTGACTCTGAAGAGGGGTGGCTGAATGAGGTCTTGCCCTATATTCTTTTTCTATGTAGGTGCCAGCAGGTCATCAAGCAAGGATTTTCAGTCAAGGTAAGCAAAGATGAATAATAATTCACTACAGAAATTGTTCCCTGTTCTGCATGATGTGTTCACCTTTGCTTCTGCAAAAACACTAACTCCATGTGAAGTGGTGACACCAAGAATTCCTTTACGAGAACTGACACAGGCATCTCAAAGCATTCAGCTGTGCCCTAGTGCTGGCTCTGCAGGTTTCCTATGTAGGTCACCACACAATGTTTTACTGGCTCCATGGACCACTTTCTGTCAGAAAGAGACAATGACTGCTCCAGTTAGAATTTTAAATGGTGAGGTAGGAAGTTGGAAGTTTAAAGCACCCAAAACAGAAGAGAGTTGCACAAATGGTAGGAAAACAGTAGTAGGATTTTAACCAAGAGTTGATAAATCTTTTCTTAGAATTGGCCAATAGAATGGGACAGGATGTTGTCAGATTGCATATTGCAGCTCCATTAGTGCCTGCTTAATTTCTAAATGGAGAGTGGAAAAAAGCCCACAAAGCCTGGTCTTGTTTGGAAGCCTAACACAGCCAGCTGTAATATAAATTAATTATCAAGTGATTCTTACTGAGGGTTTTTTGATAAAGAAAAAAGTCACAGTGCCAATATGCCTTTCATATGATTTGAGCTTCTGATATATGAGAGATTGTTAACTTTTTTATTCTTGGATCCCTCTGCCATTTAGGTAGGAAAGCAATTTTGCAGTGCTTTCAGCAGGGTCTTCAGGAGACCTGAATTACAGCTCATAGCACTGTAATTAAGACTTGGAGCTGGGAGTTTGCCTGCCTTTTACTTGACTGTGCCTTTAGCTGGCAGATCAAGCTGTTGTTCAATTTCTTTCCTAGGTTTATGAGCTCAGAAGATTTTTCTTCAAGTACAGTGGAGGGCCTTCTGATGCAGGGTCAGACTTCCCTGGCTTCCCACTGTTGACCACACAACTCCTGAAACTATAAGAAATTGTGGGGGAAAAAAAAACCCTTGGGGACAAGAGAGGAACACCTAATTGCCACTGTTTAGAAATGACTTTCTTTTTAGAAGAGAATACATCTATGACCTGTCTGCTATTTCTGTTACAAATGAGTGCAGTAGCTTCTGCTCTGAATCATGCTCCAGGCACTGAAGCAAGAAGGAAACAACAGCTGTGCTGGAAGCAGAGACCTCATCTGCGTTGTCCCAGCAGCTCGAGATCCTGAGGATTTGGTGGACAGGCCAAAGATCATTTTTGAAGATATACCTTTTGCTGTAGCTAAGTTCTTTAGATTCTCTCCTTAGGGAGGCTGGAAGGGATTTAAATCACTTCCTGCTCATGCACTTGCTTACTTGATTGACCCACAACCCAGTTTTTAATCATAATCTTTTTCCTGCCCTGACAAAATTTAATGGCAAAATTCCCAAGAAGGTACTCTGCTTGTCCTTCAATTTTATTCAAAGGATTGTTTTTCTCCCTAAATTCTTTGCTTATTTCATCACTTTTGAATTCGATATCTTTGACATCATTAAAATAGTCAAGCACATTTTAAAATAAAGAAGGCATTAGAGAGATAAAACAGCACCAATTGCAAAGGTCTTATCTTTCAGTTGTTTCACAAAATGCTTAGTGCCACAGACAGAGATAGGGATATTTGTAACTATTACCCTTAAATAGTGACTAGCTGTGTGTAGGTTGCAGAAGCAGGGAAGTCAGAGGAGAACTTTATTCCTCACTGAAGACCTGGACCCTCAGAGATAAAACAACTTCTGTAGAAAATTAAATTTGATTTAATAGAGAACGATGAAATTGAAATTGTACTTCTAAAAATCTGAAGATTGCTACTTTATTTTGCTTCTACAGTAACTATTGAATTGATGTGGTCACTATTCAGTATAAAAAGTGAGAAGAGGAATAACAGAGTGGGAGGATATTTCACCAATGGAAAACTTCTCAGAGAGTTAAGTTTGTAATTAACTCATTACAAATGATGGCTTAGGACCTGAGGGAAATCAATGTTTCAGATTTGTACAGCATTTAAGGAGATGCCAGTGGATCCAGTGGCGAGGAGTGAAAAGCATAAGTCATGTATGCAAAGGGTTTATTCCTGCTGGTCTCACTAATGTCAGTGGTAAAGTTCCTACTGAGTCACATGCTCATGTTGTTTGCTTTTTGATAATGAGGAAAACACTGATATGACAGGGTTTGGGGGGGTTATTGTAATCATCAGGAAGTCTAACAATATAGCCATCTGACTGCAGCTGCAATATTGGCTGTTTTCCTTTACACATGAGACATTGATTAAATTCCATGTACAAAATATCTGACCTTTCTCTCTTTGTACTTCAAACAGAACATGGTCTTTATTGAACTAGCGGAGCCATTTATAATGCATGGAGTAAAAGAAAAGGGGTAGAAAGCTTCTTTTTACAGATGTAAACTAGCAATGTTTCTTATAGCTTGATTTTGTCTCTCTTTAGGATTTGGCTGTGTGAAACAGTTATTAACTTTTTCATGTTGGGCCTTTTCCAGTCTGCTAAACGTGGAAAGCACAGTAACTGATGGTGTTAAACAAGCTATTCATCACTGAGTAGAAGCTGGAAGATCCAGTAACTGTTCTGTATGAGAAACAGCATTTTTCCTAATAGATGTTGATGGGGGCTTGAAGTTTAGGATTTGCTGAATTACCAAAAATTCCTTCCTTTGCATTAGTGATTTGAAGTATTTCTTCATAGTTAAAATAGGTGAGATATATGGTCATCCTGTACCAGTAAATCCAGGGACACAATCAGAGCACCCACTAGCTATTACACTCTGATCTTTGTAAATTATTGAGACTTTCATCTCTGCAGGGCAGTCACTGTCTACTGTGTTGTGTTTGTACCATGCAGACCATGACATGCCTCTATAATTGGTTGCCTTCTTAGTGCTATCTCAACACAAAACAAGTAACATCATTATGATTCTATCATCCATCATATTTCCTTCTTGTAATCAATTTTGTCATAAATCACAAAATAATATCACCAAGACTCAGAATTATCACTGTGCTAGCCATAATATGAGAACTGACAGCAACAAGAAACACTATTCTTTTTTCTGAAAGAGCGTCCCCGCATAAAAGTAAAATTTAAGGGCTTTGAAAGGCCATTTACTATTTATAATTGATGTGGCTCTGTGGCAGGTAGTGCAGTCTTAAAATAGAGGAGAGTAATGTCTAACATTTATATCACTTAGGTGAGTAAAATGAGTTGTGGGCATTAGCAGACCAGGTAATGAACCATGAGTTCTACTGATATTGAAGTTTAGAAGGTTATTGTGGAAGCCTGGACACAAATATATTTAAAATAAGCCTACTAGCTCCAAATAGATCTATCATCACTATAAACTGTGAATTCTAATTTCACAAACTTACTTGCATAACAGTAGCAGTAAGAGCAGCAATAATAACAATAAATAATCTTTATTAAATAAGAGTACATTTCCCTATTCAAGTAGTCTTATTGGCACTGTGGTTAAGAAGTCTGTGGGAGGCCGAGATGGAAGACAAGACCCAGACCATGATTTGTAGACATTCAGAATGTGACTCCCAAGTGTTGAGATTAGTCTACAAACCACATTCCCATTAGCTGTTCACAAATTTTTTGAAATCAATCTCATGAATGCATAAAGTATGTAGCATTTTAAATATTTAAGTTACTGTGGAAGCATTACTGTTAATTATATCTCTTTTATTTCCCCACAGAGAGAATAATTTCTTACTCCTCACTGTCTTTTCTTCTTCAGTGAAGTGTTATATTCAGTGCTGAATACTGAGCATTTGCAGGGCCTCCCGAGCTAGACGCTTGATTGACTCCTGCTTCAGATTGAATGAGATCTTTCTCTGTCTGTCCTGATAATGTGCTTGGACTGATCTGAGAATGACATGTTACGCAGCAGAGCTGTAAGTGCTGGAGACAGGAGGGCAAGACTCAGATCTGAACAGATGAGAAACAAGGTCTGAGAGAATTGGGAGCGAAAGTATCAAATCTACATATCCTCCTGAAACCAACTTCTCCAAACATCTGTTGTCTTAGTATGTTGCAGTAACCTTTATTCTAATTAAATAGCAAACCAAAGAAATCTGAAATTTCCTTGATGGGAATCTGATGCTTTCTTCATGTCCCAGGAGGTGCTTTAGCAACCACTACAGAGTTTTTTCAAAATACTAAGAAGGAAGTTCAGAGTTTTTTTAAGTGTTTGGGAGTGAGAGGAAAATATCCATACTTAGCTTTGGAAAGCCTTTTCAGTGCAATGCAGAAACAGCCTTTCTGAAAAGAGTGTAGTAGCTTGTCCTTTCAGTTACTAGAGAAAAATGGAGTGCAGTGATACACTGCAGGATGTAGAAGCAACACTTCTGCAGTCCATGTGTCTCAGGTCACAGCTGCTTTGACATTTCTGCCATTTGCATGTTAGTCCCATTTAGCTCTCACTTGGAGTGAATCAGCTGATTCTGTAGATAGGAAGACTTAAAAAAAGGGCAAAAACTGACTCAGAGGTTGGATTCACCTAGAGCTCTTTGCAGCTCTGGCTTCAGGCTCAGACACATACCCAGATATCAAAGGGAATAGCCCGAAAAATCCAGGGCAGAGATCCTTGATGCTGGCAAAGCAAAACAAGTAACACAGATGGGACTTTGATCCTTAAGAACCTGTGTTTGTCAAGGACACTTATGATCATATACAACTGTCTGTGATTATTAATGGGTTCTAGGTCCCTTATTTATTTCTGATGAAGTAAGTATGACACCTGTCGGTGTTTGTCGTAGGTGAACTCTCAATGATCATACACTCCTGTGATAATAATAGCACTTGCAGGCATGTTTGCCTTCAAGGCCTGAAATGTGATACAGCTGCTGTCAAATTTCCATGCACTGCTGCTTTTCACCAGTCAGCCTCTTCCAAGGTAAAATGAGGACAGTTAATGGTATTTCAGGATGAAGACAGAGTTTTGTATATGCATACTGCTTACTCAAGGAAAGCTATATCATTATTTTTCTACCATGTCAGTCTGTGAGGTGCTACAAACTGCATGTTTGTGTGCCTGAGGTGGTAAAGATGGACTGCTGTAGCAGTCCCTTCTTACTCCATCTGTGTTGCTTAGAGAGGGGCAGATTATGTGAGGATGAGGAAGAGAATGGCAGCCAATGTAAGCAACCCCAATCCATGCACACATTTTCCCTACCACCAGATCTACTTCAAGCCTGCCAGGAAAGGTTCAGAAAGCTTCACTCTCTGGGATCTCCAGAACCTTTGGGTTCTGCTTCTGGTCCTATCTTGTCTTCAACTCATATTATCAGGAGTCTGCATTTGCCCTTCCTTTATTAGGGAAGCTGCTGGGAAGGAAAACTTGTTTATCTGAGATAGAGAATAAGAGGTGGATATTAACGTAAGAGGATTCCTTTGGAGATGGGGAGGAGGGTAGAGTTCTGTGTCTTGGATGGGTTGGGGAATATGTGATGAGGTGGAGTGGCCTACCAGAAGAGGGGCAGGCTGAAGAAGGGGTAAAGGAAAAACCCCTGTCCCTCTCTGTGCTTTTCAAAGAGTCCCTCAAACACAAAACTTAAGCCTCCATTTTTCTGTGTGGTCTTTCCCCATATCTGACTGCCTGCTCCCAGGCCTATTCAGTTAATTCTGAGCACTCTCTTGACACTCTACTGACTTCTCACAGCATTTTCTCTCACCTGGCTATCCATGCCATTTCTTCCACCCCCCTCAAAAATGTAATCCTTTTTCTGCCTCAGGGCAACAACTTTCAGTTTTATTTTCATAGCTATGACTCTTTTGTGATAAAAGGTAGTCCCATAGTTTAAGTAGGGAATCATCATGTTGCTGATTCATGGGATACTTAAAACACTCCATCAAGAACTTTCGCACTACGAGAACCATTCTGATAGGAGAAAAGAAGGGCTTGTAAATGAACTTCAGGCTAGAAAATCATTATAATCACAGTGAAAGTAACTAACTGACTTTCCTTCAATGCTGAAATTCTAAATAGGGCTCTTGAAAAAATACTTTAATTCTGCCCATTCCATCAATATTCTTTAAACCACACTGCAAGGAAATAGAGTGCTAGCAAAGAGTAAGAGCTTTTCTTATTTGCTCAGTGAACGTTTGCTGAACAATAAATGTTTTTTATTAGGGTGTGACAGGAAAGTAGTCTTATCATGAAATGTGCTCAAATATTTTCAAGTACAGCTTATTCAAAGGAAAGTACTGGAAAAAAGGGAGTAGTCTTAAGTGTAATCCCAAAGGAAACTCTTTCCAGTGCTAAGCTGGAGAGACATATACCAAGGTGAAATATTCCATTATCAGATATAAAGTATCAACTGTTGGTTCCATTTTAGTTATGAGCTATCTTGAAATTATAATCAATCTGTCTTTGATTTCTGGGCTGTGTTTTAGTGCACAGTGAGCTATTTTCTCTGTGATATTCCATTCTGCTTAATTGTCCATATTGTACCTAAGAGAGTCAAGGGGTTTTAGCTGAAGCTGGAAAGAGTAAACTAAGCTATTAAGTGAAGAATTTCTAATATACCCTTATCTTTAAAACATTGTTGTCATATCAAACTATTAATTCTGATGTAACCACTAAAATCTGAAATTCTTTATACCAGCTTTTATTGACCATCAAGCAGATGTGCAGTGTAGTTAAAATGCATAGAATATGGTATGAAAAAAAATTAGTTCTCTTAATAACCATTCCTTAAGACTGAGAACAGATATCATATATATATATATATATACATGCGTGTACTATAGTGTCCACAGTCATTATAATGTTGGCATATTGTTTTTAGTGGCTAAGTTAAAAGACCACAGTGGATCAAAATGCTGTTCCCAGGATGCTGTAGGAATCAGGACAAATTTTATACAAACCATAACTGGCTATTTGTTTTCTTGTCTTGCATTAGGAGGATCATCTCTTGGTGGTCACCCACCATAGCGTAACTTTAATTTGGATTTATTTTTTTATTTAGATGGTATAACTTGAAAATTCCAGTAATTCTTTTTGGAATACAGAATAAAAACCACTGTAAAATTCCCTGAAGTCCAGAGAAAGTGTGAAAATGTAATCTACATACTCTTTTATGTGCTACACAGTATTATCCAAGGGCATGAGAAAAATGCAAAGTACTTCAATACCACACTTTTTGACAGACATTTGTCATCCTCTTTTAACAAAGGCATCAGCAGCCTTATAATAAAGCTGTTACGTAGGAAGTTGCCTAAAAGGCTATTTCTGAAGATGTGATAAGCTTCTCTCTTAGAAAATATTTTCAGGTAAAAAAATAATTTGCGACTCTGCTTACAGCCAGAAGTCAGCCAGTGACAATCTTTAGCACAAAGAGATTTCTGAGCTCTCGATGTGCTTTTGATGTCGCAACAGCTGCGTGTGAATATTGCTGGAAGTAAACATCTTTTCCTTGCAGAAATGTTGTCCAGCTGCACTTTTCAAGTTACCACAATGTCCTAACTATTGTGTAAAAACTGGTCTGGAATACTGTCTGTCAACATCTGAGAAGTTAAAACAACTTTTTGGGTGGGCATTGTTTTGCCTATTTTGAACAATAAAAGGTATTTGTAAGGCTTTTTGATTTGTTCTACTAAGTAACTTTATTTGCTACAACTGTAGTTATAACTTATCTGTTTGATACACTGTGGATTATTAACAGAAAACTGATACAGAGTTAGGGTTGTCTGGAGGTATATTCATGCCCTTCTGGAATGGCTTGTTCTACCAAACTCACTCTGTGAGCAAGAATGCACAGGTTTCATAGCTAAAGGAGATTTGCTTGCACTGAAGCTGTATTCACTGTCTTAGGCATAGCTACTCAATACTTGAAGTTTATTTAAGGCAGTTTGGCAGTGAGAGAATGTTGCATTCTGGAGAGACTTCACTGCGATGAACTGAGTGAAACTCCTCCCTTGCATGGAGATGCAGATGGTGTGAAGACAGGAGTGGATGTGCATCCCAAGAGATTTAATAGGTCAGCTGCAGAAGCTAGGGAGGTCCTGCTATTGACAGCAATTGGGATGGAGATGAGTGGAGCCTGAATGTTTAATCAGAGGTGTCCTTGTTTTGCTGGGACAGAATCCTAGATCAGCCACGGGCTGCAGGTTGTTAGCATTTTGGAATCAGCCGGCACAGCTGGACTGAGTTGGCTACAGGTGTATCTCAGACCATAAGCATCACCCTCAGCATAAAGAGGGAAGTTTGCTGAGGATAGGGGAGCCTTTTGCTTGGGCTTTCAGCTGTGTTTCCTGATCCTGCTCCTCCTGCTAAGGACTGCTTTCCTGTTTAGTGTGGCTGAGGTACCTTTGTTGAGCTAAGTATAACATTATGTACTTTGTATTGGTTTTGATATCAGTTTTGTTGTTTTGTTGATTCCATTTTCATTTCAATCCATGGCTCTTCTCTCCTTTTTCTACTTCCCCTTCTCTGCAGGAGGAGGGGTCATAAGGTGATAGAGTAACTGCTATAGTTTAACCCCAGATAAGGGATAAATGCAGATAGAGGAGAAAAGGGCTGTTAAATGAAGTATGTACATTTTTAACCATGAAGCAAGGAAGTGGTTTGATGAGGGAAATATAAAGGCAGATCTTGTTCATAAGTAAAGTTATTCATAGCATTGATTGCTGTTGAAAATAGTGTCTGAATGCATGTGCTACTCAATTTTTGCTCCCTACTTTTCTGAACCTTGAGATTTGCTTGCTTCTGCATTCACATACACGATATAAAGAAATAACTGTGTTAGTCTTTCATCTCTGAGTTTCCCAGAGTTTTGTGGTAGTTACAGAGTACTTTCAAGGGTTAGAGATCACCATCACCAAGATAGTTTACACTTGAAATGCTACTTGTGGCAGGGCAGGGAGAAAGGAGGCTCTGGTTTCTGCATACTGTACCCCTTGAGCTGGTCATGATTTGCAAGTTTGGAAGATGTAGCTAACAGCTTGGTGAGAGGAGTCACAGATATCTCTGTTTTTAAATTCTAAATCTTGTCAGCTTTAATGCTTTGTGGTTACAATAACTTGAAGAATCAGAAAAAAATATTGTCTATGCCTTCATCTCTTCCTTGTGACTCTTTACAGCAGGTTTATCAGTGGTGTTAATGTATTTGTCCTGTCCCTGTGTGTTACTGCATCCTAAAAATAACCCTTGCTTTCTGGCACTTGATGCAGGTTCATTCAATCATGCAATCATCTCCAAATAAGCTATGCTCTGCCATTTGGCCTTGGGGCCAAGGAATAACTCATCACCCTTTCCTTTTATTTGTGGAGGTGTGAGAACAGGACTTTGGAATTGTTGTTATAAGCCAGCTTGCCTAGAATAAAATTCTCTGCATAAACCCTATGTTCTATGATAGCTATCAGCACTATCCTACTCAGTTCCTAAAGGGGCTTCTAGAAGCTCTGCTCCACAGAGTTGGAAATTATGACTTTCAAAGGACTATTTCAAGAGGCATTGGCTGTTGGTGATTGTGTCCTTTTCCTGGGCATTGAGGAAGAGTAGAGAAGTCACCAGACTATGGAAATCCTTTATAGGCATATATCTGGAGAAGCCTATGTCCCACCTGCAGACATAATTGATGCCTACTTTGTGGAAGTTTATCTGCTTAAGATTCTTTTAGCAGAGCTGAAACAAAACCTAGACTATCCAGATTTATCAGTGCTTTCAGAAGATCTTTAGGGGAGAAAAGGGGACAATTAAACTGACAAAAATCCCTTTAGGTCTATAAGCCAATGGTTAACATATGCACCTTAATATGTCATAGCTGGAGGACTTAAAACTTATAAACAATTTAAGAAATTCAGTGAATTCTGTCCAACTTGTCTCGGGTAGATCTTCATAATTTATTAGTAATATAAAATACTAGCAGATGAGATCCTAAAAAGGAATTATGTCAAATGATAAAAATACAGTACAGCCAAGGGATTTTAGTTAAGTTTCTTTATCCAAATACCTGAAAACTGCTGCTAGGAAGATTGTCTAGGGTAAAATGAAGCCCAGGCACTTTTCTGCAGTAGACAGTGTAGAGAGAGCAATGTTATCTGTAGACCTCAGTAAAAAATTTGAATGTCTAATGATACATGAAAGCAAGAAGCTTCTTACAGAAAAAAGTTGCAGAAATTATTCATATTGATCTACTTTTCTTTGCATTAGTTGTAACAAGCTTGTCAAAGAAACAACCAAAGGAAATGTAGTTTAATCTCTCATTTGCTATCTTGTGACTGAAAGAAAAAAGGAAGTCTTGCAAAATGTGATGTAAAAAGTCTCAAAATTAAGGTTAATGAGGGGAAGAAATTCCCCGCTGCCATAAATGATGATGATGAACACCTACTCTTCAGTATTGCTGCCTTAGAGGATAGGGGAGTTCCAAGAACTACTAATATTAAGTAACCTGAATGCTTTGACATTGACCCAAAGCATAGTTTGATTTCTCAGTACTCTACCCAAAACCAGTAGACCCTATCAATTATATGAAATATCAGGTGGGTTGTTTTGTTTTTGGTTTTTTTTAGTGGAAGAGAAAATTTTGGCTCATTGAGAAACTAACAGCTCAAAAGATCCCAAGCTGGGATTAGTAATACTCCCTGTATTACTGCAAGACTATAGGTTTCAAGCTAGCTTTGGAATGTATGAGACTCTTAAAAGAGCTAGGAAAGACAACATTTAAATGGAATGATTTCTGAGTTTTGCCTGTGGCACAGAGAGCACACTGCTACAATACAACATTAGCATTGTTTGTGCTATGTTAGAAATATCCTAATGATGCAAGTATAGTTTCAATTTTTCTTATATTATCTTTTGGCACTTTACGAAGATTTACTTGGTACTTACCTCTGTGGCAGAAGAGCCATTAGGCTTGTGTAATGATTATTGACATGCAATATTTCATTTTGTAAGGCCCAGCACTGTTGCTTCCTGAAAGGCATTGAATAAACAAAGCTGCAGGCAGCTGGCTCCTGTTCCTCTCCCAACAGAAATAGTGTGTTTGGGTCTAATGCAGCTTCCTTCAGCAACAGTGTCACTCTATTTTAAATTCTGATTTCAAGAAAACAACTTGGCATGTGAGAAGTCAGTTGCAGTTCTTTGTTGTCCTCAACTGCAACTTGTGAAAAAAGTGCATTAGCAACCCTTCCCAGATTTCTTACAATGGTTTTATTTTTAGTGGAGGTAGTCCTTGGAATTGTGAGGTTATTCATGCTTTTTGTTCTGCTGACCGTTTAACCTTTTCTGATGGACAAATAGGTTTGATTTTTCTTTATTGCTTTTTGCTCAGGTGCTCTGTGGACCACAAGCTGAAAATCTTTTGATTAGGGCATCAACCAAGTACACTCGTACACAAACACATACAAAATAAGTAGTAATAAATGAATGAGCTCATCTGTTTGATGTAGGAAAGGAGATAAGCTCTAAGCTGTTCCAGCTACAAGTAGATAAATTCTGCTTACTTCTAAAGATTCCAAGGAATGTAACAAAAATAATGCCCTTGCATTATTCCTCGAATGCAAGATATTAAGAGGTAAATACAGCAAATGTACTAGATAGAAACAGGTGTATATGAGCTTGTAGATGTCTACTGGTAAATCTGCATAGTCTAGAACACTCAGTAATTTGCACTGGTGTGAAAACAAAACCAAACCATCTTTTAATTTTGCTTTTTCAATTTTTCATAATCAGTCCTTGATTATTTTTTATGTGAAATATAGATATCAATTAAAATCTCTATTAAAAGCACTGCATGGAACATTTTGCCACAAAATTTATAGCATCTGGATTTTTTTAATGTGGCTATTGCTCTTATATTATATACCTGCCAACACACACTGAATGTGCAGTGCAAACCACAAGAAAATGTGCATTGCTTGAGTAAACAGAGTTAGAAATTTTATGGATAATAAACAGTATGGGAATGAACACATAAAGCAATGTGATTATATGATATTAAAGCACTGTTATTTTGTTATTAGACTATTATTACATTGTTATATGGTTATTTATTTTATTATTATAATTTTATTATTGCATTCTAAAATAACCACAGATTTTATCATTGAATAGCCTAGAATCATAGAATGGTTTGGGTTGGAAGCAACCTTAGATACCATTAAAAAATATTATTTTTACAACAAAAAAAAATTCATTTCAGGTTAGGGAATGGTAAATTTACCATCTGTGTAAAGCAAGTGAAACACCAGAAAGTATAGATTCGTAGGAAGACTGAATAATCTAAACTTAAAGTAAGGCATATATATATATATGCTGCACATTGCCACCTTGAGCATCAGATAATTTTCCATATTGCTTATTATGCATGTTTATTTAATTTCAGAGGCCCAACTAGTTACAAAAAGATATAGAAAGCTTTGGAACTGAACAAACTTTGGCTAATTCTCTGCTTTATTTCATCAGGTTTAAGGAAAGCAGTATTTTGTATAAAACTGTAATTGCAGAGTAGAAAATCAGAATTATGGAACCTCTTTTTGTGCTGAGGAAGGTAATGGCACAGGGAGAAGTGATGTAAGGCAGAAGAGTTTGAGTCATCTGCAAACTTTGTTAAAGCTTATAACTTTGTCAAATGCTCCTCTGCTTAATAGAAGGTGCAGATACTCTTTTTTTTATGATGTAAAATGGAGTGATGTGAAATGTATGAAAGGACAGTGAGGTTGCTGGAATATACATGAAGCCACATAGCAGGTTGTTTTATCAGAGTGGCCACAGAGTTTCTGTAACTGTACATGGGGACTGAACTCTGCCCTGTACGTGTTGAAGTGGAAAGCCAAGAAGAGTAGTGAGTCTCACTAGGAAAACTAACAAAGGAGTAAAGTTTGTGTGGTTCAGGACTCTGTGGAATTGCAGTCTGGGGGTGAAAGTATACTGTTGTTTTTTTTTTGTCCAGGGATTTTGTATATGTTGAGAGACTAGCTGTATTACAAATCTTTAATAAATACTTGGATTTAGAAATTTGAGTGACTAAGACTAGATAAGGAGATGACTCCTTTCCAAAATTTTCAGGTTTGGGAGTAAACTATTTGAAAGGAAACAGTTTTAGAGATGATGATTTGATCTTATTGCACAATGCATGACCTACTCATTTATGGCTTTTTTTCCTCCTTAATTGCATGTGAGTAATATTCCATAGAGAGCATAGTAGCAAAGTTTAATTGCTTCTTCTCTGCCTTTTTGGGAACCAAATATCAGTAATTAACAGAAATACAAACTGATTTTCCTAGCAAGGAGCATGGTTTAGAAAGAAGGATACAACAGGTGGAATACTCTGTTGGGAGTGTGAGAACAAAACACCATCTCTTGAGTGCCAGACTGATTGTGTGCACTGAATAAACCATTCAGAAGAGCAGTTGGACGTAAACAGAGAAAATTCTCATGTCAATAAGGTATTTGGAGACAATAAATAAGTGGCCCAGCTTGAATGAGCAGCTCTCTGCTCTTAGGGTGCTCACCCCTTCAAGCAAACCAAGCTTGGGTTTGTTAATTTTTCAGCACAACTGCCTGGATGTTGGCTGGACCGAACCCAGCAAGCCTCTAGAGAAGGTGGAGCTCTTTACACGTTACAGAATAGTCCCCTTGTAACTATGGCTGTGTCAGGTTTGCTTTCCTGATGCTGTACAGAAATGCTGGTGTGCAGTGCTGTTTCTATACCTTCACATGGAGAGCTGCAAGTGAAGGCCACTTTGGATAAGAGTTAATAGTACTTCTGTTCTCAAGAGCATCAATACTGACTTGAGGATACAGTGAAGGTTTTGTGTGTTTTCTTTGGCTTCATTCACTTGATCTGAGCAGCTAGTTCATTATCACATTCCTAATCCTCCTGCCATGCCCTCCCATCATGACCTTAGTTCAGGGGCTCAGGATGGGAATTTCCAAAGTCTTCTGAAATCCCCCTTTGGTGCCTGTTGGGGGAAGACATAAATGATTTGACTTCAATTGTGAGAGGTACTCTTTGAAATTTATTGTTTGACTTTGAAATTGCAGGCATATCTGTATTTCCAGCCAGCCCCTTGCCAAATGCTGCTACTCTGAAAGAACTGCTGCAATAGACTGACAGTGAGTTGGAATAATTTTGCTTTCACAATAGGCTCATAATATCTGAAGTGCAGCGGTCCAAATGAGTTGGCTAACTATTGTACATGTCATTTATATACTTGGAATGGGTAGTGATGTTATAACTAGTGCTCTGTGTGGTAGGAGAGCTAATTTTCAATGTCTCTGTCAATAGTGAGTTTACCTGGGAGCCCTAACCTACTTGCCAGTAATCTTCTGTGTAAATGCAAATGCCCTTTACCTTGCTTTTTAGATTAGGTGGTACTTCTAGAAACATTCACTGATCCTCTGGTGTGATAGGAGGTTAATATTTTTGCTACAGTGTAGCCACTTGAATCCCTATGATCTGCTGCACCTGCATATCTAATACTCCTACTTAGAGGCAGAAGTACTGAAAATGGAACAGTTCTTCAGTACTCAAAGGTGTAACTGACAAAACGTGCAGGCAGTGGTAACTCAGTGATGTTTTCTGTTAAGTCATGTAATAATATCACTATTTTTTCAGGTGCTGAACTAGACTTAAGAAGAAAAAAAGCCTGACTCTGTGCTGAAATCTCTGTTGGGTCTGTTCAGAAAGCTGCAGCAGGGAAAACAGGCAGTAGGCTTTCAGAGGATTAAATCAACATACACTATACTGGCTTCTGCAGTAGCTTCTCTCCTTGGCTTCTTTTAAACCTTGGACCTGGCCTTTTGTTAAAGGGTTGAAGAAGTTGAAACACTGCTTTAGCTACAGAGCATGCCTGTTGGTATATATGGCATATACAGTGTTTGCCATGCACACTGTAACTACTCAGTGTCTGATCAACAGGTGCTCAAATATTCAGAGCCACTGGCAGCAACATTCTATTGGTGAGTAACCAGTATTTATCCTTAGGGTCTAACAAAACAGCAAGAAAGCAGAGGATTCAGACATCATCTGCACTAGTGCCACTTCCATTGTCCTGTTAAAATATACACAGAACTATGGATACTGTAATCTCTGCAAAGGAAAAATATGTTTAAAATCATTGCAAAGTCAGGAACACTGAATTGTGTAGTCCAAAACTTCTGTGAAAGAGTATTATTCTGCTCTTCTGGGGTCAAAAGGTAGTTATTTTTCTTTCTGGACATAGAAACCCTCTGCTTAGTCCCAAACTGAGCTAGATTAATTGAAGAAAATATAGTATTGATCTTTTTCTTAACATTTGCCAACAGAAGTTGGAAAAGATTAGATAGTAAATGCTATGCAGATGACTAGACTTTCTGTAGAAGAAATACCTTTCTCAGCCTAGGGATGTTTACTTCACAAGTAGGCACCCTGAATTAGTGTTTACTGCTCTGCCTGCAAACCAAAAAAGTACCAACAAATTGTATCAGATTCATGCACGTCTTAGTAATATTGAATCTTTTCCTGGGGGATATGTATGAATTTCCTCACTTTAAAAAAACCCCACAATACTAAACTGGCCTTAGGTTAGTCCATCTTTTGTACTGAACAAATCATTATTTATATCCATAGTGATCAGGATGTAGTAAAGGGGTTGACTGGCAGCTTAGCTTTCAGGAAAAGGTAAAACTCAGGAGAAACAGATGGACAGATGGCTGCTTTTTTGGTTCTAGAGTAAGCATCTGGAGCAGGTGGAGGTGAAAAGAAACAGAATACAGCAAATGCCCAACTGAAAGTGACTAACAGGGTGGCAAACTGGGTGGGCACAGACTTAGCAATAGTCTCTTGGAAAGACAAATCCACTCTATTTAAACCTGCCACTGGTAAATGATTTCAGGAAAACCAGAATAAAATTAATCAAGGTAACTAATTTTCACAATGGCCAAAACAAAGAAAACAATCTGAGCAAAGGAGCTGTTTGTTTCTCCCATCATAAATACTGCTGGACTGCCTTTCAAGCTCCTTCAAAGCTAAGAAAACCCCTTTATCTCTTTGATTAAAGACCACAGTTGTACCAATGTTACCTTACCTGTGCATACGACATTAAGTAAGAGAAAAATCACATTCAGTGGATACCAGTGTTTTAAGGAGAAATGTAACAAGTAGGATCAGTTTATTTCATCCAAACTATGTAATCAACATTTCTTACATTGATGTCTTGCCAAAATTATTTGGCAAACAACTTTTTCTTTTGTGATGCCTCTGCCAGTAATAATCCTGGTGTTACTGTGCTTATGAATTTACCATAAATCATCTGGAATATAACATCCAGTGTGCTCACATTTATGCTCATTCTCTTGTAGTTTACTGAAGATTCAAGTCCTCAGAGTGCTGAAGATTGACTTTTGGGAGTAACTCAAGAGTAAGGGAGTAACAGACAGTGTATTTGTTACCATAATGAGATTGAGACTTCCTTCCTGGTAAGTGAACAGCTGAATGATTCAGCAATTTGTCAAATGAAGGCAGAGAAATGGAGGTTCCTGGAGGAAAGAATTACTTCTTATGGATAGCAGTTGATATGATATGGTTATGAATCATAAAGAAAGCAGTTACTTTATAAAGAGATGAAAGAAGACTCTGCAACTTTTCACAGCTACCAGGGGACAGGTGACTGCACTGAGCCTTAGAAATACACTTATGATTTCCAATCTGGTCAAAAGTGATTCCTGCCTTTAAAGTCCTTACCCTAAAAGAACACTAAAGTTACAAACTCTACTACATAGGAAAGATTTCTACCAACTAGAATTATTTTTTTTTTTGAAGTATGTAAGAGTCTTTGTCATCAGTTTTGGTCAGAAAATGAATTTTATACTGCTCTTCTTTGGTTGGAATTTAGATTGAAATCTTTGGTAATTGCTAAAAGAACTGCAGTAATTCCCATAATGACTAAGGCAGTGCCTGTGTCAGAGGTAAGAAATGAAGTACCAAAGGCTGTTATGTCACTGGATGGTGGAACCAAACACCAGCATTACCTTCTGTTGAGAAGATTGGAGATAATTTTTAATATCTTTATGCTGTCATTGGGGAAAAAACAAGAAAAAATCTTCAAAGAAATATTCTAATTTTTGCTTTTGAATTCTTTGGTAAAACAAGTAATTGGGTTTACCTGAAAACCATAGTAGAAATAAATGTATTAAGAGATAGCCAAGAGACCTTTAAGACAAATAGGCCTCAGCTTGTGTTTTGACACTAGTTCACTGAAGGACTACTAATGAGGGGAAAAAAAAGGCAAGGAAAACTGTCAGACACAACTAGCAGCAGAAGTGAGAGATGAGCTAGGATCTCCTAGGAGCACAGATGGTAAAGGGAAAGATTTCAGATAACAAAAATAGATATAGCCAAGTGCTATAACAGAGTATGATAATTTTATATTAATAATAATAAAAGAAGAGCTTTTCTCTGAAACTCCTTTCAGTTAGCCCTGAACTTATGTTCATGAGGTTCCTACTGCAGATGCCCTGAGATCATCTTAGCCAATTTTGTTGAAAGGTTAGCAAGGTAGGCAGGATTTCTTTTCCAGTGGACTTAGGGAAAAATAAACACACTTCAAATCAAAAAGTATCTTTAAACCCTGTTAAATTCCTTTCATTTGTATTTCATAAGTATTATAACTTGCATGTATTTGTGAGTGAATACATACATAACTGTGAATTATAGGGATTTTATTTTTTATTTACATGTTGTGCTATATAAGTAGGAATACAAGTGATGTTCTTTCCAGTTTATTACTGGTGATAATCTAATGTCTCTGAGGATATTTCTGGAAGAATCTTGGTCCTCAGCTTGTGTCTTTTGGTCAGTATTTGCATTCCTTCTGTATAACCTTTACAAAACTCTGTATAAATTCTGTAAAATTTTTTTCTTCATATTCTTCACATTCTTTGCATTTTGCTGATGTTGTAGAATTCAACTGAAAAACAAAATGCAGTAGTAAAGCAGAATACTGATACCTTTTTTCTGATAGAGAGCAAACCCTTGTTTTTCCTGTTTTTGTAAATAACTCCAATGCAGCCAATGGGTACAGAAAGCATTGCTGGAGACTTCCATGGTACTTAGGATCTGTGCAGCTCCTGGCTGGCTTTCTGAGTTGGATCAGCTTTCAGCACTTCAGTGAGAGATGCAAGTAGCTGTCCCTTTGAAAATTAGGATACTCTTCTCTATGTATCTGAGCACACCTGGCTTTAGATAGTGAAGTTATAGATTGTTATTTATTCACATATATTCAAACACCCTGGCACATTTATTCATGCACAGTCAAAAATACTTGCTTCAATGGGAATCCTGAAAGACTCTTTCTCCTAAAAAATACTGAATTCTACTTTTTCTCTGTTGCATGTGTAGCTTTTTTGTTATTGTTATATGTATAGGCTACTGGATCCCATTTGCTTTCATCTCTACTGCCTCACCTTTT
Source organism: Bucco capensis (assembly GCA_013396975.1). NCBI lineage: Eukaryota > Metazoa > Chordata > Aves > Piciformes > Bucconidae > Bucco > Bucco capensis. The sequence continues at coordinate 776,477 of VWZO01007884.1, forward strand.
ACATAACAAAAGAGAAATTTCTACTTCTGAAGAAACATTTTTCATTTGCATTTTTCCCACAAACTGTTGTTGTTACTTACCTTATTTCCTAAGCTCGCATTTCCATTTTTCCATATGTTCAATACATCCTGTGTTTTACTACAGTTTTTGATAAGACATTCTTGAAGAATCACTTTAGTCTCTAAGAAAAAACACCTCATTACAGGTTCTTGACATTCTGTCTGAAAATAAGAAAAAGTTGTAATAGTTCTGCCATTAAAAAGGAGTAAGTGAAGGGAAGGCATAATTTACCATGAAGAAGCTGGTTTCTATTTACTAGGTATCTTTTCTTACTATTCTAATAGTCGTAAATATCTGCAAAGATTGGCTGTGAGACCAGCCAATTTCCTAAGGTGAGGTGAAATGTACTGTCTTGGTAAAGACTACAGGAAAATAATTGATTTGGATAGGAATTTAGGATATATTTAAACATAGTGGAATGAAATTAGTATTATTCTTAGTATTTCTAGCACTTTCAGAGATCTGAACACAGAATAGCTAGAGAAGATAAAGTAGCTATTACCTGTATTTCACAAATGAAAGAAAAAGAAGCAGAGGTACTAATACCTCCACATCAATAATACAACCAAGAATAAGTCCCAGATTGTCTGATTCACATCACTTTCCCACTTCAAGAAAACCTTCCTGATGTTACCAGGTATTAATCAGCCATTGCAGTGGATTAGTCAATCTGGCTTATCTTAGTTCAGAGAGTGTGTGGGGGGACATGAACAGAAAAAAGTTCCTCCCCACGAGGGTGGTGGAAGACTGGCACAGGTTGCCCAGGGAGGTGGTTGAGCTCCCATCCCTGGAGGCATTGCAGGTGAGGCTTGCCAGGGCTCTGGGCAAGCTGCTCTAGTTGGGGATGTCCCTGGCCACTGCAGGGGGGTTGGACTAGATGAGCTCCAGAGGTCCCTTCCAACCCAAAGCGTTCTATGATTCTATGCATGTTTTGTGCCCTTTTTCCCACTCATGTACACAGCTAACTGTACAGACACATCAGGTTCTGTGCTTTCTCAGGCTTGCCAGATCCACTGAACACTTGACCATTGCTCTATTCTGCATGCACACTAAAGTAGTCAGCCCACCATTTCATTAACCCTTTATGTATAGTATTCATGTATTGACTGTTTGGCATAGTCCTTGTGTGAATGTTGATGTTATCAGGAAAGCAATGTCTCAGAAGCAGGCTACTACCACAGCAGTGAATCTAGACAAGTCTGGATTCAGTCCACCAGGGCTGTATCAAAGGTGACTGCTAGGAGTGGGGTACTGGCTGGATTCATGTTCTTGGTGGGATGCATGTGTCCCCTGGATTGCAGACTGAGCTCTACAGCAACAGATGATGAAAAGCTCTCTTCAGGCATTAATTTATAGAAACTACATTTAAGATGACCATAGTTTATGCAAGTTTCTGTGACCGTATGAAGAATTATACTGACAAAATAACATTCGCACTTTGCAGGGTAAATTATAATCTGCAAGGACTACAAATCTAAATCCTTGGGAGTACCTAGATATTTATTACTAAGCTAAGGAATGGCAAAAGCAGAGAAATGCACATCAAGGTATTGATAGTTACTCTCCATATTTCACTTCTCTGCTATTTTACTCAATTAAATAGTGTGTGATTTAAAATAATTTTCTTAGGAAGTATTTTCTTTGTTAGTTTTTTTCCTCCTTCAAATTACAAATGAATATCACCATTATTTTAGCCATATTTGCTTTGATAATTTTGGATCAGCCCTTTTAATTTATTAATTTTAATAGCAGATTATTCATAAGTTATTTAAAATATGAAATTCATAATTAAAATAAATATTAAAATAAATTAAAATAATTAATACTTGCCTACATAATTTATCATAGGTCCTTTAACTAATAGCATTCTTCCTTCTAAGGCAAATTATTTGATTTGTGACAGTTTTCTCAAATTAGCCCAGGGCTGCTTCAGGAAAAAGTTGCTAGCACAGAAATGTGGCTACCATGTAAGACCAGCTGTGGTCAGAATTTAAGTTTACTTACATCCTCATCTGTGTTTGCAGTATATAAGCTGACATCAATGTCCTAAAAGAAAACAAGAGTCAGAATTATTAGTATTAACTAATGAATTTAGAGATAATAAAGCTGACCCTGCAAGCCATGGATTAGCTCCATGTTCAAAGGCCCAGTCCATAAAGGCACTGGGAGCCAGCAAGTCAAGGGATCCTAAAGTCACCTAGCAATGTGCAGGATTGGCTGTCCTGTGAGAGGAGCTCATCAGAATAGAGTCCCTCAAAACTTTCTCTTAAGAGGCTAACTCCCAAGCCCACTGACACTTATTTTTAGGAATTTTAGAAAGAAAATAACTAATTCTATAGTCTGTGGTGCTTGGTCAACTCTGATTCCCTTTAACTTCTTGTTCCTTTGCTTCTACCCATGAAACAGCATTATCCAAGCACTGTCCCTTTTCCTCCCTGCCACTGACACTTCTTAGGTGAGTACAGTGCTAAATATTTCATTATGTCTGCTGCTGTGCTTATATGAAATGCTGACTTTTTCATTAACTTACTTTGGATGTCTTGATACGCTCCAAATCTTTCAGGACTTCTGCCCACTTGCAGTGACCTGCTGCTGTCTTGAGTATATAAGCACTAGAACAGAAGAAAACCAGTGACCACTAGGCTAAATAGTTGATATACACAATGTTTACACAGGGGGAAAAAAGTCAGAGAGTATTAAGATGTATATATACATATAGTGAATGTGTGGGGCAAGTATATTGGACAAATAAAACCATATAGATACAGTTTTTATGTATCTGAATCACACACTATATAAACAATGTGTTTTGTAAAAGGCCAGTTTGATAAGGTGTAATGTGAGAGAATGGTTCAACTCCTTACTGTAAAATTCTTGTAAAGTGTAAAAAAAACCCTACAAATTTCCAAGTCTGTTATACTGAAAATTTCCACACACACCCTCCTCCACCCACAACTGTGGAGTTTCTACCTTAAGTCCTGTAGAAACATCAGTTGTCATTTTAGGAGTAACATTTGTGTACAGGAAAGCTTCCTCCTGCTGTGGATGAGATTTTGCTCAAAGTGAATCACTAAAGGGTGGAAAGAGGATTTCTGTTTTTGGAAAGTGAATGGCAGTTTTAATATGTCTCCACTTTGATCCTTAATTTGGATCCTTTCAGTACTATCTGTAGTGCTGTACTACAAATCATATATGAAGATTTAACATTTGTATAAAGGCTATGGCCAGCAGCATTGAGTGCACCAGCAGCAAGTGTGCAGATGACACCAAGCTATGGGGTGCTGCTGATAAGCTTGAGGGGTGGGATGTCATCCNAAGGTGAGGCTGGGCTGCTCTAGTTGGGGATGTCCCTGGCCACTGCAGGGGGGTTGGACTAGATGACCTCCAGAGGTCCCTTCTGACCCATATGATTCTATGTAGGGAAAGAGAGACCAATTGTTCTAGGAAGTTGGTTTGAAACAAGCACATTTAAGCCTTAACTAAAGGCTTAAAAATGACAAGATTTTTGAGAAAGGAAAGAAGGAGGATTTATAACAAGAATCAGAGGACATTTACCTTATTATGCCAGATGGAGACAGAAAGAAGAAATGTCAGACCTTAGCAAAGATGTTTGACTGAGGGGCACAAGGAGAAAATAAGTGGGGAGTGTAGCCCTAGAAGCAAGGCCAGTGTTCTAGGACAGGAAACTGGAGTGAGAAAGGAAAGAGGTGTCTCATAGCCGTAATTCAGCATACACGTTTTCAAATGCTGACATCTGGTGATTTTTTTCATTGCAGTGACAACTGGCAATTGATGGTGCTCTTTAAATGCAAAAAATGTCAACAATTTGAGGGTTATCACAGAGATTAGGGCCAAGATGCACTCTTGACCAGACTGAAGACTTTTAAAGTAAGAGGCTATGGCTTATGGATCAGCAAGGGGCTGCACATCATGGCAGGAGAGGATCCACTCCCTAAAGCAACTGGAGGCAAGCAACAGCTGTCATAGTAAAAATAAATAATTTGTATTTGCTGTCTCATTAACAATGACTCTGTAGTTACCATAGGAAGAAGATGATTAGTCCCATCTCATTCTTTAAAAGGCAAAAGAAATGACTGTTCAGAAGAAGACACAGCTGATACTGCAGACAAATACTTTTCAGGTATGTTTTCTGAAAGACACAAGTGAGATGATAGCTTGTCACAATCTGATTTCACAGAATTTTGCTGTAGTACTGACTTAATTAACCAATTTGACAAGACATCTAATCAAGACAAGACTACCTGTTGTGTGTATATTGAAAGAACAACTGATTTGTAGCTTACAGAAACATATAATCACTTCACAAAACAGTTGGTAGAAAATCAGATGCTGAAGACACTGCTAAAATCTGAACACATCCTGGGCTCTCTTTATTACCTGTTCATACTACAGAATGCAATTTAATACAGGGACATTATTAAAGAACTTTTCTCTATTTTTCCTGTCCTGGAGATCTTTCCCCTGGCTACCTTTTGCCACACAAATTCTATGAATCATTTACAACTGTACCATTACCTAAATATTGTGGTTGCATGTGTATGAAACCCTGCACTGAACACATCAAATGCTGTAGTTTCCTGTATAGATTCTAATTATAATGTTTAGATATACTATATATTGCTTTACATGGTGCATTTAATAGAGGAAAATGATTCATGTAAGAATTGTGTCAGTGGAACGTGGCAAGTGGAACTAAGGAGATGATGTGAGCTGTATATTAACCATCAGAAAATGTTCCACTGTGCACAGCCTGGGAACCTTTGTTCCAAAGTCAAAAGCCCTTTGGTTTAAAGTAATATGGTTCCTTCACAGAGCTAGGTTAATTATCTGCAACTGTGCTTTTGATCCAAAGTTTTATTCCTTATCATATGTGCAACACTTTTATATGAACTGCTCAAATGATGTTTCTTTAGCAGTTCATTTACATGCTAGCTTGCAAATGAGTATTTAAAGACATAATAAAACATAAGCTAGCACTATGCAGTAGTAAATAAAAGTACCAAAATGGGAGGTGAATCCATACGTGGTCAGGTTTGCAGCCCACTTGCTGAAAGCCACCTTATTACAACATCTACTGACACAGGCAGGAGAGCAACATTTACATGTGTCACAGGGAACTTCCAAAGAGTATTTGTAACAAATATTTGTTAGTCTCTCAAACAGAAAATGTTTTTTACCCAGAGGGTAGTGGAGCATTGGAACAGGCTCCCCAGGGAGGTGGTCGTGGCTCCAAATCTTGTGGAGTTTAAGAGGCACTTGGACAATGCCCTTAGTCACCTCGTGTAACCTTGGGGTTGTCCTGTGCCTAATGGGAGTTGGACTTGATGATCCTTGTGGATCACTTCCAACTCTGATTGTTCTATGATTCTGTGAAATACATTGCAATTCGTTTGTTCCCCAAACCCACAGACATAGTTGAATAGCATAATAACATTAATCACTACATACATGTCCGCACTGAGTAACAGAAAGCACTGCCAGACCCTTTTATCAGCTATGTGTCCAAAACCTTTTAAATAAGAAGTATGTAAATGAATTACTATAATTTAGATTAGCTATTTGTCAGGCAAGAGCAAGTAATACCTCATTCATCTTCCAAACTTTTTCAGTATGGAACGTGCCATGTTATTGTCACACAAAGTATGTCTAAAAACAAGGCTCAACCTGTTACTGTTTCTACAATAATGGAAACAAAAAATGTGTGAGTATTAAAGCCAAAATATTAAGTGTATGTAAATATGTATTTTAAAAAATACCTTATTGGGGGTTTTGGCTTTTTAAAAAATTAATTGAATTTTAAAAGTAGTCCTATAGGGAAACTCAAAGCACATGTCAAGAAATTTAAAATCTGATTTGTTGGATACAGTTGAAGAAAAGATGTTTTAATCTCATTTATTTTTTTAAACATGTTTTATTTACAATATATGGGAAATGTTTTACAATAGGTAAACCTGCTGGTCAGTTTTTATCAAATGGAATGAGGTGTCTACAAATGACAATAGGAAAGACTTCTGCTGAGTCCATATGCACTTTCCAGTTCTGTTTCATAATTAGCACTATATGGTCTTAAGCTGACCTAAGAGGGACTTCCAGTCCAAATGCATTGTCAAATTTATGCTCTACAACAAAGTGCTCATGGTGAGAAAAATAATAAATTGTAGTACCTAATGATAATGGGCCAGGGTTATCATTAGGTTGTCATTTATTTCCTTTCTAAAATAATGATTCACTTTGATAACAATGGAACAGCATGTTCTTAATGATTAATGCAGTTGTCTTGATCTTTGGTTTTCTTAAATATCCTAGGTAACTATTTTCTTGTAATGAAATAATCTTTGCTAATTTAAAATACAGGCTTAGGTTTTAGAAGTAATACAGAACGTGTAATGATGGTAAAATATATTCAAAATATACCATATGCATACTCTAAAGGATATTCCATTTGTTTATAGAGAAAGGGGTTCTTAATGCCAAGTAGATCAACTAACATATTCCTCTAAAAAATGCAGGGCCATTTTCTACTTGAATTTCTTAATGATTTCATCCAAGCTATTATTCAACAACAAAAGGATTGTTAGCTCACTTACATGCTTTGACAAATTATTCTCCTGCCTTGAAGACACATTGTTGTAATGTCAAAATCACCTTTGGCTATTGTCACATTTTAGGTTGTTACTCTCTTTAATCATTAACCAATTCCTGTCTGTCTTTGATATGTCTGATACCCTTGTGTTATGGCAGCTTGAACTTTGGACAAGGGAGCAGCTCATATTTAAATACATATTTACTTTTATCTGTAGCTTGTCTCCTGATAACATACAAGTCTAGGTTAAGGATTAAAGACTTTGTAAGAGAATATATGTTATTCCAAAATGCCATTGGGAGTTATGATATACACAATAATATGTTTGGAAAAGGAATGCTGTTGTTTGATTATGAAGTTACAATCAAGCACTTTAAGAGCAGTTACCACTGATTAAAATCTAAGCCATCATAGTACTCTTTTCTGAGAAGCAAATGAACAAGAAAATGACAGAACTTTTCTTTCACGAGGCAAAAACAGTTGCTGATTTTGATGTTTTGGCTGTCACAGAAACTATAGTCTAAGTTAGTCAATAGAAAATATTTATAGCTCTCTACAATGTTTAGTTACTTGTGAAGGAAAGTATTGAAAGCTAAAGTATGTTCCCTTGCCAGGACATTGTGTCCAGTTCTTTCAGAATCCTGGAATGTTTAAAGCATCTTTCACTCTTGGCAAAAAACCACCAAAACCAACCAGCCAAACACACAAAGTTTAACTTGCTGTGTTTGCTTACTGTCTTTTTTCCTTGCCTTCTTGATATCTAATACACAGCTTTCTTTGTCCTCTCTCCCTACCTCTGGGCTTTCTCGTTAGTCTCAGTGGTGCTAATTGGTGTCACTAGTCCTTCCATTCCTTACTTCTGCAACCAAAACATCTTTGTTAGACTGTTCTCTCTTGTAACAACTTGTATTCCATTATTGTTCATCCTTGGCTTCTTGGTTTTCTGTGTATGATGTATTGCTCTTCTCTTATTTGTTGCCGTGCAATGCTTTGTTTCTGCCATTCCTCATCTTCATTATATAGTGCACTAGACCTCCTCTTGCACATCATTTATCCTCTTTAGACAGTCTACTTCTGCCTTGTTCTACAGATATGTGTCCTCAACATATTCTCTTTGACTTCCTGTGCAACAAAGGGCTGTAAATCTGTTCTCTGCTACTGCTGCAAATTTCCCTCTAAAATCATACCATTACTTCTAGCTCTCTCTAGTCCTTGGACATTTCATTGAGCAACATCTCAGGCATAAAGTGTTTTATTCAGCTCCATATTCAAGTACTATCTACATCATGCAGAGCTGAGTTCTGCATCCATTCATTTGCAATTCTTCTCCATCAGTGTCTCCTTTGCCACAATAATTATAACCTTTAAAGAACACTGCTTCCTTCTCCAACAAGATCTCATCTTGTGGCTCTTGTTCTGCTGTTCTCTTTGTTGGCTCCACTAATTAATTGTTCTATCCTCCTGTGCTAGGATAAAGCACCAAGTAGCTGCACAACTGCAGCACTGCATCTATTTAAGGTTGTGTGTGGTGCTTATTTAACCTCTTTATGCTTATAAGCACAGACAGCATTTTTAATGTCAGATTCTAGAAGATCAGGAAGAAAATCATATATTTTTCCCATTTGTATCCTAGTCTTCTAAAAAAAAAAAAAAGGTCTTTTTTGAGAGTTTTTTTCCCCCCAGGAGAGAAGCTATGGAGGGTAGAGAATTCATAAAGTAATAGAAGTGACTGGAAAAGGAATGGAGACCATAAAGAAAGCAATACTTCTGAACTAGATAGATGTTTCAGTATTGAGCCCTTAAGTAATTTGGAAATCAAATTTTCATAGGTCATGAGTAACTTTTAGGGGAAAGACACGTTCTTAGTGCCTTATTATGGTATAAATGCTGGGAAACAGTGCAAGTCAAAGCAGAAGATTCACTGAAGGATCCTTCTGCTCTTTCATTTCTAAGTTTAAAGGCAAAAACCAGAGGGAAACAAAAAAACTTACAAGAAAAAAACCCTGAAAATGAGTTAGTGTCAGAATGTATTTAGGTATGCAAGTGGTGAGTCCATACAATAGCTGTCATTTAAGGTTTCTTCAGATTCTATGGGTGATGATTTTCCTTCATTTCTTGATAGCCAAACCCTGTATGTATATAGGAATGGAAGAGGTGGTAAGTGTGCAAACTAAGGAGAGCTGTAGTAGTACTAAATTATATTAAGCTGATTTCTCTATTGTAGCCCTTAAAAAAGAATAAATGGTAGTAATAGTTCTTAACAGTGTAGCACAGCACTCATCAAGAGAATTTCAGATTTTGTTTCAGGCAGGGTAAGAAGAGTCTACTAGCAACCACCTGCATTTAGACAGAAGGGTTTTTTAAAAGATTGAAAAAAGTATCTTATAGAGATGTTAAAAGCAGTTCTGTATATAATAATTGGCAAAAGCTGCAAAGCACAAATGAAGCTCTGAGCACCTTTTATAATATAAGCTGTGTGGAACAATAGTATTGAAAAAGAGTAAACTCTTGGGTAACATCACAGGTCTGCACTCTGGGATTACTTCAAGGATTTAACATGCAAGATGTTAATCCAAAAGCAATTCATTTTGTTTACAGTAATGAAGAGATATTAGATGTTTCTGTATATGCTTGTACAACATACAAGATGAACTATAAGAGATGAAATACATTGTAAATTTAACCCATGGCCATATTGCAAAAAGTCAATCAATTCTATTAAGTAAATATATATATGTATTATTGGCAGAATTATGATTAGTCTTGCTAAGCAAAAGAAACCTTTTGGAAGATAATGTAGCCCTCCAGACACATGTCCAAGTACTTGGATGCTACCATACTTTTGATATGGTACAAGCACTGAGCTGTTAGGAAAGTATCTGGCAAAAAAGTTTCAGGTCCTAGAAAGCACAGAGGCTCACTAGCTTAGCAGATGGCTAAGGTGATCCATCTGCTTGGATCACCTTATTCTTGAAAAGTTACTTTTACTGTGTAATACAGAGCTTGAGTTGACCTTCTCAACAGTCATACATCAGCTCACTTTCAGTGCTCTATCAAATTATCTATTAGTTTCTTGTTAAGAACTGTCACAGATGCACAACACATAAATTTGCATTATTGCCAAGTTATTCATCTTTAGCTGGATGAAAACTACCAGAAAACTACTTTGTTCTCACTGTGACCCATATGTCCTGAAACTGCACACAGTTTAAAATGAGACCTGAAATATTCATGTGTCATTTAAATTATGCAAAATTATCTACAGGCATCCATAGAATCTTATGAATCCAAGAGATATTTTCAGTTACATGAAGGCAGGAGATGAGTGGGGGCTTTGTCCTTTAAAAAAGAAAAAAAGGAAGAATTGTTTCAGAAGTAGATCATGAGGAAAGTTTCACAAAGATTCCTTTGGAAAAAAAGTCTCATAGGTACCTGCAGAGTGAATGTATCAGCTGGGTACATGCTATAGACATTTCTATTGTATCACTACATTTGTAGTATGTTCAGGTACTAATAGATAACCCCTAACCAAGATAAAAAATGCTAGTAGCATGGGAGATTTAAGTATAATGCACAAGTCACATAGTTCTGAGTATGGAGTAATAGAAGAGAGAGTAGGAAATTGCTGAAGTTTTTTTTTCTCACAGCTCAAGATAAATTTGAATACTAGAAGAGTGCTATGCTTTTTCTGGTCAGCTGGAGAGACAATGTGAATGGTAACAGCAGGTACCCATAACAGAAGTTTCAACAGGGCTTATGCCCATGGGAAATTCAGACCCAGTGCATCACTACTATTACTAAGGTTTCCCCTATATTCTCTCCAACTCCCAGCTCCTTGCTCCTACTGGAAAACTTTCCCTGTTTAACACAATACTCACAAAAACAAGGGAGGAGATTTCTATAGTGGCTGGAAAGCAGAACTGCTGACATTTGTTGTTCATGCAATTTAATCAGTCCTGCTAGCTAAGCACAGCATCAAGGTGTAGTCTGCAAGGAAGCTAGAAACAGAAGGATTTTATGCAGCTTTAAAAAACATGTTGCTGCATTAAGCCTTTGTCAAATATAAATGATTATTATCAGGAAAAAAAAAAAGAAAACAATCATCAGTGCAAACCTTACACCATAAAGTTCAGCCTATCAGAATAAGTATTTCAAACTTCTCTTTTTGTGACAATGCAGATGTAGTGGGCAAGTACTGAACCCCCAGGTTTGAGTTAGTCTGTGCTATGATAAACATGGTATTTCTGTCTGCTGTCCTTGACACATGCACAGAAAAGGAGATGGGGTTGTCAGTGATTCATCAGCTTGCAGCCTGAGTGGGGGATAAGCACATGGTTAGTCTCAGCATGTCATTAATTTGAGGCTGCAGGGCTTTTCTGAATTGGAGTTTTAATTGGAATATTCTCCAGTAGGACCAACCATTTCAGTAGTTACTCCAGCAGCTGTTTCTGGATGTTCCTGTATTACTCAGTACTGTACTAATAATTTGATATGCCTCTCCCTTTTGTCACAGAGGCTTCTCTCTTTTCTGATCTCTTCAGGATACGATAATTGAATTGATCTTACTCTACAGGCATGGATGGCAAGCAAAGTAAGGTAAGAAAAGAAACATTAATCTTTGTACAGAGATTTGTCTGTTATTCTGAAATGAGAAATAGTCAGCTCTATGGAAGAGAATTTATTATCCTCATTCGAGATCGTTTATGTTGGAAAAGAATCCAACCATTAACCTAGCACTGCCAAGCGCACCACTAAAACAAGTTATAGATGATTACAAAGGTGCAACAAAATACTGCATATGAAGTATTCATATCCATTCAGACATGAGTATGAATTAGTTAATAAAAGTATTGAAATTGTGTTTCAGTAATAGACCTAAAGTTGATTGTATTTTGAAAAAACAAAGGGTGCTTAATGTGTTAATGATGGGAAGAGAGACAGAACAGTCAACTGCAAAGGTTGCTCTCTCAGTGGCATTGTGTTGTCCTTCACAGAACTATGTATCCTGAACACCTGAACTCAAAGATGGTGTGCAGTGACTTTTATTCCTTCAGTAGATAAATAGGACTAAAACTTACTTCAAACTGACATAGAGTTTCATTGACTCAGCTGAGTGAGGAACTGGCATTTTAACACCTTTCAGAGAGAAGAAAATAAATTAGCAACCAAGATTCTGGGTAACTGGTTTCATTTTCATGAATGAGTGAATTATGTGTACTGGTGGCATTTCAGTGATCTTTTTAAAAGTAAGTTTTGGTATAATTAGAATGCAAATAAAACATGAAGATAAAAAAATGCATGTGTAACTCTACTCATACCTGACAATAGATTTTAGTGAAATGACTAAACCACTTCCTTGTCTCTGAAAGACACAGAAAAAATAAAAATAGGACATTTTCCTGCTGTAAGTGAGGGAGGGAGGATATTCTCTAATTTCAGCCTTTGAACTTTCAAATTCAGCTGGAGATACTTACATTAGAAATAATGAATGTCTTTTATGTGTAATTTAATCTGAAGTTGTTTCAAATCACGTGGTAAACTACTGTAGAAACTTTAAAGAGAACAAAAAATTCTGTTTTCACTAGTAGCTGTTAGGATCAGTTGGAACAAGACACTGGGTGAAACATACATCTACACCCTTTGTTTACTTTGTTCTCATTTTTATGTTAATGTAAGTGGTTATATTAGAGATTAATATCAGGAATAAACTCTTAGCAACCTCCTTAATAACCTCCTACAACACCACTTAAGAATATCACACAGCCCTCAGGCTGGCACTGGAGCTAGTTCAGTGCATGCAGAAACACCTTTGAGTGCAACAAGGATAAGTAACTATTTGTGAGCCTGTAGATCATATCTCCTTTGCTTCCCTGTCAAGTTCCCAAGGACCAACTACATTATTCTAACTTCTTGTTTATGGCATCTCTTCTTCTAACATCTAGAGATAACTCATAGCAAAGTGGCCAACAGATAGAGATTCAGTTACTCAAAGTCATTTTGGTAATGGAAAACTGATCTGATTTCTGGAAAACAGACTAGCAACCTTGGTTCCTAAATTTCTGGTAAGGTAACTCCCTGTCTGTTCTGTGAGTGATACCTCTTTGAGCTGACCTCTGGAAACTCTTCTGAAACTACTAACTTTATCAGAATATTCTTAGTTCACTGTTGTGCAGTAGTTTCTGAGATCTCGTCTCGTGGCTAGGCTTCGTGAACGAAGCNTGTAATTTTGGTGGAAGTGAACAAGCAGTGGAAAAAACAAAGCAGGAAAATATAGGGTGCTAGTGGTCTCATCTAAAATACTGGAAATGTGTCCAAACTTTAAACTTGCTGTTTTTCTTGCTGTATTAATACTTGCTGTATTTCTTACTGGGTTCTAAAATAACATTTAAAGCTTAGCTGAAACTTCCTAAAACGTCATGTTGTTTAAGGGACACTTACCTGGCTCTCCAGCCTGCTCAGTGCTCCAGCAGAGTTTTGTGTTGGCCATGCCATCCCCAGCATCCTGCCTACCAGAACATTACTTGGAACAGAAACATGGAATCTTGATCAGGAAAGTGCATTTTTTGGACCTAGATGTGGAAAAAAATCAGTATATATGATGTTGCAACAGTTCTGAGTGGCTCTCAGCCCATCTATTAAGAATATTCAAAGCAGGAAGTTGCTGAAATTTCACAAGTAACTTTTGCAAGTCCCCTTCAAATCTTCTAAGTTAATGGAAAAATCAAGACAGACTTTTTAAAAGGGTTGATTTTATCTAGATGAAACACCCATCTTTGAATACTGCAATACAAGGGGATTCCCCCTGGAAAATGTACATTGTCATCAAAGGATAGGATTTTTTATGACTTCTGATAATAATTAGAAGAGAGGTAGCAGTCCAGGTAGCTAGTGTTGAAATCATTAATATCAGTGTAATTCTGTTTTTTATAAAGGGCTGGCAGAGTTCCCCTAGTTACCACAACAGAGCATGACAATTGCTTTTAATTATTGCCTTTACATAGGGACAGTGCAGTGCAGCTATGTGATTTTTACTTCTGTTCTCCCCTACTTTATAAAATAAACTGGAAGGGAATAAATGAAGCAAACCAGACTGAGCCAAGGTCAAGTCAGCAGAATCCACTAGATCACCTCCATTTAAGCAGTGTTTTCAGAGTAAGGAATATGGCAACTGTCTAACTAACTCCTTTGCCCTTTTGTTATATTTTGACAGATGACACAACAAAACCTGGTTGGAATGTTTCCCTTCTCTGTTCAAAACTTTTTTCCCCCCTAGATTCACTTTCAAATCATGCAAGTGTTGGGGGTTGGAGAAAAAAGAAAATTGTTTAAGCGACTGGTTTTGTATTCATAGCAAGACTTTGTAGAGATACAGCAGAAAATGATGAAGACATGGACAGAACAGTTTATTTGTACATTAACATTAGTATTTAATAATAGGAGTCCTAAAGCAATCTGCAAGAGAATAGGTTTGTGAAGGAGAGCTGCCTATGGAAGTTATGGAAGCTCCATCCTCAGAGGTACTAAAAGAAAATCAACCAAGCCTGAAGCCAACTGCTCTAATGTTGGAGGGCTGAAAGAGGTACCTCTTCCAATTTTCTTTTAAGTTCCATCAAGAGTAGGTAAGTCATTTCCAAAAACATGTCAGCAGAAATATGCTTTTTTTTTCATATAAAGAAAATGTTTATAACCATTTAATTAAAGCTGTTCTTTTTAGACATGTGTTAAAATCTGGCAGCCTGGAAAACCTGCACAAACTTGACCAAGTCGTGAGTGGCTTAGCTTACACAATTGGAGAAGAGTTTTGTTGGCTCCCTGTAGTTGGTCTCCAGCAGTCTCTTCACTATGAACATGCTCCATCTCAGAGCTTCAGAGGCAAACAGAACCCTGTGTATAAAAAGCAAGGCTTCCTGCAGAAACAGTGTGGTGGAGGAACAGAAAAGCAAGGCTTCCTGAAGGAACCATGTGGTGGAGGAACAGAAATCAGTCATGTACCTGGTACAAAGCAGTGGAATTTGAGTAGCATGACTGAATGAGGAGGAGCACAGCAAAGAATTAAGACAGGGTGGAGGTGAAAGGAAGGAGGAAATGTTGAGTGTAGCAGAAGTGGGAGCATTTATGAACAATGAAGCGTATTCTTCATGAGAACTTGAAACTCAATCCTGTGCTCACTACCTTCCCAGGAATTCATAATTTTAAGAAGGTATTACATCTTTATAGTATGGTGTAACGATTTCGTTTTTCTCTCTGTTTTATGAACCAAGTGGATCCTGTTCACCGAAAGAACCAAGCTCCTGAAAAAAATACTGTATAAATGTCCTTATTTGAAGAAGGAAGATGTGTAGAAAAGGAGGTAGAAGATCACAGAAAGAAAAGCATGGGTTCAATGACAAAGGCAGCTGAATGCAGCTATGAGAGAGTTCTGTCCCTGCCTTCATCTCACCAATTCCCTGTGATTTGGGCAAGTTCCTTACCCCAGACTTTTCACAAGTGACAATCATTTTCTGAGTTACCTCCTACAAGAAATCTTGGCTTTTAAGTTGCCTTGTATACCTATATTTAGGGTGAAATGCTTCATGTTCCCCAAACATGTATTTCTAGCTGTTACAGTCAGCTAGCTCAGATGCAGGTTTCTCCAGGGCAGATGCTGCAGTTTGGAGAAATGAGTGCCCTCTACAGAGCTTAGCTTGAAAAAAGCATTGAGTTCTCACAGCTGTTGGTGTTCACATATAGCAGCCAGAACAAACTGGGTTCCTGCAGTATCTCTCCTTAGCCCTGGAAGGGCAGGTAAGGTTCCTACTTCCCCTTGCAGCAGACGGTGACATTTTGTCACTTGTTAGAAATTCATGCAGGTACCACTGGTGTAAGTGCCATAATTCTTAGTTAGCCAATGAAGCATCAGATGAGGCCATAGAGTTCATGCATGATTTTCCATTGTATTGGAACTGATATAATGTTAACAATAGTTAAAAACATACTAAGTTAATATGATATTTAAGATATGTGGAGAGAAACCTGGTCAGTGTTGTTATTTCTTTAGATGAAATGGGTCTTCTACTGCATGAGTTGTTCGCAAGCTCATTAGCTCAACAACTGCATTGTCATGTTTTGTGTCTGCACAAGGAGGCTCTGTGGCAGACGGTGACCTGACATTGCTGAGGAGCTCAAGTCCTTTCTCCAGAAGAGACAATAAACTTCTCCACACTGTTCTTATTTATAGCTTGAACTCTAGGGAAGACAATTACTAAGCACTTGACATTCAGAGCCTCCTGGCAGAGACTGCAGCCAGGGAAAGGTGCAGTGGGACCCGTTTTTAGCTAGCACTTTAGAATATGGCAATCCTTCTGCTCCAAAACAAATTACTTCATTTGTGGTCTTTTTTACAAGACGACACCCTAAACCATTTGATAAATTCTAGTCATGGGTGGGCTGGTTTAGCAGCTTTGGTATAAGAATTTTTTAACTGTTACAGAGTGCAGCCCTTCTAGTCTACAGATATTTTTATAAAGCAGACTTGTAGAAACAGTTCCTCAGTAAGCAAAAAAAAAAAAAAGAAAAGCTATTTTTTTTTTGTAAAGAATTCTTAAGCATTGGCACTGGAGTTAATTGATAAACTATTAAACTCTTAAGTTGTAATTTATAGCAGCTATAATGGCAACAACACCTGAGTGATCACCCTATGCTGCCACTAAAGACATACCTCATCTCTTATAGCATGAAATACTCTAAGATGGTTTGTAATGATGCATATATCTTATTACCTGCTGATAATAACCTATCAGCAAGGACAACAGTTTAATTTTACAGTACATCTCCTCCTGACTTCCAAATATTTCTGTTGCTCTTCATTAGTTTCTTAGCTAAAAAAGAATCAGTCTCTTCATTTTTACACTAGTGTGTTAATTTATGAATGGAAGACAGAAAGCTTTTATTAGTTGTTGAGGTGCCTAAATTCTTTGTGTTGTCATCATGATACAAAAATCCAGTCCCAGCTGTCCATAAATTCTGATGAGTGGTGGAGAACAGGCCCCAGATCAACTAAAGCACATGAAGGAAATCCCAGACTAGACCTCTGGCAGAAATGTGCAGAATATTATCTCATAATGACCAAGCAGGATCTCTGCAGTACAGGCAGCTTGCATGAAATGTCTTTCTCTTACAGTCCTCACTTCGGGTTCATTCTGGATGTGGGATCATAGCACCTGTCTTGGGAATTACAGTGGCCGAGCAGAGGGAGAGGAAGCTTTCAGCACAGAGGAACCTCTGAGGTGGGCACTACTGGCTAATATACAGTGTTCGGCACAAGCGGGGAGAAGGTAAGTTGATCTGGGGTTAGTAACACAAAGTCAGAAGTCTATGTGCCTGTGAAAGAATGATCTGTGTGTCTAGGTACTGGGGACCTCCAACGTAGTCCTATCCATTTAAACTCCTGCTCAAGGAAGAGTTTTGAGCATACATTCCTATAAGGACCTATTAACAGTGCTTCCTACCAGAGTCTGGTCTTTGCAGAGATTCTCATCTGTTTCCTGCCCCGGGCACAGGTCCCCCAGGAGTGCTGAGTGCTGCTCTGCAGTGCCACTGGAAGGACAGGGCACAGCCTGCAGCCGGGCCCCTGGGTGGCTGTGTGTTCCCACCGGAGCTGCAGCAGCCCTGGCTGGTGTAGAGCTTAGAGACGCCGTGGCTTTCTACTGGGTGGTTGCTATTGCTCCATGTTTGAGCTGGCAGAGCTTCAGCACCCTTCCTGCCTGTCCTGCTGTGCAAACTGCTGTACCACACCCTGGTCGCTAGAACTCCCTAAGGGCTGCTTTTATATGCGCAGCAGGGGGAGTGGTGGCTTGGCTCCGTTGCTCCTGGTCAAGCTAGCTGCAGGCTCCCGATGGGTCTCATGGCTCCCTTGGAGTTACCTGATTGAGCTATAAAGATTTATACTAAGTTGGTCTGTAATTAAGTATCCACTTCCAAGATAAAATAACCAATAACATAACCTTTCCATTTATCTAGTACACGTCAAATAAATTGGTAACTGTAAATAGAAATTAACACATTCATAATAGGCAAAGGAAGCGCTGTGCTATTGACTATTGGGAATTTGTTCTGCAGTATCAAATTCTTCTTTTAAAAGTAAGCAGCACAAATGTACCTTCTGTGTACAGAAGGAATCACAAGGTGTAGTGGCTGTGCACAGTAAGGAGGATTTCCTACTGCTGCCTTTACAGAGGTAATTTTGCAGGTCTTGGCAATTCAGTCTTTCCTTCCCCACGTGTCTTTTTCCTTTTACTTTTTCATTTCATTAGGCAGAAAGTATCTCTTTAACAACAGACTCATACACACATTTGCATACTCAGGTTTACTACTCTTTCACTGCTGTCAGCTATGGTATCTCTCCATCCCTGTTTTCAGTCAGATTACACTTCACTGCAGATTTTCAGTTCCCTGCCTGCTTTTAATATTCTTCCAACTGCACATACTAAGCTGGTAAATAACTTTTCTCTCAGCTTTTTTTTCTCTGTCCTTGCTATGTTAATTAGGTTAACAGCAGTATCTTTATTTTGTCCTCTTTTTTGCTGTGTGAATTTGTGTAGAAAGCAATGAGAGATTTTCACTGGTTAGCAGCAACTCTCTATACCTGATGCCTCTCACACAGCAGAAAGAGACACAGGTGCCAGCTACAAGGTTAAATACAATACTTAAACTACGTATTTTATAACAAATCTTAGGAGACAATTGTAAAAAACATTAGCTAGTTGGAAGCTAAGCAGTATGAGTTCCCTCAGCTCTTTAATACAAGAAAGAATGAAAGGAAAGCAAGAGGTTGTAAAATACTCACGAGTCTTGGAAAAGCTGTGCAGCAAGTTGCCACAGAAGTTAGGATAAAGTTTGCAGTAGTGACAGCAGCAGAGGCTCCACCCCCTCCTCCGTTCTGTTTTACTTTCAGTTCACAGAATAGTTTTGGATTGGAAGGGACCTCTGGAGGTAATCTAGTCCAACTCCCTTGCAGTGGGCAGGGGCATGCCCAACTAAACCCTACGGCAACCGGGTATTCCCAGGTGGTCTCCAATCCAAGTACTAACCGGACCCAACCCTGCTTGACTTCCGAGCTCAAACGAGGTTGGGCGTTCTCAGGGTGGTATGGCTGTCTATGTTATATAATTATATAGGACTATATTTGTGCCTCATCTAATGTGGAAACTATTCTCACCAGAAATAGTAGACAGCAGGGATTTCCCACTGCCAGTTCTGAGCAGTTTTCTAACTCAGAAAAAATCCCAAAGAGCCCTGGGGAAAGACACATGCCTGTGATCTAGAAGGCAGACGAATTATTGACAAAGGCAAAAGGCAGCTGCTTGCTGTCCCAAGGAGCAACATTATGCATTCTATAAAGGGACAAAACCACAGTTTCTGCCCTTGTGTCTGCACAGTCCCTTCCCTTCTGTAGATTAACTGTATTCTCCCCACCTGATCTCCAAAGCATTGCTTAGTTTGGAAGCAAGCACTGTAGCTTTTCACTGTAACTCCCCCTCTTTTCTACACCCTGAGCAGTGTTTTCCTGGGACAGCCACCACAGGAGGAAAAGAGACATTGCAGCTCAGGGCAACATCAGGAAAGAAGAGCATGGCCCTGGAAAAGGTTTGCCAGGATAGAAAACAGCTCCTCCAAAAGGTACAGCACCTGGTTTGCTGTGTGATGATGGGGCAGAGAGGTGTCATAGACCCAGCTGACATCAGAAGAGAATCCTTAGAAAGGAGCTGACAAAATTCTCTGCAAATTGCATTGACCTCAAAAGTTGAGGATTTTAGCTGTTGAGAAATGTGAGGGTTTAGTGCCTATGATAATCATAGGGCATGACAGCTGTAATCCTAAAGTCCTGCTTAGACACCTCACAATGAAAAACCTTTCTATCCTGAGCTAAACTTTAATGTCTTTGAAGATGAGGCTCAGCAGCTCCCTAGAGTACTCTCAGGTTTCCAGGAACCATCACTTACCTGTTGAAGGGTCATGCACTCCAGAGGCAACAGTGAGAATAGTACTTCCTTCTCTATGAAATCTTCTTTCTGCCCTCTTCTGTGTTATCCTAGGTGCTGGTTGTTATTCTGTACATGTCACACTCTGTGAGGTGGTAAGAATACGCTGTAGCTAAATCAGAGTGGAGTCTCTGTCTCCTTACTGAATAAGAGATGAGTTTCTGTAGTTAGACATTTCCTTCCTGTTTCTCAGTGAAATAACACTTTTTCAAGAACACTATTTATACAAGCTGGTGAACAATACCAGTTAGTTTCCCGTTCTGGGATATTCTATTACAGCCAGATTCAGAAAATCCACTTAAGGACCTAAATATAAGATTTCAGTATCTTGAACTGCTGTCATACAAGAAAGAGAAACAAGGACTGGAACTAAGTGTTTCCAGAGTGATTCTAGATGATGCATTCACTACATGAGGCAGATTGCTGCTGGTTTTCAGCATCCCTGTGCACTGCATCCTGTGGTCCAATACTTGGGTCCAAATCTGTTCTGCTGAGAAGGTACTGAAATGAAACACAGCCACACTGATTAGCTCCGGTACAGGATCTGAGTTGCAGTCACTGCTGCTGCAAAGAACCTTCCAGCAATTTTACACAAGATAAAAAAGCAGAACTACAATTTCATGCTCTCCAGGGACTCATGGCTCACTCACCAGACACTATTTGTGTCTCCAGAAAAGCAGTAGCTACTCGTGCTCCTTGTACTCTGTCTCAGTATAGAGTGTTAATATCACTTTGTAAGCAGATGTGCAGACGTGGGAGGTGAAATCTGCCTCAACTGGCAGCTGATAGAAGCCTAGGCAGCATTTGAAAGAGAAAATAAAACTACAGACTTGGCTGGAATTCTTGCCATGACAGAGTACAAAAAAACAAGGTACCAGCATTGCAGGAAAAAATACCAGCCTAGATAAACATTTAAACTAAAGGAACAGACTAATTTATTAAATGTCTTGTGATAAGGGCACTTCCTCTAAGAGAAAAATTGTCATAGCAGCTGTTTATTCAGTTTACTCCAGATCAAAGAATGTAAATGATTTCAAGTATACCTGTGAGCATATATATTTGGACTTTGGATCCCAAAGTCTCTCATATTTGTCACTGTTTAAAACTGAAAGAAAAGAGATTGTTTACCATTTGTTTTTTTGGGTTTTTTTTTGATGTGGTAACTTTGCTGTACTGTCACTTGTCAGAATTTTCTAAACCAGGAAAAATTTCTAAGCAAATGGCCAAAAAGAATCACACAAAGCTTTAGGCATTAATGAATAATATTCTGTGGGGAAAAAAAAAAGAATGACTCCTTGAATTTTGTTTTCTAAATCACTTTCCACTTTCCTTTGAACACTGCAAAATGGAAACACTATACATTGGGTGGATTTATTTTGTTTTTTAACTACCTTTCTGGGTTTGTTCTTTTTGTTAAGAACTATGTTTCGCTAGTGTTTCTTAAGTTAAAATATATCAATTGCTAGCTTAATATAAAAACTGTTTCTAAACCTTGCAATAGTTGTATATAATGTAAGTGTTAGTATGTATTACATTACAGTAGGATGGCAATATCACCTGAACTCCCTCAAAATTTAATTCTCATTCATTTTCTTAATTACAGAAAAATGTGCTTCCTAATTACACAGGGGATGTTTTATAGTCATCTAAACTCTACTTAGCCACATCAAGGTGTTTATTTACAGCATAAATTATGCTTATACTCTCATATGAGCAAAATACCCCTTTCTAATTTATGAACATTTCATTTATAGTGGGCACAGACCATTTGACAAGATATTGGCAATTTTTCTCACTAATGAGCTGCTAAATTGTATTTAGTACTATGAGTGCAGTGACAAAGAATGTGAATAACCTGCACCATGCTAACAGTAAAGTGAAAACAGGCATGTGAACATCATTTTGTAAATAA
Organism: Bucco capensis; assembly: GCA_013396975.1. Taxonomy (NCBI): domain Eukaryota; kingdom Metazoa; phylum Chordata; class Aves; order Piciformes; family Bucconidae; genus Bucco; species Bucco capensis. The sequence continues at coordinate 798,072 of VWZO01007884.1, forward strand.
AGCAGGAGAACTGAAAATTCAAGCATGACCATTCTGATCTGAAGCAACATTGCCCAAATGTGTTGTGTGGCTGCACAACAGCCAACAACAAGTTTGGATTTACTGTACTCTTAAAACTTGTCCTGTGTTCTCATGAAATCAACTCCTTTGGAATTGGTGCTAGTTCTGTTGCTGAAGGGATGAATCATAGAATCCTAGAATGGGCAGGNGTAGAGAGGCAGAATCACCTCCCTAGCCCTGCTGCTCATGCCTCTCCTGATGCAGCCCAAGATGCAGTTGGCCTTCTGGGCTGTGAATATACACTGCTGGCTCATCTCCAGCTTTTCATCTATCATGACCCCCAAGTCCTTCTCAGCACTGCTGCTTACAATGAGCTCTTCACTCAGTCTGTACTCGTATCTAGAAGTGGGAGGGAAGGAGGTTTTTCCAGAGCAGTATAATAAAATAATAAAATACTATCTTTTATGAAGGTAGCCTGGAAAAAATGGCAATTCTTGTAGAGCCTGATCCCTCCCAACCCAGCTCAAAGCCAGCTTTCTTTGCTAAACTTCTAAAGATGGGACTGCACTGCACTCTTCTCACCTACTGTCTCAGTACCAGTTCTTATAAAGAACCCATCTTGAAATGGAGGCAGTTCTGATAAGACATTCTCCTTTTAATGAGCATAATGATTTCTTTTTTCAATGGATTCCAAAACTTGTAGACAACCCGAACCCAAACATGTAGGCAGGCAGCTGCAGAGGACAGTAACTGCAATATGTATAGTGTGTCTTCCTGAGTGTATTTTTATTATAGTGTTCCTGCTGTGTTTGATTTTTTGCTGCAAGGCTGAACTACTACAACCCCAATTATCAACCTCATGAATTTCTGCATAGGAAAATGAAAGAATTGTTGTTTTCTTCCTCTAGGTGACAGAGTGGATATAAAGAGCTGAAAAGCGGGTTCAACTTCTGGCTCCTCTCACCACTAGTGTGGCAGCCTGAGGAGCTAACTCAGGAGGAAACAGCCTTCTGCCTCGAAGGAGTCACATCCCTGTCATCCCACCATCATTCACCACTAGCACATGCTCTTCCAGCTAAGGTGAGCCTTGATTCTAGTGATGGTGGCCAGCAGCAGAATGCCTTAATCCTGAGGAGGAGAGAGAGGAAACTGTGTGATGAGGGGCTGAAGGAAATCTGTCTTTGATATGTGCTAGGAAGGTGCATTTCTGGAAATAATAATCTTCAGCAAATCAGACCCATAACTGAATTTGGGAACTGTTCTACACCACTGCTGTAACAACACCTAAACAAGTGTTTAAGTCTGAAATAATTCTATGGTGGAGTTATTGCTGTAATAAAAGATGTAATATACTAAGCTTATTACTAGATGGGAATGTGCAGCCTCTGAAAATCTAGGCAACTTCTGCTTCCTTCATGGATGGTATAGGACTAGAGATAATCTGTCTCCTTTTTTTCATACTGAATTATAATGTATCCTAAAATATAGACTCTTCACATTGACTATTAAAAACTTCTGGCATCTCAAAAATGCTATTTAATTTCTTGCCACATCTGGAGAGACATTAATATTCTGCCTTTCAGAAGCCTGCACAATATTTCTGGCATGTTATAATTTATCAACTATTGTCACTAAGTGTGAGCTATTTCCATTTAAAGAGACAATGTTTCCCAGCAAAACCATATCAATTGCTAAGTTAGGAAAAACAAAACAAAAGGAAATACATTTAATGCTTTAAATGAGTAGGAATGTTTCTGAATCTGTGAAAAAAGCTAATGCAAAGAAATGTGCAGCTCTTGGTCGGAGTCATGTGAGGAACCTAAAATCTTAGGTTCCTCTGGTTTGTTCAGTGCCTTGTGACCAAGCACCCTCCTATTTAGACAAAATATTGGCAGTATTGCAGCCTAGAAGTTTTCCTGAAAGAGTTGCTCCTTAAATTGCATGATAGATACAGGAAATCCTGCACAAAATAAAATAGATGTGTGAATAAAAAGCTGGCCAACATCCCAAAAGGCATGTCTTCATCTTTAGGGGTTCTCTGAAGTTATACTTGTTTCTCTCTGTGCTAATCAACCCTGAGTGGAGTGGCCAGCCCACAAAGCTACATGCCAAGTCCGCATAACTTTTAGTGGATATAATCCTTATTTATGTTCCCAGCTGATTCCCATAGGAATAATTCTCTATCCAAATGCTTTTTTGAAGGTAGGTGCTGTGCCACTTTGCTTCAGATAACTAGGCACTTGGCGAACTGTGTAGGTGGAGCCCAGTGCAGTGCCTTGGGAGTCAGGCACAGTTAGCTGGGAGGTTTCACATCCTCAACAGGGCACTGTCTAAATTAGCCAATCAGCAGGGCTAGGAAAAGTTTCTTGAGGGTTTAAGTGCCCATGGCTGCACTGGCTGTGCCTCCAACCAGGATCCACATCTCAGGAGCCTCTCCTGCAAGCAGTGCCTTTCTTCAGTTTAAAGCCCAGCATCCAAAGACAATCAGTCAATTTTTTTTGTTGTTGTTTTTTAACTGTACAAGCATTTTATAAGTGTTCCTCAGCAGAAATTCCAGAACAGTGAATTGAGGGATCAAAATATTACATTATAATAATGAAGCTGAAAGGCTTGGAGAGTGGGTAGGTATTCTTTTCCTCAAAGCTAACTCTTTGTCAAAACAATTTGTCAGGATGTCTTAATCCATGTAGACACACTCTCTGAGGTTGAACAGCCTGCTTTGCAGCTCACTGTGCCATTTTAGTTGGAGCTTTCAGGAATGCAGGAGAACTAGATTCTATGATGCAAATAAGTCCTACTGAAAAGAAATAACATAGAAAAGAGAGCTGAAAGAGGAAAGAATGCAACTGAGTAATGTTGTGCTTTCCATCAAAATTATTTCTCTCTTTTTCTCTTTAGAACTAAAATAGAATAGCCATGACATATGTGTCATATTTCTCATTGAATAACAGTGTTTGAGTTTCATTACACTGTAATACAGCTGCTCTCTTTAATGCTCCAGGCTTTTGTGATAAAAGTAGAAATCACTCAATGGAAAGTAATTTTGTATAGAGAAAACAAGATAGTTAGCTATCACATTTAGCTACCAAGGTGACATATTGTATTTAGCCAGAAGGAAGGAAAGGGCTTTCTCCAGATAGTTTAAATTAGGAGTCACACTTAATTTGAGGTTGTCTTTAGTTTTCAGGTTACCAGGGTATATAAAGAGCCTTTTCATATGTTATGCCACACTTGTGCAGTATTAAACTCCCACATCACCTCACAATATATTGCTCACTCCTTTTCATGAAAAAATCAATGTGTTTTCTGTAGGGCATCTTAATATGTGCCATACTGTGTACAGAAAGGATGAATGTGTTGGGAGTTATCAAAACTTTGACTAGGTGATGAAAAGATAGTGTTTTGAAATTTATTATCAATAATTGGTCATTTGTCATTTCAAGTCTGAGGGTTTTTGATAGCTTATTATCCTCAGACCAGCAGTTTTTCCCATCTGGTACTTCTCACCTTTCCCCAGAGCATCTGTTACCCAGAAGCAGCACCTTCCTTTGAATGGCACTAAGGGGGGAACAGTGTTCAATATGCATAAGGATAGAGACTGCTCATTTTTAATCTCCACTACTCACTCTGAATTCTTCTATTCTCTTCCTTGTGACTGTCTAGCCTATGGCATTGAAATGTATTGTAGGAAATCCATGCAATGGTACATAGCAGCAGAATTGTACAAGGCATTTGCAGCCCTCTCTCTTTCTCTGATTATTTATCTGTGTGTACTTCATGTACCCCCAAAACAGCAAAGACAAAATGTTTATGGATAGAATTTCCAGTTATCAGGCTATGGAGCTCTATCTGTCTAGAGAGCAGTTTAGATGAACTCTCTGTATCAAAGCCCAAAACAGGGTTGGCTTGCAGATGCAAACAGATGCCCAGTGAAGGAGAAACTGCTGAGGGTGACTTTGTAGCTGCTCAGACACATGGCCAGGCCAGGCCCGACCCGGCCCATCCACAGGGAAATGAGAAGGTCTTTGCTTCCCAGAGATGCAAAGTGCATGCAGTGACTTTTCCCTGTGTGACAATTCCAGTCTTTCCTAATATAGGCATGTCCCTAGCTGTCCCTGACCTACTATTTCCAGTTCTTGTTACTATTCAAGGGGATTAGCAATCTGTTTGAGATTACCCCAGGAAGAGAAAGACCAAAGATTGACTTCTGGGCCCTGTCCTAGCATAAATCAGCAGCAGCCCTTCAAGTTGCCACTGCAATAATGTCCAAACTAGGGAAACAGACAATAAGCCAAAATCTTCTGTCAGTATGGATAGATTAAAGTTTCTGTGCATTAAAATAGAAGATGAAAGGTGCTCAACAGATTATCATAGTCTCTGCATAGTTGAAAATGTGAGAGGGAAAAAAAAAGCAGCTTTTTATGTAAAAACATTGACGAGACTTGAACCACTCATTGTTAACTGTGCTTCCTTTTGTGTCTCCAGAAGCTACTTGTACAGTACTTTGCCAAATATAACCTAANATCTTCTGTCAGTATGGTTAGACTAAAGTTTCTGTGCATTAAAATATAAGATGAAATGTGCTCAACAGATTATCATAGTCTCTGCATAGTTGAAAATGTGGGAGGGAAAAAAAAACAGCTTTTTATGTAAAAACATTGACGAGACTTGAAGCACTCATTGTTAACTGTGCTTCTTTTTGTGTCTCCAGAAGCTACTTGTACAGTACTTTGCCAAATATAACCTAAGAGTAGCATCCAGAAATATCTTAAATATAAAAAAAATCATATAACCTGAATTTTAGTCAATATGGGTAAAGATTTTTTTTCCACTGGAACACAGTTGAGACTTAACCACTATGAAAGAGGCTGAAGGGCACATCACAATTAGGAATGCAAGTACTGATATGTGACCATTAGGTTTCATGTATGCATTTAATAAACAAATCAACTTAAATTCAGGAAATCTCACTGCCTCAAAAAGACTTCACTTGTGAGAGTGCAATTATGCATAGTAAAGCTAGTCCATAAATCCTAGGTAAGGAAGATACTAAGTAGCAAACTTGCAAGACATGGGCAAGTGGGCAGTGTAGGCATACTCCAGAGGAACAGTGGACTTGAGATGGCCTGACAAAGGCTAATAAAATTTCTCCAAAATCTTGAATATGGAAAGCTATGACATTTCTTGTCACTTCCCAGATATCTACATTACTGGCATTTGTTTTGTTTTGTGTTTTGCTTGTTTTTTAACATAGGATTCCTTCTAAAGTGACTCCCATCGAATTTACCAAAGAGCATCTCTTTTTTGTGCAGCTCCCAAAGCACCTGGTTTCCTATCTTTAAAATGAGCATTGTGTGGCTTAGGGGAGAGGTAGAATCAAGTCACTGCTGATATTGCACTTTCTTGCAAACCTTCCATGTATTTATACCAGTGGAGAGTCTCTGATTTCCTAGATTTACACTACATGCAGCTGGTACATAAAATTGCATACTTGTTTCACTCCTGGGTAAACTGTATGAAATCAATTTTAATCCACTCTCATACACATACCAATAGAAGCTTAGACCTAACAATCTGATAGATATCATTGTCTTCTGGCACCCCAGAGGAACAAGAGATCCATCTAATCTTCAGCAAGGAGGAAGGGCTGAGTCTTTGCACTGAATGTATGAAACAGTGATTTGAAGTTCTGGTGATGGTGCAGGTACATAATACCTTAAACCACAAGGTCCCAGAGGCTTTTTTCATTGCCAGTCACCTTAATTAGCAGTAGCTATATACAGCAACTTGTAGTAAAGTCCTGTATGCACTACTTTCACCTCTGTTATACAATCCTGTTTCAGATGCGATGTGAAAACCGGTTTAGCCTACTGGTTTGCTGCTAAATAATAATTTTCTACCCATGTAGAGGATTTTGAAATGTTCAACTTCTAGGGAAAGTACATTTCAATTTACTACAGACTTACTGCTCTGTTGTTATCATGACTCATGGTGTTATAACAAATAAACAATAGGATGGTAGTTAGCATCTATGGAATGGATATATATAGGAAAGGGTCAGTTTTCTAAAATAATTTGTCATTTTGAAAAAAATTCACTTTTGCATTACTGTCATGTAGAAAGATGAAGGCACTTTTAAAGTGTGACTGTCAAGATTAGAGATGATGATCCTGTGGGTAAAAACATAAACATGGACTTCTTGAGGAGGATTTGTGGAAGATCTTCACATCTAGGGATCACAAGGACAGGATAAAGTGCTGCCTTTAAAGAATAGACAATTCCATACAGTAGCTTAGCAAGGGGAGTTACAGACATGCAGATGGTATCCTTGAAGTTTTAAAAAGATTTGTGTTCCAAAACCTACAACCAACTTAATTGGTTTTCTAGAACCTTTGACTCTGTTCAGCTGAGACAGTGTAAAATAGACCATTCTAGTAAAATAGATGAGCATTATTGCAAAAAGGAAGAGAGGTCAAAAGGAGAAGTTGAAAGGAAATGGAAACAGAATATTCAAGTTGAAAAAAGGATAAGTGTTCAGGGCAGCTCAGTGTTTCAGGATAGTTCACTGAAGTTTGTAAGCTTTAGACAGACAAGCTCAGTGAAAGTAGCTTAACTTCTCTTAGCCAGGTAGCCCAGGGGAAATATCAAATGGATTTTCAGACAGGATCTGGCTTAGGGTTTTTGGCAATTTAGATAACTGTGTATTTTTCCCACTATTTTTACCTCACCTATCTTAGAAGGTAACAGATGTGGAGAAACTCCAGTTTCTTAACCTCTTAACCTTGTGAGTGAAAAATGAGTTTACAATTGCTATGGAAGACCTGAACTATATGTAAAGTTATTTTGTGATTTCTGAACAGATTTTCACTCTGCTAGGATTGCTTTCTTTTATGTACTGCTAATTTAAGTGTTGGCTTTGTTTCATGTGGAACTGAAAAGTACTATAGAAAAGCTAGGATTTACTATTCCTGTAGTGTATGCTCTTCATAGTGAGTAGTATGTGAAACTATGAGGTAACATGTCTCCTCTTTCTTTACTTGAGCTGACCTTTATAAGCTTTCTCTTCTTGACTAAATAAATCTTACAGTTCAGTTTTCCCTTGCACATTGTTGAATGAGGGATATTAATGAATACCAAAGTAAAAAGGTGCACAGTTGAACAATTCACTTGTTTGCTCAGCTTTCATCCACATAGCATGAAATTTTTTCTGCAGTTAGTGGAGATTTATTCTGCAGAATTTAAGCTTTTATTTTTACAAAGCTTCATAGACTAAAGGGCTATGAGAAAAACTTCCCATAAATCACTAGATGTAGCTTATGGGATATTGTCCAGGAAGTAGAGCATTTAGAACAATAAGGAAGAGAGTTGAGAACTGTACTTTTTTTATCACTGATTTTTCAATCCAATCAACAGTATGAAGGAAATGTAAATGTCAAAAATTGTGCTGGTGGCTCCAGCAGACAGAACTAGCTATTGTGTCTGTCTGTTGACACATAGCAGGGAAAAGTTTCTGGCTGAGGAACACAGACACGGTCCCTTCTCAATCTCCCCTTGGCCCTTTGCACCATGCTTGAAAACCTGGGATTTATGGTCACAAGGGGAGTGGAAACAGAAGTTGCAAAGGCAGTTGTCACCTAGTTGCCCTTTGGATGTGCTCAATTTCTTGCCATGTTGTTGCCTTCACTACCAAGGCAAACATTGCCAACAGTACTGGGGCACATTGTGATTTGAAAAGCAGGACTGCTCCGTGCCTGTGAATATTTCATGTAATGCTTATATCACCTCATGCAGCCATAAATTTGCTGAGAAGTGTCTTGTCTGCTAGCAAACTAGCTGGACTGGATGGCAGCAACTGCTGCAGCTAAAAGCACTGCATGTGTTCCCTGGGCTGTACAGAAGTCAATGGACTGTGCAGAGGTTAACCTCTCACAGACAAGGAAAGCAACATGCAGCAGACCAGAAGGAGGATTGATCACTTCAGATAAGACCATATCTTGTTTCTATCAATAGCACGATTTAGCTGGTACTTTACTCTGAGGTAAAGGTGAGAAGTGTTTGTTTCACAGGCTGTTGAAACAAGCAGTGTTTTTCTAACTTGCTGACATTTGAGAAGCAGCAAGGCTCCATCACAAAACATACCTGTTTGCATTACTAGTTCTGCTTTTGCTGCCAAGTTTAGGAGAATATCTTTAGCCATACTTTGCAGTAGTATGAATGTGGGGATCGTTAATATTTCCATCAACAACCAAAAAGTGTGTTACATAAGTCTGAGCATGTTGTAACAACTTTGATATTAATCTGCATAAAAGCTTGTCTACACAGAGATTCAGAAAACTAAGACAAAGCCATTAATGTGATATGCTGTCAAGGGTTTGGGCTGGGCTGACCAATAAATGAGTTACATGCTCATTTAAATGTTAAATTCTCTCCCTTCCCAAGGGAAAATAACAGGAATAAGGAAGAGAGACTTACAGAGTAGAAACAAAAACTATAAGAGCTTTAATGTAAACCATAACAATAAAATGAAATATATATGAATATATGCAAAATCAACACCAAACTCAACCCCCTGATGGCAATTACATCACTGTCACCACTGATGCTGTAGCAGGCACTGGGGAAGTCCCAGACTGGACTCAGCAGCAGACAGAACCAGACTGGGAGAAGGATCCTGGAACTGGATTCAGGAACACATGGACAGAATAGAGATTCCTTCTTGGACACTGGTCATTGAAGGAGAGCTTGACCTTTGTGATCCATCAGCTTTATACTGAGTATGACATTTCTAGAATGGGATCCTTTGTTGCTCAGTTTAGGGTCACCTTCCTGCCCACTCGTCCCCGGAGGTGTGACCTCTTACTGCATCCCCAACATGGGGCACCAGATTTAGCAGTGACCTCAGTCATATAAGCAGAAGCCTTTCTGCACACCCATCTTTTTTTATCACTGATTTTTCAAGCCAATCAACAGTATGAAGGACAAGTTGGGAGCAAGCTGAACCACAGGAGATTTCGTATTAACACAAGGAGAAACTTCTTTGCAGTAAGAGTGCCAGAGCACTGGCCCAGGCTGCCCAGGAGGCTGTGGAGTCTCCTTCTCTGGAGCCATTGCAGAGCTGCCTGGACACATTGCTGTGTGAGCTGGTCTAGGTGATCCTGCTCTGGCAGGGGGGTTGCACTAGATGATCTTTCTAGGGCCTTCCAACCCCTAACATTCTGTGATTCTGTAACTATAAACATCAAATTTTATCACTGCTAGAAGCAGACACAGTCTGTGAAAATATGCTGTTAACTTCAACAAGTGCAGTTACTTTAGAAGAGACTGAGCTGAAAAGTAAAATCACTGAAGAGAATTAGTTCTGTTCTAGCTGGAACCAGGTCATAAGCATAAATGAAGAGTTTTAACATCTGTGTTCTATTGGTTTCCTTCAGGAATAAAGTGCCTTTAGCTCTCTTCGACAGCAACCTAACAGTAAAGGTATACCTCTCCCTTCCAAGAGATTGCAGGTAAGAAACATGCATGCCAGCCAAAGATTTTCATCTTTTGATAGGATGTCATTTTGAGAACTGTTGAAATAATCTAACTCTTATCTTTCTTTCAGGGTTCAGTATGATCAGTTTTGCTGAAATGTTAAGAGCTTTATTCTGCCCACGTAACTGAGTATGGTTCTGAGCTTGCTGGCTCCACTGAATACTGTAAGGACTACATAAGGAGATTTCTATTTGAAGTATGTTGATGTTTTCAGTCTTGGCTTTTGCTGAGTAGTTGCTGAAAAAAATTTGGGGGATCACAATGGTTAATGTGAAGAAAAGAACCTTGAATACGAAACGATTTGAGTCAGGGACGTGAAATAATCCTTGGGTTTATTTAAATCATCTCTTCCTACAAATTACCATTGTCTTTATTCCTCTTGCTATCTCCTCTGGATGTTTGTGGTTTTCTTGTTTTTCCACTAAGCATATTTGGGATAAAGATGCATTCTGATAATGTGTTCAATACGCTTCAGCTGTTTGGCTGGCCCAATTAAGGATGAAATATATGTTTATCTAGAAATGCTTGTTTGTAGAGGCAGAGGAAATTGTGTAATTTTTCATGTGTATTTTCAACAGTTTGCTTATTGTTTATGATACTGTTTTATATTCTAGCTAAAAAGCCTTAATCTTCAGATCTGAGCACTCAAAATTCCTTCTCTTGATGAAAAATTAACCTTTCTGACCTGTAAAATTTTTGTAAACTGGAGTTGCTTGCAAGATCTAAGGAAATCAGTCCAGTCGATTATAGAAAAGTGCTTATTGTTATTTTCTTCCTTCCTTCTTATAATCACGTCTTTGCTCTTGTACCATGATTTTTAATCTAGTATTCACTAGTCAAGTAAAAACTCTCCTTAAAATTCTGGTCTTGATTTTTTAATGAGCACTTCACATTTTCCCTCAGATTTCTTATGAAATCCTGCAATTTTGGCATATGTTGCCTCCATAATCCAAATGCAGCAATTTTGGTTGTTCTGTGGCATAATTTATAGACCTTTCAAGTCTGTATGTTTGTCTGGCTGCAGCCTCAGATTCTAAGTCCTAGGCCTTTTTTACTTGATGCTTCTTGCTAACAATTTTAACAGAAGATAAGCCTATCTTGCTAAGAGTGTTGTAAAATGTATATAAAAACAACAATGTTGCAGAAACCAACCAGAGACAAAGATGTGTCACAAGTCTGCTTAATTATTGTCTTATTAACCAGTTATCTTTGCATTATAGAGAAGCTTATAAAATCAAGACACTGCTTTCGACCTCCTCTGTTCCTGACTACAAGTGACATCAGTTATTAACAGTTAGACTCAGGATAAGCAGAATTTCTCGTTATATGCCTAAGCCCAAACTTGAAAATGTGATTTCCATCCTCAAAAAATGGTGATACATTCTTCAGCTACAGAATGAAACATAAACCACACCCAGTTAGAAGAGCATTTGAATTCTAATACTTGTCCAACTGTAATACCTTCCAGTAACACAATCTCAAGCCAGCAAGAATGCTACTAGGTTCCTTGCAGTCACTGTGAGCACATCCAAGCTCTTCTGGAGTAAGAAATCTTAAACCACCATCAGGCTTTACTGGGATTCATTAATTTGATCATCTTTTACATTGCTCATTATGGTCTTCTCCTCACTGAGAACTCTTATCCTTCCTGCCCTGTCCTTGAAGTTTGACTTCAAGCACTGAAATGGTGACAAACTGCCACGCAAAGGACAGTCTCCTAGGTCTGAGCCAGCACTGTTCCATCTGCTATTTAGCAGGGCTTCAAGGAAAAGTAGCTAGCCAAAATACTCCTATTGAAAGTGAAAATAATGTAATTTATGCATAAAGCTACATTAACCTGATTTAGCAGAACCCTTATTGTTCAACTGTCTGGAGTATTTGTTTAGTGGTGAATCCCCAAAGTGGCTTGTTTTTGGCTGCACACAATAGGCCTTCCACCAGCTTTGATCATTGCCTTATCAAAAGATGTTACTTTGGTGAGCTCTATGCAGAATTTTAGCATGGTAGGATTTCTCAAAGCACACACTTTATAGCTAATCCATGATAATTATCTCTTAATTTGACAGAAGCATGAGAGGTCAAAAGGTTTAATTACAGCTACGTGGCTGGAGTACTGTATCATCATCAGATAAAGTGCTATATAATTTGTTTGTAGGGTTTTACCTTGTAATATCTCTAATGGTGTGATATCTCTAACTAGTTTCCCATGTATGCTTGCAAATTTCGTTGTTAATAACAATCCTAATATGGTATTCATTAGCCAGTTAATTACATTGTCATTTAGAAACCCTTGCTTCCAATTAGCTTTAATGACAACATTAGAGTAATTTTTCTATGCTGCCATTTTTGTGCAACACTTTCCCATTTAAACTGCCTGCTGGTCTATCTTAATTAAATTTAATAACAGTAGTGGTAGTTTATAGGGGACTTTTTAACCTCATTTAATGTCAGACCATTTATACCAGCTTTGAAGTAGGCACAGAAAATGTTTGCATTAATCCCTTTACTTTGAAAAGGAGCAAACTTCACTTGTTTCAGATGATTTTAATTAAGGCAAAATCCCCATGAAAAGTCAAACTCCCTACCTGTGCAAATACGTAGGAACAGGAGGGTTTTGTCTAAGTACACTGAAGACACAGTGAAAAAATCAACAATACAAGCAGGAAGAAGGCCATAACTTTTTTTTAATAGCAAGAGAAAAGGGTGAAAAAGCTGTTAGTGTCATTAGTCACTCAATCCTGCCAGTCAGACAGAACTTTAGACTTCAAATAGGGATTGGTTGCACTATTTTTTAACTTGAGAAGGCTCCACAGGGCCTGAATAATACACTCAGCATTATGCAGCACCCTTGAAGTTGCACAGTGAGACTAGAATCATGGCTCTCATTAAAAATAATTATCTTTTTAGCCCACAAAAATCCAAAGCCCTTCAGAGAATCTCTCCGGGAGGTTATAGAAAATCAGAGAAAAGTAAGATGGAAAGAGAAGCTAGAGGTCAATTAGTCCATCCTCCTCCTCAAGCAAGCTGTCTAAATCAATACCATGTCTGAAGAAAAGTTTGCTAGACCTTACAGTCCTACTTTAATAAGGATTTCACAGCTTCTTTGGTCGTTTCTGAATGATAAAGTCAAATTGCTGTGATGAAGATTGCTCCAATACTGACTGTATCTCTGTGAATTTGGAGATGATTGCAGACACCTTTACCCTGGGCTATTTATTTGACCCTAGAGAGGCAGTAAGCTTGACTGTGCTCTGAAAAACCTTATGTTTTAGGGTGCTGCCTAGAGCTCGGATATGGTTTTGTATGCAGAGCCTGGATGAAAGAGAAATTGAAGGTATTCCAGTGATCTGACAAAGGAGGTAGCTGCCAGAACGGCATGCTGAAGGTGGGAGATGCAGCGAAGTAGAGGAGGTAGAAGGATGGATCCAATTTCATCGTTGGAGGTGAAAGGAAAAAGCCAGATGTAAGTCCAACACAAGCTGCAGGCAGTGATGGTGGGCAGCACTGGGAAAGAATCTGTGACTATGAAGCAGAAGTGAGAACTGAAGGATCAAAATCCTTGACAGCCTCATAGGATTGTTGTCCCATGACTGGCAAGTAAAGTTAAACAACTCCAAAGTGGTAAACAGACTAAGGCAGGAAACTACTAACAGTAGAAGCAACTGAGTGGAGGTAGCAAGAATTTTTCACCATGCAGAATGTATCCTTTCTCTTCAGCTGAAGTTCTCCCATCTGATTTTTTGTAAGTAACTTGCTGAAAACCACATTAAACTGGATGGACTGCTTTTTCCTTTCTGTAAAATTGAAACACATCTGTGCAAATATAGTCTTTTGCACACTGTTGGGCCAGTTGGTATTCAGGAGATTTCCAGAGAGGCTTTCTCACCCTGGAGTAGCATAGCCTTGTCAGGGCCATGGATCTTTCTGGCCCAAGCTAGGGTGTCATGCAGAGAAAGAGCAGGATGATGCTGTTACAGTACCAGGTTACACAGGTTACTCTAGCATGTATTACCTAGCTTTCAGGCATGTTTATGTCTGGGGTTTTTTTTCCTTTATTATCCAAAAGAAATAAGAATGTGCATGAAACTAAGCTTGACAGTGAAGAGAGTTAAAGAATTTGTCATGGTTTACAGCAAGGGTTTGAACATTATCTAGTTTGGCTTCAGCCCACATAACATTGGAGTGTAAAAGAGCTACACTCAAGGGAAGCAAGCAGACAGAGGACTGGACAGCACATGTTTCAGTGGGAAATACTTCATGGACAATATGGCTTTGTGAAATTTATTTTAGTGTCCCTTCCCTTCCTGTCCCTTAAAGCAGAGTGTGCCCAGAAGGGTGTTAAATGAGTTATTTAATAACTCTCTTAATTTGGAGGTGATACAGTTTATATGCTATCTTTCAGAAAGACTCATTAAGGGAATTGGCACCTTGCAAACCAGGTATTTCAAGGTGCTAAGTAGCCTGAATTCCAATTAAAGTTGTGATAGCCAAGGACAGGAAGAAGGATGCAATGCAGCATCTCTTTTCCTTCCTTAATGATGCAGTGCCCTGCAGAGACATTCTAACTAGCTAGGCATTTAAAGCTGGGATTCTCCACATCTCAGCCACTCTCATGGAAAACTTCCTTGGTTACTGAGGACATGGAAATGGCTTAAATCTAGGGTTTAGAAATGAACACAACTAAACACAGGCCTACCTCAGCCCTTGCCATAAGCACAGCTTGTATGTGAGCCTCCCCTATTCTCTCTTCTGAATGAATATTGGCATGGAGAAATCCCACTGACCACAAACATGGTTTCTGTATAAGAGTTCTCACTGTTGCTACTGCAAAGGCAGCTCTTCCAACGCAAGCTAGACAAGTATTTTCTGCTCCTTTTGACTTCTGCCCAAGGGGGAAAGAGTGGTGGGATGTGTTAATTACAGCTTTGGGCTAAACACACTGCAGTATCATTTTTGTTCATGTTAGCCTTTTCTTGGATCTAGCTTCAAGAGCAGCAGGGAGGAAATAAAGTCAGATTGTTTAGGACAGTACTGCACTGACAACAAAACTCAAGGAAAGATGCTGACAATTCATAGATCAGAGGAAAACTTAGAGGCAAGGGTAGAGATGCAACAAAAATGCTAAGGTTAGTAGGTTCTTTTTAAATTTAAGTTATCCTGCTCTGTGTGTTGAGGGGAGGTTCTCTCTTGGCTTCCACGGACGTGACATTTGTTCCTTGATGCAAGCAAACCACTGAATTAATCCAGCTGTTAGCCCAAAAGGCTAAACCTAGGAGCTGTAGCCTTCTTTAAAAACCAGTTTACTTGTTAATGAATAAAATTGTGGGCTCTGCCTGTCCATCCCTAGCAGCCTGCTTCCCCTGACTTGTCATATTGTTGCTTTTGGTTTGCTTTTGGTTTGCTTTTGGTTTGCTTGGGAAAACTGTTCAGGGCCATTGCCTGCAGTACTTCTATCCCTGCACTTGTTGCTGTTGTGCTTTGATGTGTCAGGAGGTTTTTTTAAATGATCTTTCTTTCTTGTTCCTTTAATGGTCTGGGATTGTTCACAACACCTATTTCTGCTACCTTTGAAACTGTTGCAAAGTTCAGCTGCTACACAGCCAGAGCAATAGGACATATGGAGACAACTTTGGGTAACATGTGGCCAGCTGTCTTCTTGCTTGAAAAAAAGAGGGGAGGGGGGCAAGAAAGACAGGAGAAGGGGGGACAAAAAAAAAAACCACCAAAGGAAAAAGCTTAATGGCAAGTATTTGAAAACATTTAAAACATCTCTGTATACTAAAACCAAAATTATTGCCTAGTTCACTCTCTATGATTCCCAGCTGGGAATTTGATTCCAAAGACCCTGTTTTAATACTAATCAGATGTAGGTATACCTTCTGAATGATCTTAAGATCACTGAAGTTAACAGTTCTTTTTTCTTTTCCTTCCTACTGTCTTCAATGATCTTGATATAAAGATTTTTTTTTCCATTTTGCTTAATATTTCTTATTTCCTTGAACATTGGGAGATCATTTTCTTCCTGCAGAATATTTACTGAATGCAGCCATAAGAAGTGTTTGGGGTTTTCATGAGATAAATTATTTTTTAGTGCTTATTGTTCCTTTTTTTGGGTTTATAGCAATATCTTCATGTACTTTTAGATAACATGGAAAATTAGAAGAACTCCTCTGTCTAAATGCAGGCACAGAAACTGTCTGTCACTGATAAGCTGCTTGTTATCTTCTAGCTACAACAAACACTCTCTTGGTGATTTTTTCCATAGTCTTTCCAGCTGACTGCTTCTAAATTTCCATGCAATGACACTCCATGATCACCTGCCAGACTGCTGGTTTGAGACAGGATAATGGTAGCACAGATTTCTCAGTGAGTTTTGACTTCCTTTTCTGCTGTTACCCATATTTAGCTTAGTAACTTCTGTGCTTTCTGGTATTTATATTCCCTAGCAAGAGCACAACTGCTACTGCTGCAGCTTAGTGCCCCAAGCAGCTCTTTGCACTGCAGCCTTTCTCTAGGAGCCCCTAGATGGGGTTTTAACAATGCAAATTAAATATTTTGCCTCTTCTGGATAAGCTTCCTATAGAAAATGTTCCTTCTGCTTTCTCAAAATGGATGCTAATTTCATGGATTTGTATGATAGCTGTCAAGCACTCCCCAAAATCTTGACAGTGTTTTTCTCTCTCATGTTTTCTATGTAATTCCATCCTGCCTGATGCTATCCCTTTATTATAAAGTAACTGTTCTACAGGTTTTTCAGAAAATCATTTTTACAGAAAGGAAAGAATGCTGACCCACTTAGCTCTTCTCTAAAAAACTCTCTGGAAGACTTTTTGCAGTTTATGCCAATTTCACAGGAAATGTTTAGTCATTTGAAAACTCTTCTCCTGTAATTTCAGCTTAAAAAAAAGAAAGGGGGGGGGAAAGGCTATGGGTGTAAAGTGAAAATATGTTTAATAATTTCACTAGTCTTGGAAATACTTGCAGAAATTGCTGCAAAAACATGGCTGCATGAACATAAAGGTTAGTCAACCAGTTTTAAAGGGGATCTATTTTTAGCATATTAATCCATGCTTCAATACAGCTTTCTTAGTATTATCTATATATTTGTATTATAGATATTATACATATAATACTAAGAAAGTATATAATTTTACATATATATATACACATATGTATTATATATATAAATATATATATACGTATATATATATTATTATATTCTAGTGACCCCCTGGTTTTGCCATCATGATCTCTCTAAATAGACTGTAATTAGAAATCACCTAATGACCCTGCTTCCTTAACTGACTAATAGCAGTCTTTGATTTTACTGCATGACCGATACCAAAATACCTATTTCAAAAGCCTCTATCTAAGTTTGCACATAGAAATCAATAAGGTTAACTAGTCAACCTACAGTAACTTGCTGAGGATACTGTAGGACATGCTTTGTCTTAGCTTTTCCCCTCTCTGCTTGAAACTCTTGTCAGAGAATGGAAGAGGCATGGTTTGCGTGGAACAGCAGTATCTCCTCTGAGATCAGCTGGTACAGGCAAAAGGATGGGACAAGGCTCTTCTAAAGGACAGGCAGCAAGCTGCAATCTAGCAGAGATCAGGGACAACTGTCCTGAGCTGAACAGCTATCCTGGCTTGCCAGAGGAAGCCATTTATGAGAAAATTGTACTTTGCAGCTTCAGAGAGCAGTGGGATTCTAGAAGGGAGAAAAGGAACATGGTGTTAGGCCACCTCGGCTGAAACAACTCTACTGCTGCCACCTTTCTTGGTTAGACTATTGATCCTAAAGCACTTCCTTTGCTTTCTTGGAAACAATGAGAGCCAGCACTGGGACAGATGAACTACTGCACTAGAAAGAACATCCAAAGGCTGCTCTTAACTATCAGATTTCCTTTGAGCCCCTAGAAGCAATCCATTGTCTCCTCTTTGCTCTTTATTGCATTTAACATGTTTCTAGAATTGTTGTGCTGGCCAGAAGCAGCTTTTCAGGATGATTGTCAGCCAAGTGCCTGACAGTAAGAAACATAGCAGTGTATGGGATGGCAGCTCTGTGATAATACATGAGAGAACTTTTACTGTATTTACTGTATTTACTTTGTCTTGCTGAGAAATTAGTGTGATTTGCATTAAGTTGACTGAGATCTGACAAAACTAAGCAGCATCTTACAATCCAGTGACAATGTTTCTGGGAATAGGCTGTGGAATGACTAACATGAGACCATGTGGTTCTGGCTTTTTCCAGTCAGTATCAAAAAATTAACTGGAACCTTTTATGAATTTATGTAACTCTTTCACTATTTTACTGTTCATATGTATCTTAAAGAAATCTAAGAGGTATTTTGCCTTAGATGGCATTCCCTTGGCAAGATTTGAGGTGTGTGTTAGAAACCCTGCTCTGGTGCAAGCTGTAGAGTACTAGTGATCACAAACTCTGAGTCTCAGAATTTAAGCTTTAGCAATAACCTGTGTCAGAGTGCAGATAGAAATGTTTACTGAACTGTTTGGCAGCCCTATATGTCATTCTCCTTAATCTCATTCCAGGTAAAAGTAGGCATGGGCCCATTTTCCTGGTTTGAGCTAGAACAGAACTAATTCTCTTCAGTGATTTTGCTTTTCAGCTCAGTCTCTTCTAAGTGACTGCACTTTCTGAAGTTAACAGAATGTTTTCACAAACAGTGTCTGCTTCTAGAAGTGACAGAACTTTATAGTTGCTACCAAGGACTGGCATGCAGAAAGTCTCTTGCTTATCCTTGCTGCTATGGAGATCAAGGTCATTGTTAAACCTTGTGCCCCATATTGGGGCACTAGTAAGAAATAGGTGGCACCTCTCACAGTATCACAGTATGTCAGGGGTTGGAAGGGCCCTAGAAAGATCATCTAGTGCAACCCCCCTGCCAGAGCAGCATCACCTAGACCAGCTCACACAGCAATGTGTCCAGGCAGCTCTGCAATGGCTCCAGAGAAGGGAGACTCCACAGCCTCCTGGGCAGCCTGGGCCAGTGCTCTGGCACCCTCACTGGAAAGAAGTTTCTCCTCGTGTTAATACTAAACACCTGTGGTCCAGCTTGCTCCCATTCCCTCTTGTCCTAACATTGGATGCCACTGAGCAGAGCCTGGCTCCCTCCAGGAGCCATTTATCTTGCTATACAGTGGCGAAAAAAGGCCAATGAAGTTCATACTGTATCATGTTCATGAACTGGCTCATTCTGTAGTCTGTAGTGTATTCAGTATTTTAATAAGCTCATTTCTAGATGCACATCTACTTCCAGTTAGTGCTCACCATTCCAAGAGAGGCCCTTTAGAGCTTAAAGCTCTGAAGTATTTCAGTGTTTTCCTCCCCAAAGAGGTCTTCATTTTCGAAAGCCAGCATCAGTCTAAGGTGTATAAGAAACACAGATACTGAAGATAACAGATTGTCACAGTCTCTGAGTCTCTTTTATGCCCTTTGAAAATTAAGACTACCAGAGAGGGAGCTTTTCCCGCAAGGCATTTCCCTAATGTTTTCCAAATGTTGCTTCATCAGAGCCAAATGGTCAGAGCTGCCTATGAATTCTATTACAGATGCAGAGGTTTTTTTGTTTGTTCATTTCCAACATATTTAGCTGCATTCCTGAAGCTGTAACTGAGCTAAAACATGTTTAAAAGCTTTGCTTATAGACTTCTCTACAGCTGAAGCTGAAGCTCAACCAATTTTGCTTCAAAACGTGTCAGATAATAACATGTTCCCAAGTGTTGCTGGTTCCGGTTGCTTTGTGTTACAAATGGTTGTGCTGGTTCATGGGAAAGGTTCTTCATGGGCAAGGGAACATGCCTTCTGCATACTCTTGCATAAAGTTTGGCAGGACTTCAACAAGTTACAATTCAGCTGCTGATGCACAGCCAGCTTGGACTGCTTGGGGTATCTGTATTTCACTTATTCTGAGCTGGGCAGTTCACATTCACTGGCACCTGACAGTGACTGGCATAGGCATCAACAGCTGATCCCAGCTTTCCAGGATCTTTGTTCTCTGTTGTTTGTTCCATACTCCCATTCCTTCTTCCTTCTGCTCTGTAGCATTGCTGAAGCAGCTCTTTTTTCCAGGTCCTAGAAAAAAGAGTAGTATTCCTGCACAATTGGTTGGCTCCTAAATGGATTCTTTTCTCTTGATTCTCAGGATGCATCAAAAGCTTTTTTTTTTTCAGGTCCTAGAGAGACATTGTAATAGAATTTCTTACTTGTCTTTTTGGTTTTGTAGGCTACCTTTGTACCCCAAGGCTTGAGATTGCTGTTCTAAGAGTAAATGCTCTCATCTATATGCCCAGTTTGGGGCACAGATACTCAGCTTTAACTGCAAGATTGTACAAACTATATAAGCAAAATATAGCTCTCCTTACAATTTCATTAGTCCCCCTCATCCATCTCTTATCCTCACCATCACTGCAAAGAGGGTGAGGCAGGCTCCACTTCAGATGTCTCAGGGGTGGAGAGCTTTCCTTTCCTTTTTGGCCTAAGGCACTGATGTTAAGGCAAGTGTTAGAGACAGTGTTAGAGATTGATACCAAAGATAAAGTTCCCAGAGAGACTACTAAATCAGTATTGACCTGGTTTTAATAGCACATCACATATCCATGAACTGCAAGCAAATTAACTTTGACAAACACCCTGCATAAATGGACTTTGAAATAGAAAAGACCAGTAGAGAGACAGAAAGGATGCAGAAGCTCAATTCTGGAGGAGGGGAGAAGGAAAAAACAATAAAATGAACATTTTGTAGAACAGCATTTTACTGCGTTAGAAGCTTTTGACATCACTAATGTGTCATTTCTTGTCTTGGACAGCTCTGCTATAAAATGCTGTTGGGAAAGCTTTCTAAAAACCTCGGTGTCATACCTTGTTGGGATCAACTGGGGAAAAAAAATTACTTCAAAATTCATGTAAGTGACCTGAAAGAAAGTTTGTTTTGAATTTAGTCCTCTTTGAGATGAGACATTTTCTTCACTGGAAGGATGGTGAGGCACTGGAATAGGCTTCCCAGAGAAATTGTGGATGTTCCATCCCTGGAAGTGTTCAAGGCCAGGCTGGATGGGGCTTTGAGCAACCTAGTCTAGTGGAAGGTGTCCCTGCCCATGGCAGAGGGGTTGGAAACAGACAATCTTTAAGGTCCCTTAAGAGCTGGCAGTGGGGCACTGCTATGGAAGTACCTTGTTCCTTCAAGAAGAATTACTGGTTAGTTTTGAGTTCAGTATTGTTGGTCATGTGCCAAAAATGTGACTGATGTTCCAAGTGGGAAGTAACCAACCCATAATTTTCTGGATTATACTTTATCCCTTTTAAGTAAATCCTACCTGACTTAGATAGCTACTTAATCCTTAGGGAGCAACCTGTGTGGCACTTACTCCTGACAGCATGCCCACCTTGGAGTAAGTATTTTGTCTTGGTGGAAGCCCAATAGGGAGATATTGTTACATGCTGAGAGAGAGTGCTTATGGTTCTACAGAGCCTCTAGCAGTGCATCTGGGTGTGCTTGTCCTTGGAAACAATGCTTGCTGTGCATGTCTGCTGCAGTTAGTGTACACTTGTCATTGTGCTATGCACAGGCACAGTCTCTGCTAAGTGCACGTGTGATGTTTTCTCATGAGCAGACTATGTATCTACTTGATGTTGCAGAAGAATTGCTCCATGCCCAAGAGCATAAATTATGTCTGTTTTTCCATCCATGCACACATTTGTATATCTGTCTGCTCAGGTATTCTATAGACCATTAGTTTTACATCAGTGCTGCTGTCTCTCAGGTTCCTATTGGGGCACAGAACTGCTACTGTAGCTGTTGGAAAGGGTGTACTACTACAAAATTGGTGTCTTGCTCATAGCATGATTTTTTAGTTTGTTTTACAAATTCCAGTTCTTGAATCTATTCTAACCTTACAGCATTTAAAGCAGTTGTTTTAAAGGCTTTAGAAGCTGCGAGAGTCTTATGCAGTAGCTGAAGTCTTGTATGTACTTAATGGCTCTTAGTTCCTCAAAGAATATCTGATGTTTATGGGATTTCGTTTCTGCTCAGCTGTAGCCTGTGAATATTCCATCTAATGTTCCATTCTCAGCTCATTTAATAGTTGTCATACCTTAGCACCTTCTTTCTTGACCTCTCCTCTTTTCAGGTAGGAGTGTTGTGATGTTTAAGACAATGAGTCTCTTTGGATCAGGTTCAGTTTACATGGGGTCCCTTGGCAGGCAGCTAAGGTCCTGTCTTCCATTAATAATTGTACCTAGTGATGTGGCAAAGGTGTGAACATCTGATTTGTATCTTCTGTCACAGTAGAAACTCTGCCTGACATTGTAGGTGGCACAGGTATCTAAATTAGGAAGGCTTATTTGGTCAGGTCGAGTGACCTTAGTTATTTACAGTACACTGCTGAGTGGCTTTGAGGTGACATCAGCTTTGGAGAAGAGGTTGTGATACATTTGCTAGTAGTTTCAATGGCTCTTCTTTGCAGCTCTGCCTGGGCTTGACCAACTTTCATGGTATGAGTCCTGTGCTTGGACAGGCTGAGATAAACTGACTGACAGAGGTGTCTGCTTCAAAACTCAATCTGCTGTCCTGGAGACTCTCTCCTTAAAATTATAGATGCTTTTTAGTAAGATCATCTCTGGGAGAGAACAGAGACTTCCTGGTTACTTTTTAACCTGTATTTCAAATGAAATCTTGTACTTAATTCAATATTCAAGCCTTGCTGGCCAGCTACAATTGATATTCTGTACATCAGCCATAATATGTTTTAAATGATGGTGTGACTTGCTTTTCTGAGTTTTCTTATTGGCAACAGCATTTGCTGTTTAGCCTCTAAATGAGGCTAATTCTTTCATCTAATTATTGAGTCTAATGTTGCTGCTTTATCAGGGCTCTTGAGGTTGCACACCAGCTGCAATCACCTGCCCCTTGTTTCTACACCCTGGCTGCAAGAATGGCAGCCAGCTTTTGCAGCCTCTGTGTGTATGTGGAATGAGAATCTTTGCAAGACTTAGTCATACCCTGAACAGCCTTCACTACCATTGCTTCAGCTTCATAACATCCACCACTGTTTTCTTTTCTCGAGGTAGCTGTGGTAACTGGTCCCAGAACTGCTGTTTCCCATAACTCTTACATCATTGCCTCTCAGCTGCATATTTATCTTGCTCCGAGACACAATGCTTCCGTAGAGTATTTCCTGGCCCTTGGCACAAGCATCCTCTGTTTGTGTCCCTCTTTTCCACTGGATCTCTTTTAGCTTCAGCCTGTGTACATGTTCCATCTCACTGGTCCTTGCTGGGCAAAAGATTAGGTGCACCAAAAATTGCATTTAAATGAGCTCAGGGACAGAAGCTAAATGCTGTAAGAATGTCAGTAATGAGTTTAGCCACATGCTCATCCTTTTTCACCCTACTGGGATTCTGTCTACTGCTGAAGCAAGAGGGAGAGAGGCTAGGGAAATACCAGATGTCCTTGAAACATACTTCTCTCCTGATGTAGTTAGTAGCAGTACACCAGGTGGCATGCAGTGCATTGAGCAGATTAATTCTGAAGAGTTCTGCTGAGGCTATCTATTGATTAGATGCTAAATCCAACTTCTGAACTTCTAAATTAAGATAGGTAAGATCCTGGCTGCATGGCACACAGCGGTGGTCCTGTGTAAACCCATCCTGCCAATGCAGATTGTTTTCAAAAGCAGTAGGTTCAACAGCATGCTTTTTGTCAGATCAAGTGCTGTCCTGGTTTGGGCTGGAGCAGAATTAATTCTGCTCCAGCCCAAACCAGGACAAGTGCTACTTAAGCTCACAAAATCAGCATTAAAAGCACTTTGTGGTGTATACTCTGGCTATTCTGCCAAAAATACCATGGCCTCATCCAGATCAATTTAGTACTGCTGGGTGATCACACAGAGCTCTGGAGTTACTGGCTCTGGCAGTGAGAAGTATGTAAGTGCTCTTGAGCCCTTGGCAGAGCTCCTGCTCTAGGTGTTGCTGTTCAGTCTGCCTGAGCCATGGCCAATGCCATGTAGGGAACCTGGCGAAACAGAAAAACCTTTGAGGCCACAGAAATTAGCATCTTTCTTCTACAACTTCAGCCAGCAGACTGCTTTGGCTCCAGCCTTTGTGGGACATGTTTCCCACTTATTCCTTACTGTTTCTGTAGCTTTAAATACTTCCAGTATTTGAAGCCCAGGAGTTCACCCCAAGTCATGAGGATGCTCCCCTCTTGCCAGAGTTTTCCCCTGCAGTACTTACAAATGTGTGAGGAGGAGACCAAAGTTAAGAAGAGATTCTTACCCCATGCATAGGTGCAGCATAGGATGAAGAGTATCTTCAGACAAGACAGAGGAGCTAACATTGCTTAGTGATCTCCCTTTCTTACTGCAGATTTCCATTTTGACTCACTGCATGCTGCTGGATCTGTTACCAAAAAAAAACCAAAACCTTGCATTTTCCAATGGTAAACATCCCCTGACTATATCCTTTGAGGAAAAAGGGGTGGTTTCTCTCTGATATATTGCCAGCTTGGCTAGTGCTAACCCTCAGGGTAGCTCAGTACTCTGAAAAAATATTAAAAAAAAAAAGAAAATATAAAAAGGCAGAACAAATCAAAACCTTACAACTTCTGTGTTCAGAATTCCAGTTTGCAGGGACTAGTAGCCATTATCAGTTCTTAGTGACAGTAGTAGTAATTTGAGTGCCATTGCAGAATGAAAATGTAGGCACTGTCCTTTCCCTGCCTGCTCCTCAGTTTATCAGGCACCAGTGTGCTGAGAAGAGATATTTGAATCCTCAGGGTGTAGCCACCCTGTTTTGTTAATCTTGCAAACCCCATAGTTTAGGCTATGCGTTATTAAGGATTATCTCTTTGCACACCTGCTTATAGTTCCTTGTGGGCATTCAAACTGATGTGGGCTGCTTCCTAAGCTGAGATAGCTGTTTGGTTTCTCTCACACAGCTCAAATGCAGCAGGGCAGTGTCAGAGCAGGTCTGCTGGGTGAATCTCACTGGCTGTAGGAGAAAGTAAGTGACCAAAGGTCACTGTTGGAAAATTGCCTTGAACACCAGCTGTATATTTAGCTGAGATCTAACAGAGCCATGTTCTTTTTCTCTAGGTATTGGAGGGAACAGAGTGGCTCTCTAGATACATGGCTCAGAGGTTCAGAAAGGATGGCCTCTGAGTTTGAAAGCTGCTCTTGCAGTAAGAGAACAACTGCATGAGCAGTGGATATGATTCATCTCATTTTATTTGGAGTTGAACCTGTTTCAAGCTCTTCCCAGGTTTTCTTTGCCTTTGTTTTGAATCCACAGTAGCCTTGTCCACTGTGAAACATGGGGACTTTCTGTGTTGGATCTACCAGTATAAACTGTTGTGAGTAATCTGGTTGGGACACAAGTGCCTTGTCTGCCAGTAAAGCCTTGAATCCTTGTAAGATGGTTAAAATCTATATCCCAAGTGAAGTAGAGAGCCTGTTTATTTCTCTCATGAGCTGTTTGCTGGTTCTTCATCCTTGCTGCATTCAGTGCTGCTGAGAGCAGTGTAGGCCTGGAGCATCCAGGTTTCTTCTGGCAACATCTCAGTCCCAGCAGGTTTCTAGGCTTCGCTTCAGCCACCAAATTCCCACTTGTATGTATAAAGGAGTCACCTGGTTTGTTTATCAGGCCTGGCCTACAGTCCAGGTGGTGAGTAAAAAGTGGTGTGCAAGTGATTCAGCTAAAGAGACTAAAATAAGGAAGAGGCTTATCTGGGGTACTCTTTAGTTTCTTTTCTCCGCTCACCTGCTATTGTACTTTTTGGGTCAGGGAAGACTCTCAGACGGTCCCTAGCTCTTGATATTCCCCAATACTCTGTCTCATGTGAGGCTGTCGCTGTCTTTTAATTATCACATCACTTAACAACCTCCTGGATAGCTCCAGGGGACAAGCTGGAGTACGTGGATTATAGCACATTAGAGCACATCTGCACTATGAAGATGCCTGTCCTGAATGACAGGCAAAATCACTAGGCATGAGGAAAAATATCGGTCAGAAGGGCTCTGCTTAAGCAACTTGTGTCACTGCAGGGTTTGTGCAGCTGGTCTTTTTTTGTTGCTCTCTGCCTCTTGGCCTTTCAGAGAATTAAACAATCCACAGTGGTACAGTGCAGAAGTACATTATATCCTCTTGCACTGAAACACCACCCTAATGGTAGGCACACTTTAAAACCCCTTTCCAGTTCAACTGTTTCCAGACCCCTTTCCAGTTCAACTATTTTTTTATTTAATCCCTTTTTGTTTTTTATTTTCTTTAAAAAAGGAACTCTAATTGTGAGAAAAATGCTAAAAAAAAAATGTCAGGGTTGATGTAGCCTTTTAAGGTACCAAATGAAAGTGGGATTAACTGTCACTAATGCTGGAGCCCTCAGTCTGGGTCATGCAGCAGAAGCAATTCTGGAAGTCTTCTGTGATTCTCTTGCTGACTGAAAAGACAACAAAAGGTGACCTCGACCCCAGTGACTCCTAAATTTTGCTCCATGTATGGTGCCTTATTTTATCTGGAACACTTCAGCAGCAAAGCTACAGACTCTGCTCTCTGTGGAGCACAGAGGAGTAAATCTACTTGCTAAGGAGTGCTAAATACACAAAACCAGCCTGGGAACTAAGTTGTATACTCAAGTGCTGCCCCTCAGCTGCCCTGGCTGCAGGTCACAGGCTGTGCCTCAGGCAGCTCTGCCTGAGCTGGCAGGCTGCTGTCAAGGGGCAACTAATGGCAGGACTAGAGTGCAAAGCACACATGAATGCTTTCCGTGTTGATTGCTAACCTTAGAGCATCATAATCATAACCTGCTCTGAAAACGTCAGTGATTGCACTGTCTGGGTCCTGGGTGTTCAGCAGTAGCTTGCCAGATGCCCACCTTTTCCCACAATCCCAGCATGGTAGTGGGTAGAAGGGACCTCTGAGTATCATTTAGTCCAACCCCCATGTTAAAATAGGGTCACCCAGAGCAGATTGCCCAGGGCTCTCAGCCTTTCCTCATCAGAGAGCTGCTCCAGTCCCCTTAGCATCTTTGTGGCCTTTGCTGGCCTCTCTGCAGTAGTTCCTTGTCCCTCTTGAACTTTGTATTCCAGAACTGGAGCCAGGACTCCGGATGTCACCATAAAGAGAAAATTTCCACGCAATATTTGTTTTGACAGTGAGAGAAAGAGTTATCTTCAGAAGTTCTAACTAAACATGAAAGGTAAAAGTGAATTTAAAAGAGGATATGGTAAAGGAGCTTTTCATAACAAAATCCTGTTCCAAATACTATCTATTTGTGGCATTTGGGCCAAATTTATGAAGTACAGTAGTAGTGTTGTGTTTTGATTAGTATTTGGATCATTGAATGCAACAGATTTATGGGAGGTGGTAACTACTGGGGAGATGTTTTGGACAGAAATGTCTTATAATGGGTTAATATAGATGTTACCAAATTTAGTACTATAGAGGTATGCTTAGAATCTGTATTTCCTGAGCACATCACATCATAAGGTCCTTGTTCTTCCTTAGTATTAGCCTCATATTTTTTCTCCCTTATCAGCTTTCTCACGGTTACTTTCAGCAATCTCTGTGACTATTTTCTATTAAGCCTGTATTTGTATTATTTACACATACCTCTGTGTTATTCCCAGGAAGTCTTTCATGTTGACTTCTTTATTTGTTGTAGTTTATATTTTTCTTTCATGGGTGGCTATAGGTTTTCCTGAAATGACATTTCAATTTAACATTGCAATATAACATCAGTGCTAAAATGCTCATAAGCAGGAAATGCACTAAGCCTCAGAAAATGAAGAAGGAGGCTATTATAAGTGGTGCAGCTCCTCTGAGGTCAGGTAGGATTCAACACTGCAGGAGCTTGCTTGTGCCCCCTTCCCTCAGCCTGAGCAGCCCATGATTTCTGAGGGGCCATGCTCTTGCAGATGACTCTGGCTGCTCACCCAGTGAAAGACTGTTCTGTGGGGACAAGGGGGGATGAATCTAAGAGTCTGCTGCCTAGTAGCTTTCTGAAAAGATTAATTACTCTAAGAAACAGTCCAGTAATGAGAAAAGATGTTGCTTTTGTTGTAGGCCCTTGGGTCCTGGATGGTTGTTCCTATTTTCCAGGGTTAATCTCTAAAGTAAATAGTTTTCTTTTTGTTGACTGGCAGCAGTGTATCACTGTGCAGTGACCTGGATGTGCAAGTGCTGTGGACTAGAGATCTTGTGGCCTCTGCCAAATGTGCACAGGACATATCTCCTGCTCCCCAGTGTTCTCTACCATCAGGTCCTTTCAGTCATGAAAGGAAGGAGATTGAGCAATTTGTCATTGCTCACTGGGAAAGAAGCCTTTGTTCCTTGATGGCCAAGTTCTTCCTTGCTGGCCTTTTTCTTCTTTTATTTCAGCAATGATGCTTTTGCTCCACTTCTGATCCTGCCTTTTTTTGCCTTTTCCTTTTCTTTGCTTAGCTCCTCGTTTCTTTCCATGATGTGGTTTATATGTGTCTGCATGCATGCACACACAGAATGTCAGTAAATTGTAAAATCTCCTTGCAACAGGCACCTACAGATCTTGCCATTTTCCCCATTTCTTTTCCTCTACAACTTCCTAGTGTTACATGGTTTACTGTCAGCCCCTGATTAACTAGAGGGATGGTGACACCAGAGCAGCATGCATGCACTCTTCCTAGTAGTTTTGTCTTTAATTGCATGTGTTTGTTATTTCCTTCCTAAGAGGCAGGAGAGCACCTTCCAAGGCACTCTTCATTTGAAAATTACTGATGCCAATGAATGATGCATGAGTGGTGATTTGCTGTGCAGCTGCATTGGGTCTTCCACAAATAAGGATGAGAGTGCTTAAATTAAGAATATTGAATTTTAATAGGAAACTTGCTTTGGTCATGTGAGAACTTTCCCCTGGTGACAAATTTGGATATATATCTACAGACTGCCCTTAATATGTGCCCTGAAAGATTGAAAAGACTGCAAAGAGGGGAGCCAAGGCTGCCCAGAAGTTTGGTCCTCTGTATTCCATAGAAGTCATTCTATGTTCCTGCTGTCATACTCCATCTTCTTTAGTCAGGAGATTGGTGAGCACAGTTTGGGAGGAAAGCCAGGTGCACAGATCTATCCTGTGTACAACTACACAATTATTCATTTTTCAAGTGGTTGCCCCATAACAATTCTTCATGGATAATAAAAAAGTGCAATGAGGAGATTCTTGCACAGACAAACCCTGCAGCCCTTCAGCAGTGCTTCCAAAGCTGGTGACTGAAGGCAGTTGGAGGGAACCAAAGCTTAGGCATATCAGCCTGGTAAAGTGGATTGTAATGCAGCACTGCCACTTTCTGTCCCTGGTCCTTTATTTCTTTCTCATAGAATAATCCAAAAGGGTATCAGTGGGAGAGTGCTTGCAGAGCTCTTTCCAAACTAGGGTATCACAGTGATCTATTCTCACCTCCCTGAGGCAGCTGGCCAGGAAGAATATTGCTTTATCCCAGCTGAAGGAAAAAGCCAAGCATGTTTTCAAAACTAAATACAGGCTCAGTGCTCTCTGGGACAGATGAAGAAGCTGACTTTTGGCCACATATGTCCTAGGTTTTACATGAGCTTTTGAAATCTTGTGCACACACCACTGAAAGGCTCAACTTCTCATCTTGTAATGGGGTGTTTCTAAAGCAGTCACTTACTGCAGGAAACAAAGCCCAGCCCTCACCTCTCAGATCTTGTAACCTGCATAGGCAATAAGAAAAGGAGCAGATACAAAACCAAAGGTAGCAACCAGCTGAGCTGGAGAGTTTGGGCCAAGTATAAAGGAAGTAACCACAGCCAAGGGACAATGAGTCACTGTCAGGTGCTGTGTGCATGGGAAGGCATCAGTAAGTCTTAAGCAGAGGTTTGAAATAACTTTGTAGATTTTTCTTTACAGGAAGCTTTTCATTTGCAAAAGGAACATGATAAAAGAGGAAGGAGCAGTATTGGAGAGCAGCTGGAGAGCCATCTCCTTTATCTTCTTGGTCAGCTGCAAGCAAGTACTGCCCAGTGTGTGCTTTGAGAGAGGGCAATAGCAGGGTACAGAGCTTGTTTCATGCATTAGGAGAAGAAAGAGGTAGGTAGATGAGGGATGCAGAGTACATGAAAGTATGAGTGGTGGTAAGTCAGCCATGATTTTAACCCCAGTGTGTTAAGTAGTTTTGCAGGGAGATAAAGTACATTTGTTGAAACTAAGAAGAGGAAGCTTCAATTGTGCACATATAAGACAATAAAAACCTGAGCCAGAGGTTGTCCATAGAAAAGGGGGCTGGATTTTTAAGGCAGTATGCAGGAAGAACGAACATGATTTGTGTCAAGCAGGCTGCCTCTTCTCTTGCCAGCTGTGCACATTAAAGAGAACACTGCTTTTTGCCATTCACAGGTTACTCCTCTTACAAAATTACTGAACATTTCTATTCCTGTCATTATTTAGAAATGGTTACAATTAAGCTAAACTAATTATTTCAGTTCCCTCTGTTTTGCTTCCTCTTATTGCTGAAATGAGTTCCTTTACTAGAATCTGCAAGCTTTTGCAACTTTTCTTTCACTCCTTACTCCCTGTGTAGCCCTTACCTCAGCATAAAGGCCCTCTCAGAGTGCACAGCATTTTTCTATAGTTCTATCTTAGGCCATATAAGCTGAAGTCCTCTGTGAAGATTTTTATTCAGGAACCTGTGTAATGGCTATAGAGCAAAAGTAAGTCTGCCTCACTAGGCTGTAGCTTTAATGCTGCCTTGGGCTGTGAGACTAGGTTGTTTTGTTCTGGGGTTGGGTTTTTTTGAGTGCTGTGAGCATGAGTGTTTGGAAAGTTTTTAATCCTAGGGTATAGGGACCTCTTCAGCTTTCTTTCACAGTGTAATGCATTGCCAGTAGTGCATCTGCTAAGTGGGGGCAATAGAGAATGCAAATTCCCTATTCTCTAATGCACATAAACATGCACATACAAAGCTTACTCTTCTGTGTGAATTCAAGCTGTTTGTCCTTTGCTTCTTCATGTTAAGTCAGATCTGTGTTTCTGAAATTCTTGTGCTTCATATGAAATCTTAAAGTAGCCAAAATCTAGCTAAACTAGTGATGACGATACCCTAAATCACCATGCCCATGAAAAACCTTCTTCAGTCCATAACAGGTCACTCTCTTCATACTGAGCTTTCTTGGAAGAAAAAATGTGGAGGGAATAAAATGGGATCTCACTGTCTCCATTTTTTTCCCCAGATTTTCAGAAATAGTTCCATTAGAAGACAATCATTTCAGCAATTTAAAACCTGGTTTTAGAGGTGAAGGATTTTCTTTGCTTTATGAGAATGTGCTTCAGGTTTCTAAGGCAGAGATGAGATGGAAAAGACATGTTTCCTTGTAGTCTGCAAGCTTAATTGAGCAGATTCAAGGGAGACAGGCTAGGGTTTTGTCGTTTCTGGCTGGTTAACTGGCAATGTGATAACCAATTAAGGAAATAAATAACAGTAGTATCTTTTACCTTTGTTAGATTTGGAAACATCTGGGCATAATCTTCCCTTAAGTGCATAGCAACCATTGATGTTCACATTCTGTGCCCTGAATGAGAGAAGATTTCCTGTCATCACTATTGCAGTTCTTCTCTTGACAGAGTGGCTGCATCTCTTGTTCCTCTACAGCAGTTGCAGTGTGTGCAACAACAGCAGCCAGCAGCACTGTAACATAAATGTGTCCAGGATTATACTTCAATTTAATTACCTACACAAATTATTCTGGAAAAGACAGGGAAAGAATTCACTATTCCTTTCCTTATATAGGCCAAATTTCAGTAATAATCCTGAAAGTTCCTTTACCTTTGGTTTAATGAATGCAAGAAAGACCTGGGTAGTCAATGAATCACCTGTCCACTGGTAGAAGGAGCTTGCTATTGCAGCAGAGATCCAATACTCTAATTAAAAATTCTCAAGCTATTAAAATTTTCCATTATGAAAACAGCATGTTTGTTTGCCTCACAATTATAAGGTTCATAGAATCATAGAATGGTTTGGGTTGGAAGGGACCTCTGGAGGTTATCTAGTCCAAGCCATCTCGTATATCACAGACGTGTAGAATTCAATTGAAAGGGGAATTTAGAATGTGCTGTTCTCTTTTGGAAATGTGGGGAGAAAAGAGCATTGACCCTTTAAAGGTCCTAACATTTGTTTCAGGTCTTTTATATTGTATGCCACTACCCCCTGCTTTTTGCCCTTCATCAGAAAAAAAAATGCACTGAATTTCTTATCTTCCTTAAGAGATGCAATCCTGTAGGAGCTATAAGGGGCTTAAAATATCTACTTACACTACAAAAATCTCCAAAATTTCTGGGTAAAGAGCTTTGTACCACTGCCTGTATTTTCTCTGAGCAACCTGTTCCAGGTTGGTTTCCATTTCAAAAGATCTTCCATTTGAAAGCACTGTTTCTTTTGTTCCTCTCTAAATATTTATTGGAGGTCACATTTCTAAATTATGTAGGCAAATCTCCACAAAGAAGTATAGATCCTGTCAGGAATCAAAGTCATGGCAATAGTGCTCTCTGCTAGGTGGAATCTGGATGTGTTACTATTTAATATAAAGTCAAGTCATACAGTCCCAAGTACTTAGGAAGTCCTGTTGAGAAGAATGGCAGAACTGAAGAATAGAGAAGCCATTTGATGGTTGTGTGTTCAGCTGTGATCTGCAGTACAAAATTCTCTTGCTGCATATCTTCTTTTCAAGCTCTATTATAGATCTATATATAATATGTGTGTATATATAAAATTTGTATGATATCAGGCCAGGCAGTAATTGGTACATGGTGACTTGGCAATAGTGAATACTGAGATTCAGTAAATGAGCATGTAAGAAGGTATTTTCACTCCTTTGTGAGCAAAGCTCCCTTCCTTAATTAAAAGAGAGAGAGAGCCTTTTGTAAAGAGGGATAGAGACCACCCAGGTTAGACTCCTCTTCTGAATTGCCTTCCAGACAAACTCTTTTCTCCCTACTGAGAGCCCAACCTCCTGATTTTGGCATCATGATTAAGTCTCCAAAACTGGAATACACCAGGATAAACAGACACTTAGGTGTGTAAGCTTCTCTTTGTTGCAACTGTTTCTGAAAAACTCTCCTGAAGCAGACATTGCTTTTTTTGTAAAGCTTATTTCACACTTCATAGTTCACATCACCTGAAAACACCTTTTCCACATCTTTTGTGTGATTCTTATTCACAGAAGAGTGTTACAGAATGAGGCTATATCTGAGCAGCACAACTTGGCCATGGTCCCATGCTCACAGACCTAAGTGCACAACCAGTCACATCCTGACTTATATTAAGACAGAGAATGTGGATTTGCAGTTTAGTTTCTGGTGCAGGATTTTTGGCAAGCTTTTGATTTGAGAACAAGCTTGCTAATATTTTTAGTCTGAAATAACTCGATCTATATTTGTAACTTCTCAAAGGAACAGTAATTATCTTTGTCTTGAAATGTGGAGAAATTAGACTGTTAATATTTACCTCAAAAAAAAAAAAAAAGCCTTTTATTTTTATCCTGTCTGAATTTTTTGTTTGGAAGGAAAAATCTCCACCTGCCTGCCACAGAATTTTCATGGAGCTCATTACCTCTGATGAGATAAGCAATGGCATGGAATAATTAAACAAAGTTCCTGCTGGCAAGTACAAATTTTTTACACCGCATTCTTTTTGATTTGACCATTGACTAACCACATTTCTCTTTGCTACATGGGTGGCATTTCATCCCCTGGATGCAGTGTGTTGCTTTATCCTGGATAAGGCAGTGATTTCTACAGGATTGTTTTCAAATACATGTTTGCAAGAAGGAAAATGTGATCTTTTATACTCAACATGAAGCCAAAATTTTGCCTGAACAAATCCTTTTTAGATAGCTACACAATCTGATATTTCTGCCTATATTAATGAATTTCCACAGTGCAATTTCTAATGAAGTTACATTGCTTTGTTTAAATATAGTGTAGTTTTTAGTCATGTCAGAATCTAAACCAAAGCTTTCTGGGGTAACCCACCATGTAAAGAAAGCTCTTGGGAGGCATCACAGAGACTCAGGAGTTAATTCACACCAAAATGATGAGGAATAATGTTTCTATTATAGGGGGTTTTTTACCTTAGTTACTGGTAAAATTCCAAGATCCTAAAATGAACAAAAAAACAGAACCCAAAATGAAACACCAAAAAAAAAAACCCCAAACCAAAGTGAAAAATAAAAAGACTGCCTGTCAAAGTGAAATATAGAATCATAGAATCCTAGAATGGTTAGGGTTGGAAGGGACCTCTGGAGGTCATCTAGTGCAACCCCCCTGCAGTGGCCAGGGACATCCCCAACTAGAGCAGGTTGCTCAGAGCCCTGGCAAGCCTTGCCTTGAAATATAGTCTAGGTATGACATGAGTTTGATTTAGTGGTAGCCAGTCATTGCTTGTGGGTAACTGGCATTTTCCTACAGCAATTTTTCCTTCCTTTATTTTTAGGTCATTTGAATGCTTATGACTATGGGCACCCTATTGGTCTAAATGTGCAAGGAACACTGCATGGGAACCAACTGCACTGCTTACTCATAACATTGTCCAGCTGGGTTTGGGCAGAAAGGAAAACCAGGAGAAATGCCATTCCTCAGCCTGCTAGAGGCCAAGTCTCTGGAGGACCCTAGTTCTTTTTCCCTCTCTGTTTTTGCAACTGGTTAAAAAAGATTGCACAAACTATTGGTAAAACCAGCCTTAGTGTAGTATCTCTGGGTGAGTAGTTCTCCATTTCTTGGTTTCTTACTCTGACTCTGTTTTGTTTTTCTTGTTTGCCAGTGGAGAAACTTGCCTGCCAGGGCAAATAGAGAAGAGCAGCTAGGTCAGAGTCCCTCAGTAGCACAGAAGGAAGGATTAAACAAGGCTCTCCCCCATTCTGATGGCATTAGCTCCCCCAGCTCTGATGGGAACACTGCACTGCTTGCAATTCTCCACCCTCAGCTGAAAAGGATTTGTCTGCTGCTCAGTTTGTGAAAAGAAGATACTGGCACCTTTCCCCTCTGGAGGATGGATGAAGGTATGTCCTGAAAATCCTGCTTCTCCATGGCAGCTTTGCCTTCTGATGCCCCTAGGCATGTTCCTGGAGTGCAAGGGGTACCATGCACAGCCCAGTCAGACCTACCCAAAGTGTGAGGGCACTGAGAACATTCTGTGCTTGTTGCTGTAACACTGTTCACAAAGGCTAAAAGGCAGCTTGAAAACCAAGATGGGTTAGAGATTGTCATTGGTTGATTCATGTAGAAATGTTCTTGTATATAAATGATTCCAGCCAGCATACAACTTTGTGGCTTACAAAATAGATCCCAGTTGACTTCCAAAGTGCAATTGGCATGGGGCACAGTTATTATTCCAACACTCTTGGCTCCAAGGTCAGTTTTGCACCACGAGGGAATTTATATGTAACATTATTTTGTTACTCTTGACCTTCCAAAACAACATGGGAAGGCAACAAATGACAATCAGAGTATCTCTTAGCTATCAAAGATGATTTACTAAACTTGAGCCAAGATCTGCTTTTCAGTGAACAGCAGGACAGAGATAAGCAGCAAAGAAGAATTTGGAAGAATTTTAATGAGGCTCATGCTGCCCCAAATGCTGCTTTTTGTTCTTTTTCCCCAGTCTTTGTGCCACTCAGGAGCTTGAAATTGGGGGTTCCAAATCACTAAAACATAAAAGAAAACAGCAAATGCTGCTAACTATAGAGAGATCTGTGAAATAATGAGTCAGGATGGACTGCAAGAGCCTTTTAACTAAAGAAAGCATAGACATTTAAACATCCACTGACAATACAGGCAAGCTAGGGGTGATGCAAAGAGAAACACTTCCTTAACAGTTGTTCCAAAGCATATTGAAAGGTATAGCCCTGAAACTGAAGCTGAGTCTTGGGCAATAGATCTGAAGTAAAGTTAGCTAGTGGTATATCAGCACAAGATGCTAAAAGAACCTGCTAATTAGAAGACTGATGAGTAATTGAATTCCAAAGAAAGTTAAGGATGAAATATCCAACTGGCTAACCTCTCCCCCTCAAAAAAAAAACAGAAACAAAATCAACAACAAAATCCTTTGTTTGCAATCCTGCTACAGCTAGCTGTTATTTACAAAAGGATTTTAAAGGGGTTTTGTTGTGCTTTTGGGTGTTTTTCTTGATTAAAATCATTGTAAATTGAAGATCAGTGAGCCTTGATTCAATATAAAAGTAGTTAGATAAAATGATAATTAAATTTAGTTTTAAATAATGTAGTCCTGAGCTAGAGTGGCTTTTTAATGGAAAATAAAAGGGATCTTAAAAGATCAGGAGTGAAAAATGTAAGAGAAAATAGTCTTAGGAGGAACACAAAGCACATAATTGACCTTTGCAAGATATTCAGTATTCAAAAAGCTGTGTATTACCTTAATTTACTAAATACTTAAAGGGGATATAAATTTTCATGCCTCTAATGAATGGAACAAAGAAAAGAAACTTTCACTGTTATTTCTTCTTTTCCCTTAAGGTAATTTCTTTGGATTTTTCTCCAGTGCTAACTTCTTTCAGGAGCAGAGCTGGGGCTGATTCTGGCTGTAAGTCAAGCTACACTTCTGCTGTGCAAGTAATTGCAAGGTGAAGTAGGTACAGTACAGAAATAAAATAGATGAAAAAGGTAACAGAAATATTTCCCCCTTTGAAGAAACTAGTTATAGCACCAGCATGTCTTTTAGGAAAACTCTGTGTCCCTGCTATCCTCCTAAGATGCTCTAGTTCAGCC
The DNA here is from genome assembly GCA_013396975.1 of Bucco capensis. Classification (NCBI taxonomy): domain Eukaryota; kingdom Metazoa; phylum Chordata; class Aves; order Piciformes; family Bucconidae; genus Bucco; species Bucco capensis. The sequence goes on from VWZO01007884.1 coordinate 834,389, forward strand.
ACTGGAAAGAAGACACATCCCAAGTGACCCATTAACAAAGAGAGGAAATGGGAAGTGCACACAGAAGCAAGCAGGATCCCATAGGTTCTTTTCTATTTTTTGTGCTTTGTGCAGGGTTCACATCAAAGGGAGTTTTACTTTAAAGATAGATTTCTTGTTTTGATAAAACCTTCTTGGTGAAAATGCTAATAAACTTTTCATAGCAGGGAGATTTTTTTCTTGAGCTTTGGCCAATGATCCAGTTTTTTCCATCTCCATTCCAATGAGGTTAGTCTTCTGAAGTCCCCAAGTGCACAAACAAGATAGATTGTAGTAAACTCTCTTTACAGCAGACTCTCATTTCACTGGAGTCACAAGCAATATATTTTTATCTATATATCCAGCAGCAAAAGGCTCTGATATGGTAATTTTTACCTCTTTTACTTCCTTTTCTCCTCCTTCTTTAGTATTCATCTCAATGAATTTAAAGCAAGAGCCACATGGCTGTGTGTATGCACTCGTACTGGAGAGCTGAAAACATGTGTGCTACACCCACCAGAGGAAACTGGAGACTAGAGCTGGCTTGGGATGTACTCAGGCTGATGTGTTTTATCAGGAATGGCAGCTGAGAAAAGAACTGCTCTACAGAGGACTAGTCAGGCTGCTCTCCACAGGATGGCTTGCTGGATGGGGTTTGCAGTTACCACTGTATTTTAATTGCCTACTTGCCTTATAAAAGGCACCCACAGCTCCCATGGACCCCTTGTAGTCAGTTGAATAGGCACAGCTTCTAGTTTTTAATAGGATTCCTTTCATAGTTTTTGATTTTCCTGTCAACTCAGAACTATTATTTCTGTAATACTCTCACATCCTCTCTTCAAGGGGCTCACACCCATATTTTTTTTTCCCCAGAAGCTGATAAGTCATTTAAAATACTAACAAATCTTTTGTTCCCTGGTACCTAAGTTGCTCTTGAAAAGTTTAAGCTGTAACTTGTTATAGAAAAAGACAAAAATAAAAAAAGGCAAAGTTTCTATGTGCAATTCTGAGAACAAAAGAGATATTGAAATCACAAATTTTGACATTTATCCTGCTCAAAGCAGCAGGATTAAAACAGAAATAAACCTAGGGTCTGTGTAAGCAATGCAATCAGAACAGGCAACTCTGTAATTCAATCACAGCTATGGTGCAGAAACTTCTATCTCAAGTAAGAATAGGAACATTGAAAAAAGTATTTTAATTTTCTAATGCCTCATGTAATAGAGAAACAGCCCTGGAATGCACATCTGAAACTGCATAATCCAGGAATTAGCTAAGGAGACAATGGCAGTTAAAGATTGTTTCATTCAAAAAGCTGAGTGCTCAAACCACACACAAACCGCTAAGGAAGTGCTGCAAAAGATGAAGTGAACAAACTGCTGCCCATGTAATTATTCCCCCAGAAGGCTCATCAAACAATTCCCAGCATGCCCTCCTGCCTCTTCTGGGATGTTTTGACTAAATCTACCCAAATAATGGCTGCAGTCACCTCCTTTTACAGTCACTTGCCATACAAATTGGATGCAGTTTCGAGTCCTTGAAGGAACTGATGGTTCTCATCAGCAGTATTTGAGTGTCAGATGCAAACCACCTGGCAGACAGGCAAACTTCTTGAAGGCAAATGAAAAAACATCCTTATTTTTCTAGACTGAGAAACCCTCAGGGAGGAAGCATGCTGAAATATGCATTTTGATAGGTTTCTTCTTAAGAGGAAAGGGATTTTTACTTATATTTATCATTTTAAGTTATTTTAGGAAAAGGTATCAATGCTTTTGGAAACTTCTCAAGCAAATCACTCAGTTCACTCTTCCTTGGCATAGGCATCATCTTTGCCCTCAGTAGGAATAAGCAAGTTGAGCCAAACTAACCGCAGAAACCATTTCAAAGCATTTGTCCATTCATTACAGCTTTTAATCCCAGTCATAAATATTTATTGTTTTAAGAATTTGCTTCCAAAAATTGAACTAGAACTCAAAGCTTAATTACCGTAGTTCTTTAACATGAAAATGACTCTCAGCTTTAACCCAACTTGGTGAGACTTGAACTGCTAACAAAAATGTTTCTCTTATCTTCTCTGTGACAAACTCAGAAAGTTACCTAGAGCCAGAGTTTCAGAGCCTTTCACACCCATTGGCCTCACAGCACAGTTTTGATAACTGCAGACATGTTTTATGTCTGACTAGCACTTAACAATGTCAGCAATCTTAGCTACTTGTAGGTTTTAGCAGTAGAAAAAGATATAAGACTTCCCAGAAGTATGAGAAAGTTGTAAGGTGAGGTGTGATTTCTCTGTGTAATTTGTATACTATCAGACATAAATACAAAGCAGTGTTCCAACTCCCTTAGGTGATAAGAAGTTGAAAAACAAATCAGTTGCCTTTCTCTGTGTACAGAAGTCTGTTAGTCTCCACTAATAACCAGCAGTATGAGTTCATACAGCTCTGGAATTGAATGAGGAACATCTTTGAGATCTCTGCTTTTCCTGTTGGATGTGAGCTTCAGAGCACCTCATGTTCATTGTCTCAAATAGAAGGCTACTGCCCTATCTCTTAGTGGGAGAGGACCACCAGAATATCTGAGTAAGATGATGGTGGCCAAGAAGGATTGATCTACTGTCACAAGGAAGCTGCAAGGCTACAGGCATCCATGAGGCTTCAGGGTTGAACCACTAGGGTTTGGAAGGATACAGCAGGAGGCTTTAGCTCTAAAGTATTATGAACCTGTCCACCACTGGAGATTTCTGCTAGTCTTAGATAGGCATCAAAATACAGTTCTCCCTCTACAGACATGGAGCTGAAGCAGTACTTGTGGCATGAGTCAAAATAGTCCTGTTGAAATCAGTTACCTCTGAGAGAAAGAAAACCATGATTCCTACTGTGTGTGCTATCTAAGTCTTATCATACTTTGGAGAAGGGAGAAAACTTCTGTAGCTCTTGGTGCCTCTGATTGCTTCATGAATTAATGTTCTTTAGGATAAGGACCATTAGCCTCTCTCAATCCTGACTGCACCTCACCTGGGTCACAGTGTCTCATTACCAGTGCAGCAAGGCATAAAACTTGCAAGTTAGGAACAAGGACAAAATAGGTTGGCCAGAATGAAAGCCCTGGGGTGTTCCTGCTGCTTCATCCCCAGAGAGGAGGAGGAGCATGTCTGGTGAGTGCCCATCCAGCACTGGCAATGAGCTCACTCCTCTTCCAGCCCAGCCAAGATGCCCTGGCTGCCCTGTGCTGGGTAGTCCTGGGTAGGGAGGGAGCTCTGTTTCTAAAACATTTGCTTATGAAAAGATTATAAAGTGGAAAATGCTATCCTAAACCTCTTTGGAACACTGAGTCCTTGTAAAGCAGAACATTTTACTTTTGTTCCAATTTTTCCCCCCTTGGCTTTACGTAGTTTACAAGCTTAGGGTAGCTGAAAAATCCAGCTTGCCTGTGGAGAAATCTGTGTTCACTGGTGACAATTCAGAATTTTATAGACTTATTCAAAACAAGATATTTGCATGTCTATGTGGATAGATGAGTTCCAGTGTGTGAGTCAGAAAAGTCTGCTCTCATCTGTCAGTAAGTTTATGGAAGTGTATGTTCTTGGAACAGGATATTTTTTAAGGTCCTTACCCACAAGTTCCACCATCTCAAGGTACAGAAGCAATACTGTGTTGACACAGCTTAGCATGTTTTTCACAGTCTTAAGGGTAGTGTGTTGGATAATGGATGATTTGCTCCAGAGTTCATTGTAAGATCAAATTAACAACAGGATCATTCAGAATATTTATCCTTTACACTATATCAAGAATTCCAAATATTTTCTCCTGTACTAACATGCAAATAGAAGTATGATTCCTAGCCTTTGCAGAGCTAAACTCCATGTGAAATTAGTGGCAATTTCCTGCATCTTCCAGAATGGTTCCTTATCTTCTTCAGTCCTCAATAGATTTGTTTCTCCCTCATCTGCCCTGCCCCATCACCTTTTCTTGGTCACATTTGCTATGTAAGGGTTGCTTCTATCTCCACTGTCACCTCTTGTTCTGGATCTAACAGAGCCAGCCCTAAAACCAGATTAATTGAGTATATGGCTGCAACACTTCCCAGATCTGCTTGCAGGAATGCAGGTCTTACAGGACTTGCCTACATGTCATAATCAGAGCTAGCACAAGTGCACCACAGACCCAGGCTTTTTGCTGTCTCCAAAAAAGCATATTTTACTACTCCCACTGATGTCAGTAGGGTTGTGATTTGGCAGCAACTCCTTCCACTCAGTCCCCAGAAACCCCAGAAATCACAGCTTCAGGCTGGACAGTTTCTTCTGTCAGGATGGCCAGGAGTGCAGCTTACGGTGGTGATGAAGGGTGTGAGCAGACAAGTCCTCACTGCCTTCCTCAGACCCTCAGGGACCCAGCCCCACTCTGCCTCTGCCTGCTGCAGCCAATGGAGCCAATCCCTCCATCTTTCCAGTCGTTCCCCTAAGGTCCCAAAGGCACTGACCTACTGTTTTATCTGAAAACTTCTGGTTTAAGAAGTGGTCTGAGCATTCCTTTTCTTTGGGGTATATATTTCCCCCTGCACATCTCATTACAGCCTGGTCTGTTTAAACATCAAAAGTGCTTGTGTAAATATATACAACGAGGCTAAGTGATTAGAATAATCTCATGCAAATTTCAAAGACTCTGAGCAGATCTGAGAAATCAACACTGTCATAAGTTTCATTTCCACAGCCTGAATGGAAATCATATAAGTAAAATACAGGTTGTGCTTCAAAGAAAAGCAGGGTTGAAATTCTCCTCGGGGGAGGAGGGGAGCACGGCGGGTGGGGAGATGCTTTTTCCCCAGCTCGAGATGCATTTTACTTGCTCCTAAACGCCTTGAAAATGTCCTACCGTGTCCCCGAGCAATGAGGCACTCTTTTCCATTAACTTCTGCCGTATGCTATGGTCACACACCCTCACCTGTCCCCTGAGCTCCACGGACCCGGCCGCTCCCGGCCCTAGCCCTGCCGCCATCCAACTAACGGCCCCGTCAGCGCTGGGGGCGAGCGCCACCTGCCGGCATCCTCGGGAAGTGAGGCTCCTGCCGGCCGCAGCATCCCAGCCCGAAAGCGACACAGTGCCGCGTTACCTGCCTGGAAAGGGAGCGGGTGGCTAAGCCAGCATGGCAAGGGTGAGGGCTGGGCTGGCCACCGAAAGAGTGACAGGCACTCCTCACCCTCTCCACGGGGGAAAAAGGGGGAGTAAGGGAGACTCCCCTGCACATAAGAAAGATGAGGACAATCTCTTTAGCTTGTTGTGACAGGACAAGGGGTGACGGCTTTAAACTAAAAGAGAGAGATTTAGACTAGATGTAAGGAAAACATTTTTTACGCTGAGGGTGGTGAAACACTGGCATAGGTTACCCAGAGAGGTGGTAGAAGCCCCATCCCTGGAAATATTCCAGGTCGGGTTGGACAGGGCTTTGAGCAACCTGATGTAGTTGCAGATGTTCCTGCTCACTACAGGGGAGTTGGACTAAATGACCTTGAAAGGTCTCTTCCAATTCTAACACTTCTATGATAAAGCAGGTTCAGCTAGAGCAGGCTGCACAGAGTTGTGTCCAGGCAGGTTTTGAATATCTCCAAAGAAGGAAACTCCATGTCCCCGGTGTGGGAGCATGCATCCCTGCTGGAAGGAACAGTGGAGAAGGGAGTTAAGGTGCAGAGGCACCATGTCTCCAGTCTGATGGGGACATGAGGGAGCCCCATTAAAACATCTACTTCAGATTCCAGCTTTCACGAGGCTGCACAGCTTTGCTTGCCAGCAGCAAGCAGAAAAAAAAGCTCCTGGGCTCCAGAGCTGCCAAATCAGCAGCAGCTGCCTTCCTGTGAGGGAGGTGTGGTACAGAGCAGATGGCATGTCTGGTCCCTGAGCTGACACCGTCTCCCACCTCCTTTCCTTGCATGTTATCCACTGAGACTCAGGGCTCCACAGCCCAAAGTGCTCATTTCCTCCATCGTCATCACTTCCATCCAAAGTGCAGTGGGCACCTCAGCAGGGAGCTGATGGAGTGGTGGCACATCAAGGGTAGGAGTATGGCATTTTTAAATTCTGAGAACAGGCATTTTCATGAGCAAAAAGGTCCATTTTTAGATCGATAATAGGTGAGCAGTTCAGAAATAAAAGCCTTTCCCTCAGAATTGCAAATTATCTGGACTGCTCTAACATCTTCAGGGCTCTAATGATCTTAAAGCACTGTCTTTTTGCTGTCTGCAAAGCAACAGCAGCTTGGCCTATGAAGGACAATTTCATTTCAAGTGACCTGGGAAAGCAATAAAAATGCAAAGACAAAACGGAAAGAAGTATTTATTGGAACAGTGATGGTACTGTTTTTATTTGCATCATAGAGATCATCGACCAGTTCTGTGTGATCTTTCCACTGCCTAGAAATTGCAGCATTCCACCGTAGCAAAAGCACAGAGTTTAAGGTCAATGTCAAGTCATAAAACAGCTACAAGTACAATTTAAGCATTTGCAATTATGGGCAAAATAACAACAACAAAAAAAGGCATTTTGTACTCCATCTGGAATTCTGCTCACTCTGTACACAGTGTTAATAAAATACAGATGCAACTCAGGCCAGTGGTAATCGAAAGTCATTAAGAGCAGAAGCTGTTCAGTGGCCTGTATGAATTGTATTTGGTTGGTCTTAGCCCAGTGCCCATTAGACAGACATCTACATTACAGCCAGAGCCTTTGGATTGTTGGCAAGGATCAAAGGCTGCAATGAATTTTTCTCACTGAATTCCCCTTTTGGAAGTAAAGCTAATAACTTTTGGACACCATGGGGTCTATCCTCCCCAGCATCACTTATGTGCAGAACATTGGTGGTCTCTGAGGGCACAATATCCATCTGCAGGCCTGCTGGGCAAATAAGAAAAATAACCCTATTTTATAGGGTAAGGTGTGGTACCTCTTCACCAGCTGCCCACCCAGGATCAGTTCCACATGCTGACTCAGTCAAAGGTATTGCTGCACTGAAGAGATGAGGTGTGCCTGCAAAGCATGCTGGGTGCATGACATCCAGCACAGTCAGGACTGTGCTAGATAATAGAACTCTAATCAATTAGAAGAAAAAGATTTGTAAGTACACTTCTCTGTCATGCAACTTCTCCCCAACCTGCCTGTGATTTTTCTCCATGGGAGATTGCTAAATTCAGAGCTTAATACTGAGGCAGCATATTCTCTGGTTTGTTCTGCTCCCTGTCAACCAGCCTTCACTTGCACTTGGCATGAGGCAGACATCAGTTTCCAGCCCACATTTTGCAGGATCACCCTTGCTGAGAAACACAGTCACCCACTGCCAGCAGAGTGTGCCTTAGTCCTCCATTCAGCCCAGCTTTCAAGGCTCATTGGATCCATATGCTTCCAATGATCAGGGGGATTTTTCTCCTAGTTTCTGTATGGGTATGACTTGTGGCTATCTCATCCGTGCAACAGTGGCCATATGCTCCTGGGTACCAGCAGGAACAAGAGAGAAAAGATGATCATCTTCAGAGAACTGTGTGTGTCATTAGCACAGCTGCCACCTAACAGCACACGGCTGGTGAGCTCCAAGCTCTCCTGCTAAGACTCACTACTCTTCTCTGACATGACCTTTTGCACTCAGATTTGTCATGCACTTCACAGGTTGGAAATCATATCCTGAGCTATTAAATTTCTCAGTTCTATCTTGAATAATGTGCTTTGTAGAAAGATTTCTTGAAGGCAGTTCCATGCAAATACATGAACATTTGTTTTTTTAAGGCTGTGATGATCTGGAAATGTATATTTGTTCACTGAGATGTGTTAAGAAGAGTACAAGGTTTAGCAAGTGAAAATAAAATGGGCCTGATTTATACAGTAATACAGTAAAAAGGCTGTGCAGAAAAAATGCAAACAATCATTTTATATATATATTTATGCACATTAAGTCTCTAAGTGATTATACAGTCTCTAACATCTAGATTTTCACAGAGTTTTGTAGTGCTTCAAAAGAATATAGCTGCAAATAGACAAGTATAGGTTTCCTTTCTCTCATTTCAGTAACAGCAAATGCATATTTTTGCTTTCAGAAGCTGCCTCTTCTGTCAGTTGTACTTACATTTTTGTCTGCTTTTATGCTGATAAAATTCCACTGACGTCAGCTATAGCAAACCTTCATGCTTGATAAATGTGTGAGCCAACAGACAATCAGGGTCATGCTAAACAAACAAAAGTCAATCATCAAGGAATAAGTGGAGGTTTAGCCTGCTCAGAAGGAAGGTAGGTAGAAGGGTCTTTGTATAACTCTTCCTCCGTGCTGAAACCTAATATGTGAATGCCTTTAGCTAAATAAAAGCTCGATTTTTTGCCTTCTTTTTTCCCTTGTGTGCTCTCGGAGAAAATGGTGTTGAAAAGGCTAAAGCCACTGACATTTTAGTGTTGTCAAAGACTGAGAATGTAAGCTCAAAATTAGTGGAAATGCTCCCCTAAGTCTATGATCCATTAAGTTTTTTTGCAGTGCTGAGAAAGGAAGCACTGAGTATTTTGTCCAAGTCAATACCCCATGGGGATGAGATGAAGATCTTGCACAGCAGCAGGCCAAGCCCTACCAGTAAGCACACAGGTATAAATCCAGAACAGCTCCAGTTTAGTAAACAGATCCACCCTGAATTCACACTGCTGCAGCTGAGGACTAACCCAGGGCCTGTATCCCCACTTAGATGCCACTGTGACATCCAGTGGCAGCTCCTTGGCCTGTGTGCAGAGACCTTCAGCTAGATGTGTTGAGAGAGGAGCAATGTAAGGCGTCACAGACTCCTCCTGCCCACTCCCAAGTGAGGGATACCTTGTTCAGTGCTAAGTGACTTTTGTTTTATCCTGACTGCACAGAGCTGCTTGGCCTTCTGAGAAGAGAAGATATCCACTCAGTGGGGAAAGGAGGTTGCATTATTATTCTGCAAACAGCATTTATAAAATTCGGTCATTAACCCTTTGCCCACAGCTCAGCTCTGAAGGACAGAACAGATCGATTACCAGCTTCCACTGGTATCTATCTTCATGTGCTGCTGCCTTTTTCCCACAACTACCATCTACCTTGGCACTGTACTTGCATTGCTCAGCAGTTTCTGCTTACTCTGCCAGGCATTTAGCTGTTCAGCTGGCATTCCAACATATTTTCTTCTGCTTTGTCTACAGACCTGAGGAAAAGGACCTCTGAGGCTTGGCCTGAGATGGATCTGAACTGCTGTTTTCAGAGGTGCTCAGCTGCAGCAAGTTTTCTTTTCAAACTCAACTCAAAGGATGAAATAAAGAAAACTCTCAGGGGGTTTTCTTTACATTGCATACCTGAAACCTAAATAAAAAGAGAAAGCAGGCATTAAGAAAGTGCCAGCTTGAAGAAGTTGGCACAGACAGAGCTGGCTGATCAATGGTGGTTTTGTTGCTACAAGGCGAGCTTTAACCGAAGCTGTTTCTCCTTGGTCTGCTGCCAGGGACAGCACCAGAGATCTCTGAGGAACTCAGGAGGGAAGGCAAAGGAGTCTGGAGGAATTCCTTTGTGGCAGTGACTACAGGCCAAGAGACACCTTGCAGCCATCTACATTTTTTACAGCCAAAAGCTTAGTAAACATTAAAAGCAGGCAGTATGCTGTTGAACAGAAAGGCAATTCAGTCCTCATATACCCTTTTCATAGTAGTCTGCCTCCAGGTTTTGTGAAATGGCAGGGGAGTTGAAACCCATCTGAGGACAGTTAGGTACCTCTCCATATTTCCCTCTGCATTTGCCATACTGGGATCTAAAAAGCAGCACAATTATGAAGCCATGGTTGCCCAGAGTAAGAGCTCTCTTCCCACCGTCAGTTCAAGATAAGACCTCAGCAGGATTTTTGCCCTAGTGAGGAGGCTTACCTAGCCCAGCAAGAAGCCTGTTTGTGAAGGTTAGCAGTGTCAGGCCAGTTGTTGAGAGCTGAAGTTGGCCCTAGAGCACCAATACTGTTTTAGGATGTCCTGAGCCCTTGACCCAGGACTGTGCCATCTCCTACAGCCATACCCAAAGGAGCTTTGACCCTCCTGGCACAGGTGCTGAGTGCTGTTGAGGCATCATGGGCTCAGGAAGCTGGGGGCTCATCCACTGGCTTTGGGCTGGTTTTTTCACCACTTCTCAGCTAGATCAGGTTTGTTTGCACAAGCTAAACCCACATGTGCAAACCACTCAGCTGGCAAACTCCTGTTGGTACCTCTCAGGCAGTAAAGGAGTTGTGCTGAAGTTAGCAGGGCTGCTGCTGTGACCCACAGTCACATTTGGTAAGGGGCAGAGGCAGAATCTCTGCCGTTTCACAGGCTTCAAGGAACTCATCTCTCCAGTTCTGTCACACACTTTTTGAAGCAATGATTTTAAATTTTTCTTCTGGAAATAAAACAGATGCTTTTAATAAGAAGCAGGGACCTTGGGTGCTGCCTCTTTAGCCAGATGATAGTGTGGCTAGAAACCATCTCTCAGTATGATAACTTTTGCCTTATCTCTAAAGTAACACATTTGCCTGATCACTCAAATATAAATACACAATTTAAAATGCCTACATTTTGGTTTTCTGAAAGTCACTACATCTTTAGGTTGTTACTCTTCTCCTCTAAGCTGCAATATAAATTTAGTTAATAACCTTCCCCTTCACCTTACAGAACAGTCCCACCAAGACTGCTTTCCTTTAGAAGAAAATGATTTGATTTTTTGGCTGCTGAGGGGTGAAGAGTAGGAAAAACTGAGTTTGGAGAGGAAGCAGGATTGCTTTTGTGCTTTGCTTTTCTTTCTGTGCATAGAAAATTTAGACAATCAGTAAACCTTTCCCATCTGTGACTAGGTTACATTGCCTAGAGCCATTGCAGTAACTCACTTGCCACTTTTTATTGAAATCTCTACTTTATTAGTTTTATGCCAATAACTTTATAGTTACTTCCCAGGCATATAAAAAGTAGGTAATTGAAATCACAAAGGTAGCTTAATACCTATGATTCTACCTGAGTCATCCTGCATCTGGAACTACATTCATACTGTGTGAGCTCCTTCAGCTGGCAAGTGTACAGCTGATGTATCAAGTAGCTGATTGTATTCCATGTAAATTGGAGCACAAATTAAAGACCATCTGGTCAGAAGCTACTCTTCTACTGATAAAAGAGCAATGGGATAAACTGGGATCCTGTTTTTGGAGTAGTGGTGTTGGTAAAAGCAGAGAAGTCTATGAATCTGCTGGATCTTCAAAGTGTTAAAGAGCTCAGGTTTATTTATACCACAAGCTAGTCCTTTCATGGCTTACAGGCACAGGTGGAGAAACAGCTCTCACCATTTCAGCCACGATGAAACATTTCAGAGTGGCTAACAGAATGCAAGAGTGAAAGTACAGACTTCTCTTTCCATGGCAGAAAAAAGAATGAAGACTATGGATTTCTGATTCAGCCAGATCTCAGGATTAATCTGAACTGACTAAGGAAGGCAAGCAATTCCAGCACCTCAAAACATACTGCAGTATACAATAGACTTGAGAATTCCTTCTCCTGGCACCTCTACTTCATCTTCCACATGTTCAAAAGGTATTCCTTCAGTCAAGCATCCTATCAGTTTCCTCTTCCCTGCGGAGTGTGGCTGTAACAGCAAACAGTTCAGCCAGGGTGCTACAGATTTCCAATGAAGACATCAATAGAGGTCTCAGGGTAGGTGAAAGCTGGCTTGGGAAAAACTGTTTTCAGACTGGGCCCTTAGAAGCAGTGTAAAGTATTTTATTGTTCACATAGGAACAGCTGGAAGTGGGTAGTTGATATCTCAGCATGTGCTTTACTTTCCCAGGATCAGTTGCACAAGTCCCTTAATTTGAATGTCAGGGAATTATTGTTTGCTTATTTCCATACACAGAGACAATCTGACCTGAGTCTTAAGTGAGGGCTTTTTAAACCACAGTCACTAACTCTACATTTAAATTGATTCATTCATTTTGAGTCTCAGAAGACAGAAAGTCCTGTCATTAGCAGAACACCAAAGCACACAAACCTCTTTGTGTGCTGGGCACTCTGCTCAGCTCCAGAGCCAACTGCAGTCTGCTGTTAGCTTGGCTATGCAAGGCTCTGTGCAAGGCATTGCTCGAGGGAGCACAGGCTCTGCAAGCAGCTGGAGCTCTGCTCTTTGCCTTGGTCCTCGATTAGACTCAGTTCTTTAGGCAGAAATGGCTCCCTGGAAACCAGGGACTGATCCCTGAGATATGAACTGCCTTCTGCTGTTCCCAGCTGCCAGCTCTAGGTAAATAAGAGTGAGTTGTACTTGGGTTCTCTGTCACTCACCATACTGCAAAAGCACTTTACAAGGCTTCAAATGTTTGATCTCACATAGCAAATGACCAATATTAGAGCCACAAGAAACACTGGTCCTTGGTGTTCCCTGTTGGAACAAGGACAAGGCAAAGGTGCAGCCCCTGCCACAGTTCAGAGAGCTGTGTCTGAGCCTATCTGGGAGTGAGTAGGCAACCCCCACTAGGTCCTGCAGATGAAGGAGGAGATTGTCCAAAAAACACATTTGCCCAGTCCACAGACTGTGTTTCATTGGCACTCAGCTCATCCTAACACAGTCATGGCTTCCTGGGTGCTAGGCATCAGCTCCTGCTCTTCAGCTGAACCTGAGGGTGAGTGGGCAAAGGGGGGGTCATAGGCAGGAGGTACAAATGCAGAGACTGAGGGGAGCAAAGGACCACAGAACACTGTCTGGCATACAGGGAGCTGAAGGGCTAGACTATACAAGCACAGGAGAGCCACCTCTCAGGTTTATTAATGGGGTGGTTTGACAATATTCCGTGTATTAGAACAAATGGCAGACACCTGCATTAGTCCAGTAAAGAACATGACAGGTCATTTGGGTTATGTTCTCACCAAAGGACCTGAGCTTCATTGGAAACACAATACTGTGTCCTGCAGCTTCATGGGTCAGATCACTGCTTGGGCTGAACACTACTCCTCCGTCAGCTCCAGCAACATCTGTCATCCTAGGACATGCTCTCCTGCTGTGGCTTATGAGACCAGCAATGGAGCCAGAGGGAAGACCTTCTAACTTCCTCTATGAATCTGGAAGCAAGTTGATTATCTAAGAACCAAACCTCCCCCAGGACAAAGACTTTCAGGTAAGCTTAAATGGCACTGTAGGGGCTGTGGCTCATTCTTGCTGTTAATAACCTGATACACAGCTATAATGTTTTTTTCAAACACCCAAAGACAAATTACAACATATAAAAGATCATAAGGTTATATTTTAGTTTTCTAGAGGCTGAGATAGTCATATTAATATATTATGAAGGCATTGTAACAGGAGTGCTAGTATTTTAATGATAAAACATCCAGGGTCAGTAGAAAACATGTATCACCATCTGCAAATTCATTTTAGATATAATAAAACAGCATAGCATAGGAGATCTGTCACATTTTAAATAGGATAAATGTTATTTATACTTAATGCTCCAATGTTTTATCTTTTGAAGCAGCAGGAAGGTGCAGCAGGACTCAGCACTCAATCATGGAGCATCAGCAAACATGCAGAGTAGTCATGGCAGCTCACCTGGCAGCAATAGGCAAAGGCTGGGGTAATTATTGGGCTTGCTGGTGCTGGGAGCCACTGCAAAGTGAGGCATTGCTCACCTGTCCCATCAGAGAGGGGCCAGCTGGGCTCTGCTGAAGGGATGCAGGTGGGGAGGAAGGTTATAAACAGGAGAGCAGGTAGTGAGTGAGCTGGAAGCTTCTATGGTGTGGAGGAGTTTTGGCTGGCATCCTGGTCTGGAATCACTCTGCGTGGAGGTGAGTGATAGTTCAGCTTTTTCTACATGGGAAGTGTGATGGACATGCAGCTAGTGGCAAGGAGCTTGTTCTCGAGGAGGGGAGAGGGAAAGCTTGTGGTGATGAGTGAGCTCTGGTGTTTTCACCAGTGGGAAGGTACTGTGTCTATGTTCTTCCATGCCATAGTTGAGCTTGGGGCAGAGTTTGAGCTTGCTGTGGTGCAGCAGCTCTGAGAGTGTCCAGGGAGTGGCAGCTGTAGATCTGCACTCCAGTACCAGCAGTATGTTGGGTGCAGGGCCACCCTCAGTAGACTGAAACTTAGTGACTTGAAGCAAGGTCGTAAGTGTTGCTTGCTGGAAAGGCTTCTTAAGCTGTTAAGCTGCTGATGTCTTTGTGAAGTGTTGGACAAAAGAAGAGTGATGTTTTTTCTGAAAATATGTTAAACCCAGGTGGTACCTGGCTACAGTTTATGTTCTATCTATACAGTTTATGTTCTATCTGCTTAGAAATGGTTTCTGATCAGGAGAATGTGCCTGTGCAGTCTTAGCATGTAAATGTCATGATGGGATCATTAAAATACATGTAACATCAAGAAAGTAGAAACAATATGTAAGGAAAGCAATTTATCATCTAACTTCACTTATTGTTAATGTTCCAAATCTGGTCACACTGGTTGTGTGCACTAAATGGTTAGTAAAAAATTGTGTAGTCCCTCTGAAGCTCCCTGGGAAGTGTTAATGCTTTAGCAAACAAAAGGCCTGAGGTTAAGCTCTGTGTAATGCTTGCTTAGCCTGTACTTGCAGACTTGAGAGTGCAGAAAAAGCCAATTGTGAGGATATTGTACTACTGTCTCTGCATTTCCCTCTTCCAAAGTGCTCAGTACAGCTTTGCTGTTCAGCTGTTGATTGGGTAACATCTTCATTTATCTTTCTGTTGCTGCTTTCTCACTGAAATCCATGCTTAGTAGTTTATTTTTTTTTAATAAAGAAAAAGCCAGTAATAATGACTTCTGTGTAAGGTTGTGGACATGTTCTGTTATCCCTGGGGAAGAAGTAGAGTGAAAATACCTTCTTTGTCCAATTCAGCTCTGCAGTTGTTGTTTTTGCAGCCAGTATGTATTTAGAGAGGTGGAGGCCGCAGCATTTGGGTTTTTGCAGGATTCCAAAGGAATCTAGTGCAAGGTTACATCTGAGTAGTTGCCACCTTGGACTGGCAGGGAAGCACACCATGTGGAATTGCTGCTGACTCCAAGGGGGAAGTCCTTGCACATGTCTCCTGCTGGTAGGAAAATCTCCAAGGGGCTCATCCTTGTCTCTGCCATCAGAATAAGGTGCTGAATTTAAATCAGACTGGAGGCAGCCCAAGGGTTTATGTGCCTGACTAGCAGTGATTCACTTTCAAAAGAATCAACCTCTTTCTCTATGCCAAAAATAAACCACTAGGAAGAGCTGCAGGCAACTACAGCAGTGAAAAAATTGTATTATCTGCTAAAGACATTGTGGGGGTTTTGACATTCTAACACTCCAATAAAAAAATTAAAACTTAGTGGTTTTGTACTGTGAAAATCTACAACAGATGTCATGTTGCATGGTGATGAAGTCAAACTAGTACTCAGGCCCTGTAGGCACTCAGCACTTCTGATTTCAAAGGAAAACAAAGATGAATTTTCAATTAGGTTTAGGGAACTCTGTGGAAGAAGCACTAGCTTCAGGAGTGCAGATGCTCCAGTGTTGGGAAATAGCAGCAGCAGAGAGAGCTACAAAAGGCTTGCTCATGCTTTGTAGTTTTCTCTTTTCAAAAAAGATAGTGCAGTGAAAACATAGTGCAGTGATTACAAATGGAATGGCTGTAAACTAACAGCAAAACTGCATGGTTAGTAGTAGTAGCTTAACTTGAAGAGGCACTGGAATGTGATTTATTATCCCCCCCCCCCATTGCATGATTATCTAGTCAAGTAAATCTGCAGAAGGCAAAGAAATAGGTTTGTGAGCCTAGAGTTTGTTTAGCAAAGGAAAACCAGTGGATTTTCCACATCTGAAACATTCTCTTGCTGATTTTTTTTGTCTATCCTGGACACAGAACCTAAAAACTAGGCCCTGCTTCAACTTCAGATGTGTGGTAGCTCATCAGAGTACACATAACCTTAATAAAGAGATGTCCTTAGTTATGAAATATGCTTACACTAGAGCCTGATGAGCAGGAGATGCAGAGTCCAAGCTGCAGAGGGCTCTTGCCAACTGGCTAGCTCAGGCTGTGATTTTGTCAATTACTGTGTTTTCTGCTTGTGTATCTCCAAAGCAGAGATGATAGCATTTGTCTGTGTTCTAATTGCTTTGAGCTTTTAGCAAATATTTATGGACAATGTGCAGACTTTGAGGAGATGGCTAATTAAATATCTACATCTTGTTAAATGCCTTTTGTAGAATCTTATCTCTTGCTGCTTTATGCAGCTCTCTCTTTCAGTCTTAAAAGCACTTTCCAGGAGAGCTGTTGAATTTCAGGACAAATATTTTTATGCTAATGGTAGCACATTAACCTCATGCTAAGCTTTTTTCCACCTTCCTCACTTCAGCTTATCCTCTTGTTTTGTTCCATAACACCTCTTGACATTTTAAGATTAACTGTAGATACTAAAGATTATTCACTTGCTCCCAGTTGGATAAATGGGAGCTTTGTCATTGGTTACTCTGCAAATAGGATCAGGACCTCAATAGATGCACATAATGTCTTGTAAGGCATGCTAACATGCTTCCTGCCTGAGCAAACAGGTCTCTAAGCACTTCTGAAGCTTGTCCTCTAGTTCTCAGCAACATACATGCTAGTTTCTCACCTGCCAATCAAAACTGGTCAGTACATTACAATGATCTTCACATTCATTTGTTGGAAACAATCAGCACCTCTGCAACAGGATTGACCAAAAGGCTCCCAGCCACAGGTGCTAAATCACACACCTGAGTATAAAGGAAAATGCATTCAATCCACATAAGCCCACAATTAATTACTAATGAGCTGATGCTGTCACCACTACAAATTAATGCCAGTGAACAGCTTACAGAGGTGGCCAGGGCTTTTGCTTTTCAGGCTCTACAAGCTCAGTAACTATTACTCTGATTTTGATTCAAATTCGACTTAAGGTTTGTTTAAATGGTTATTGCAGAGGTGGGGAAAATACTGAAGTGTAAGACTTCATATAGGTCACTCTCAAATCCTGATTCCAGGTTGAATCTATCCTTCTCTCAGCTCAGAACCTCCCTTAATCAGGGATAGGATTTTCAAAGGAAGTCAATGTCATGTGCAATCTCAAGATGTTATTAATCTCTTGCCACCAGGAATTGCATTCTGCAGCCTTAGAAACATGGAGTTATGCATGGGAGGCTTGTGTCCCAGGCACTAGGTACTAGACTTGGGTGACTTGAAAAATCACCTCACAGAAGCAGCTCAGCAGTCACCTGGAAGTACTCGGTGGACTGTGGCAGTGCCTGAACTAGATGGAGAGCCTGTGAGTTGTCAAGTGTCCATCATCAGTACCACAGCATCCTCTCCTTCAGATTTACAAGAGCTAAAGCAGCTGCTCACTTCAGAGCAAGTAAAGGCAGCACTCATTTACATCTTGGGTGCAGAGATGGCATGCTGCCCTGTCAGTGCCCAGCTAACATTCTGCCAAGGCACTGCAGAATAGACTAATGGTAATGAAGAAAAACAGAGCCTGGGAGATTGGAAGTTTGTCCCAGACCTGTTTTTCAACAAAGCTAGGATTCATACTCATTCCTTGCTGAATCCTGTTCCTGTCTCTTACCTTAGGCAACTAAAACTATGCACTTTCTTTGAAAGCAAGTCCTGAGGATCTATCCCCCCCCAGACCACATGCTTCTGATGAGAAAGTGCAGCTTGCAGCACTGTACCCACCTGGCCTGTCACAAATTCAGGACTTTGCAGCAGAAAACACGGTCCTCTTTGTTCTAACCTGAACCCACCAGATTACTTGGAAGCAGCTTAAACTTGCTTGTTTTGATCCCTCATCCCACAGGTCTAATACCTGAGCCCTGTTTCCACCAGGTTCACACACAGGCATTTGCAGTGCTACGATCAGCAGTAAAAAGAAAAAGCAAATGAATGTCCCTGCCCATTGAGGGGTGACCTTGCTAAATGAAAGCAGGTATCCTGAGCATCTGTTGTAGGCAGTGCTGTGGCCTTCTCTTGTGACACAATCCTAGGAACAAGCATTAGCTCTGCGGGATTGATCTCGCCAGGATCAGTGCAAGGACATTGCAATGAGAAAATTAATACTCCTTTCCCCTGATTATGATGATTAATTCTGTTACGTCAGCAGCCCTTGGCACAGCAGCAGATTCCATATGGGGAAAAACCTAACCCAAGAGCCAAGAACCTTACAGAGGAACTGTGTGATTGAGTAATAATATAAATAAATGACAAACAAGCAGCTATAACTTCATGTATAATCAGAAAGGCACATGCTTTCTGCATATATAAGATTTTGTACTACTGGTATCTAATTGTTCTGTATTTGAAACATCAGCCAACATACTAAACTGGCATTTTTGCTGGAATTGACCAACCACAGATGCACTCATCTGGGGAAGTTGCTGGACCACCTGAAGTTGGGCAGAAATTGTATCACAGATGCCAATTTCACAAATTAGTACCTGCTACTGACCTGGCAGGCACACTACTTCCCCCAGTTGGAGTTTGGTTATATGACGGACTGATCAAGACATCTATCAGGTACATTAATTCAAGAGAAGGAGGCCTTTGCTAGCACATGAAACTGGATGGCCCTGGCATTTCAATGTTTGATGAGGATTTGGCTTTCAGACAGTGCATTAACTGCTTTCTTTTCCAGTTCTGAAGGGAAGCACCTGATGTGTACTGATCAGGTCACATTCCTTTCCAGTACAGCTTCTTCCCTCAGCTGCCATAACCAAGTTGTGCTCTTTGTCAATTTGGTTTTGTTCTGTGCATCCTAGCTCACATCTTTCATGCATTTGGCATCAGAGGTATTTAGGAGGGAAGTATCAAGGTTCCTCAATCCTGTTTTGCTAAAAGACTGCAATCCTAACATTAAAAATCATTCTCAGTAGGATATGCTCTGTCAACATAATACCTTTAGCTATTAGGAGACAGCAGAGAAAGCACCACAGAAGTAGTTAATTCTATAATTAGTTCAGCTATGTCAGATAACAAAAAACAGCTCTCTTGCATTCAAGCATGGCATTTAGAAAGCTGGAGTAACACTTCAGTGGCTGCCCTTGCTGTTCTTTCAACTCTCCTACAGTAGGAGACTAATACCATCACCTAGATGAGTTGGTTGGTAATTAAGATGTTGACTTCTAAAGCAGAATCACTGCAAACACTTCAAGTGTCACCTCCTGAGCTCAGGTGTGCTGATCACCTGCCTTGTGCCACCACATTTGCACAGAAAAGTATCTGAATGCAGTCAATTAATTTCAGTTTTGTATTGGCTGCAAGGAAAGAGTTGAAGGCTAGGCACAGAAGAAACCACTCTCCTTCTGATGAGATTCTGTCTTACAGATTTTAGTGGCAGAAAGGATACATCAACATTTTTATTGCAATAAATATCTGTGATTATTTGGGGTTCACTTGTAAAGACTTCACATAGCCCCACTGATTAATACTAAAAATGCTGGAAAGGTAATGTCCAAGCACATAGCTAGCTGCATTGGTCTGCCTCACCTGCAGAAACAAGGCAGTTATTTTAGTGTCAGTTTATACTTTGCACACCACCTGCTTTCCCACTACTCAAGAGATCAATACTGATGACAATTCACTAGAGAATACAGTTGACTTTTATTGTGCAGGCTAAAGAAAACTGCAGTCACCAGCCCACCACTACATTAATTTCATGGTATCAGGTAACAAAATTACTGTAAAAAATAATTTATGATGAGCAAAGGGAAACAAGTTGTACAGTTCTCCTACAATCCTGTATTGGTAGGAAAAAAATGGCATTGATCCATTACAATGACTAACTCAAGCACATAACCATTTGTAACTTAGGGGAATAAAAATATTCTTCTTTTCTCCCCCAGTTTCAAACTCAATATTGGTTTATACCCCCCAAAAAAATCTCACTTGGAGTTACTGCAGAAGTCCCATACTCTTTACACTTTTTGATAGGTAAGTACCTGATAGAGCTATCCTACTGGCATGTACACAACTCAAGTGAAAGACTGCTTGGCTCCTTCCAAGTGTTTTAGCTTGCCAGCATATTAGGCTTAATCTTCTTGTTCCTCATAATGAGCATACCCACTAGCATAGGTCCTTCCCAAATTCAAATTGCTGAACACATCTGTGGTCTCAGTATCAGAATCCTTTCCTTCCTCATCATCTTCATCATCTTCAGCTTCATATTCATCACATTCCTCCTCCTGGTCAGCTGCATCTCCAGCCTTGCTGGAGGAGAGACTCTTCCAGTAGGCATCATAACCAGAGGCTCCATCTCCCTCTTCCCCTCCAGTCTGGCGGCCAAACTTCAGAGAGCGTGCTGCAGGTACAGAAAATCATGTTACCTCCCACCAGCAGTGGGAACTGAGCAGCTCACATTTCTAGCCTCTTCTGCTACTTTGCAAAGAGCATACAATGTCAGACAGGCTTTTACCTCAGTCTGACACTTGGAAATTCCATCCTTCACAGAATCACCAAGACTGGAAAAGACATGCCACTTCCTCTTGCAGAACCTTTCTGCTACCCCAAGTCTGTCCCCCTGCAGCCAAGTCTGTATAAATAACTGTCCTCAAAGTAAGACTTAGGCTTTAGAACAAACCTTTGGTACTCTAGCCAAGAAAACCTCTCATGTGCTTCACAGATAAAACAGGGATTGTGATTTATTCAAGAGTGGCTGAGGTAGATTGTGTGTCATCAAACTGCACTTTGACATTCACTAGCCAGCTTCTTGTAGATGAAATAAAGGCTTAAGCAAGGATTTTTTTTTTTGAGATTTTCTTAATAATCTCCAACTAAGCAACCTTTAATTGCATTGGAATCAATTAAAGATTGAGAGACTGCTCAATTCTAGAACTAAGAAACATTAAGTTCTTCCCAAAACAAATGCAGCAAAGCTTTGCAGAGCAAGTGAAAGTAATCAGACTTTACTCAGTGTTCTATGCAGGAAAGTAGTCAGCAGTGGTACTTGTATTGCTAGTTAGCTAGAGAAGCAGGCTTACTTGACATGCTCAGATCCTTTGTCTGCTGAGTTTCATGGCCACATTTGGGGCAGGGAGGCTCTTTTCCTTTTTCCTGCTTGAAAACCTTACTTCGCACGTGGTCGTCACAAAAACAAGCCTGGGGGGGAAAGGAGAACAAAAAGGCTCCATCTTTTAATCACAGAAGCATACTCTCCAGCAAGAAGCAGGCAAAAAGGTGTCTAAGAGCAGCAGGGGTTTCTGGTTGGGATTCAAATTTAATGAGCTCTATCTGGAGTGGAACTGGAGTCTGTGCACAGAGCAACCACTTGTGTTAAAGATGGTTTCATGGCTTCCTGGGGAACAGGCTGGATAAAAGCACTAACAAACAAGCAGAGAACGTAACACACTCCAGGATGCTTTACAGTGCTGCCCCATGAGGAGCCTGGCAAGCTTTGGTTTATGTTGGCAAGCTTTAATAAAATAGTCAGAGATGTGTGTGAGAATATAACTATCCAATGACCTGAAGGGAAGAATTAGAGACTGGAATTTCACATGTTAGGCACCAGGGTGCCAGTGAAGATATGTGGGGAAAGGACAATTTGGAATATGAAATCAAAGCCATGGGAGATTGCAGGGAAACATATGGGGAAGGTAAGAATAATGAGAGCAGCATCTGGGGAAATGCTGATGATGAAGCAGGTAGAACTTTCTATACAAAATTACTTCTGAGTGTGTAAAACCAAAAGACTGAGATCTTCAACCTGTGTATTTAAAACTGCAGAGATGATTCCTACTGGATTCAGGCTGCAGTGTTGTCTGGTCAGATCATCACTGGATTGTTCAAAAAGAACAGCAAACTTTTTAAATTGTCTTAGTTCTATGATGGATCAAAACATATTCCAAGGCCCTGGATTCTGTTCAAGACTAAGTATTTGGCTAGATGTTTTGATTTTTAAAAAGGCCAAGAGGGCAAAGGCCCATTTTAAACACAGAGAGCTGGACAAAGTCACATGGCATAAGGATGCAGAACACTGGCTTGTGGTTAAGAGACAAACATAGATAAAAGCCCTTTTGTCCCACATAAAGTCTGCCCTTAGGCTTCAGCAACTAATATAAAAGTATGAATGTGTTTTAACAATGCAGATGGCTTGATACCAGCCTTGGAGGGCCAGGAGAGCAAGTCTAAAATCCTAGCTATGTGCAAGTGTCTTGCCACTTTACCTTACAGCGCAGGCAGGAATGCTGCCCCAGCCTGTTACAGGAAACACCTGTGGGAGAAGAGCAAATTCAGTACTTGGAACTGTACAGACCTCTCATGCTTTTAAAACCTTGGAAAAATATGTCATCATGTAATTGAAACATTTCTTTTTAATTCCCTGACATAACTGCATTTTGGCAACACAAGTCAGTTCTTTTACCTTAAAGTAATATTTGGCTACATTTTTTTTTCCCCAGTCTAAGCATCACTGCAATAATGTAGTTAGGTACAAAAAGTAGAAGTTCAAGAGGGGGAAAAACTTTTAACTATTTCTTGAGTTCCCAAACTTTTAAAAACAGAAGTTTCAGAACAAATTTGCTATTTAGAAATCATCTTGCTTTTTCTTTTTGCACAATGTCAAAAGATGCTAGCTTTTTGCAGTCACTTTAAACAATGCCATAGCATACCTTAATAGCTTTTATCTTGTTTAAATGGGATGGGAGAATACTCAGTTTTCAAACTTCCAGACTTAAAATACAGAACAAAACAACTGTTCTATGTCCTCTGGATATGTACTTTATTGCACACANGCAAACTTTCAGACTTGGAACAGTTGTTTTGTTCTGTATTTTGTCATGTCCTCTGGATATGTACTTTATTGCACACAACTTCAGAGTAATCTGTGTTAAAGAATTGTAGCTGCCCACTGCAGGGGTCTGGACTAGGTATCATAGAATCCTAGAATGGTTTGGGTTGGAAGGGACCTCTG
>VWZO01007884.1:857694-925476 GCA_013396975.1 Bucco capensis
TGCTGACTGTCTCTGATCACCTCCCTCTCCTCCATGTGCCTTAGCAGACCTTCTAGGAGAATCTGTTCCATGATTTTTCCCAAGCACAGAGGTGCATAAAATCTCTAACTTGTCCTGAAGCTTCCTGTTGGTTTCTTCATTCCACTAGAGGGAATGCAGTAAAGGCCACCCAGGAATTCATAGCAACATGAATAGCTACTCCTCAAGAAGCAGTACTGTACTTTATCAGTCTCTGTGCAAGTACTTGCTCCCTTCCACCTGTAACAACAAAGTTTTTGCATCTGAAGCAAGAAATATCCTGAGTAGTCCACATGAGCAGGACAGCCACAGGATTTAGCACTTGGTCATGTGTTTAAAGACAGAATTAGAAATGCTAATGTATGTATATTCAAACATTTCTGGAGCATGTGCACTTTAAATTTTAGACTTCTGAGTGCTGGAACATAAGACTACCTTTTTCACAGCCAGAATGGGCTTTAGGCTACAACTGCATGACCACATTTAAAGTTCATGTGTTCTGTAGAAGTTCTGGTTGTATAATCTTGTTACCACACACTGACAAAAATCCTGCCTCTACCAAGACTGCATTGTGCCACAGAAAGTTAAACATGCTGAAAACCCTTAAAAAGTAATTTCTCTAGTCAGAGTGTGACATCACATCTGAATTAAAAGCTTCCAACAATCTCTGGAAAAAAACATCCTTGTGGAACAGCTGCTGCTGCTTCAATATTGCTATGCAGGAAGATATTCTGTCAGAATACATCAAGGGAAGCTAATCAAGGCTTAGAAAATAGCTGGCTGGGGGGAAAAAAATGATGGGAGATGAAAATGAGATAAGAGATTTCTAAAGACAAACTATAACATTGAAATCAAAGAATGTTCTGAATTGGGAGAAATCAGTTATGACAAGAGGTTAGTTCTGAAGAAAGGTCATATATGGTAGAGCACCTTGACCTTCCTGAACAACTTCAAATGTTACAACAGTCAAAATACATGCACACAAGTTTTGGAAGGGACAAACTCTTGTCTTGGGATAAACCAAGTAGTAGTTAGTGGTGGGTAGAAAAGAAATCACAGAGTAGTTTGGGTTGGAAGGGACCTTAAAGATGATACTTCTATGGAAGATTAGTTATCTCCAACATGCACAGTCTTGGTTAGTTGTGGGGGTTTTTTAAGTTTCCTTGTTTGAGCCTGAGATGGTTAGTGGACTAGCAAAGTCAGGCATGGCCATCATGCAGCTCTTCTCCATGAGGAAAAGGTATCTAGAAATAGATCCTCATATGGTCAGGAGAGTGGAAGAGAGCTCCTTCTTGCCTGCAGAGCTTTGTGGAGTCAAAAAGCCACATCAGCAGTTGCAGCTGTTTTGCTGCAGTCCTGGTCACTGCCACCACTACAACTTTAGAGACTGCTGGCTCCTGGAAAGACAACTTCCCATGGGAGGCAAGAGCCAGGCAGGGAAACAACTGCCATGCACAATCTAACATGGAGAAAGGTCAGAGGCAAAAGCTCTAGTCTAGATAACTGGATATCAAGGGCAAGGCATGCAGGAAACAAGCCCTTGCTTCCAGTGGTGGGAAAAGGTGATGGAGCACAGGAAGCAACTGGAGAGTTTATACTTAGGGGTGAAAGAGACTATGAACAACTTACATTTAAATGTCTCTGCTTCCAGAACTTGGCAGCTGGCTTGATGTTCAAACTGATCATCTTCACAGAGGAAATTGTGGCAAAAAGAACAGGCAAATATTCTGCCTCCTGAAAGATTCAGCAAGGCAGAATAATTAGCAATGGGCAGAGGAATCAAGTTCTGCTTTGCAAACAATTTAGGCAGTAATTTTGACTGAGGACCAGCTCTCCCTTCTGCCACAAATGCTTCAACAAACTCCTAAATTAGGCACTGCCATCCATTATTACACTGAAAAATGCCATGTATCCTACAACTCAAGACAGCTTAAGTATAAAGCAAGTATTACTACTAGTCCTTTTCTTCATCTTAGTTTGACTATGGCATTATGTATTTTTCTATCATCAGATCACATTACCTCTCATCCTGTCTCTTTCCCTCCCACCCCTCACCTCTGATACACACTTGAAATAAACACTGCAAAGGATTCCACAACAGGAGCTCAGGATGGATTGCTGAGCACCTGGGAATCCAAATACCTGTGCTAATGCAGATGGATGGAGTGGGAAGGGCAAAATATTGTGCTGCCAATCTGATCCAGTGCTTAATTCTGTGAAGCACTCAGTTGATCACACAGTTCCTACTTTGGATTTCATAACCATCCCTGAGCTGAGTGCTCTATGTTCTTGAGCTACCTGCATAAGGTCTACTTTTGAAATGGGGAGAAGGCCTTGCTTTGAACAAGCACACTGCAAGGACTCATCAGTGAAGATTAAGAATACAGGTACAATAATTGAAGCAATGTGAGGAGAAAAATGTCATTTAGATTTTGTTTTGAAGTGTGAGCAACCTACCATGGTCCCAGACACTTCTTTCACACTCAATACATTCTGCCTCTGCAAGAGGGCAGATGCAGGCATGTGTGCTGAGACATTTCCTCCCATGACACACCCAAGCTTCACAGAAATCACAGATTGCACCCTGCAATTACAGAAAGAGCATCTTAGGACTTCTGCAATACCTTCAGAGAGACTCCTACTCCACAGCTCTGAATGCATCCAAGTATCCATTCTCTCAGTGGGTTCATTCCAGTTGAGTGAGAGTATGAACCTCATCTGTGTTCCTATCAAGTTGCTCTACACTTCATTTTGTTTGGCATTTCTGCAGGATTAGCTATAATGCAAAGTAACTTGGGTTTATTCCTTTCTGGTTTTCACATTTTCCATCTTATGCATGGAAATTGTCCTCTAGCTGCAACCTGAGATCCATAAATGAGAACAATGTTCTGGCAAAAATGCTATGTCAAACAAGACCTGAAAAATGCCATTGGATTCTTAAAGCTGACATCACTCATTTGGATTTTAAACCATGCTAGATTAGAACACAAGCTCTGCAGAGAGCACAGATCAAATAACTCATTAGAAATAAGTTAGATTCTGACTTTCATTTTGATTAAACTACAAGAGCTACATGTCAACTATCCCTTAGCTGTAGCATTTAAGAAGCCTCCTCAGCCCATGTGAAACAAACTGCCATGTGCATCACATACATACACAGCTAGGAAAACAATGGGGACTCCAAATTAATTGTTGCTGAAAAAATTGCATCAGTGAATGCATGGAATGAGTCTAGGAACTCCAGACTGGAAAGGCTGGCTGTGGTACTGTGAAGCTGCTGAGGGGAGACATGAACAGGACAGAGATTTAGTCCACACAGCATTTAATCCAGAGGCTACAACATCAAACCTTGCTTTCCAGAAGGGAGTAACTAACTAAGTGTGGTGAGCAGGAGAAGGGAGGTTATGGTGCCCTTGTACTTGGCACTTGTGAGGCCTCAGCTGNCATGTTCTGTGATTGTGTGAACTTGTCCGTCTAAGAACAAAAATTCAAAGGCCAGAAGCTGTGACTCTATCTGCTAAGAGCTCAAATGACTCTGACTAAAATTCCTCCCTAATGCCCTGGAACAGATTAGTCTCTGCAATAGTAAAGACAGCAGGAAAGGTCCACAACATCCTACAGCATGAGTCTAGATTTTAATGGGGCCTGGGAATTGGCTATGGGGCATGTAAGCTCTGATGCTGCTAATGCATGTGCTTAGGGCCTGCCACCAACACAGGGCTGACAGCAGCCATGCGGTGTGTCAGTTTGCAGGAGTTCCATCTAAAAAGGCAACATCTGGGTTTCCACTATAAGGGAAAAATCAGTTTGTGATGGTAAGATGAGGCAAAAAATCCCTTGCTGTGGTATATGCTATCATTCCATGTTTTATCTTTTTGCAGAAAGATTTGCACAGAATAACCCCCTAGAGCAAAAAAGGCTGTAGTTCTGTATACATACCACCATTGCTAGTCCAGTGCTGTACACCCCAGCATGTTTTATCACACAGTCTGAAGACTTCATCATGCATTTAGTTTTTCCTGTTTAAAAAAAAAAAGCAACCAGAACAAAACAACATAAAAACCAGAAAAATTAGAATGAATGTTCATATGAGGGGTACTACAACCAATTGTAATCTAGGTAAAAAACAATGCAACAAATGTCTGCAAGCTGCAATTCACCCTCACATCTCCCTTAGGCCAAATTAATTATTGTCTGCTTTCAGCCAGAATCTCTTGCCCCAGTACTGAGATAAGGCAATGTGTTGTTTTGCTGTTTTGAGGCATTGAGAAGAATTTAAAATGTCAAAACGAACCAAAGAGCAAGATTAGGGTGAAAGTCAAGCAATGACATCTTAAAAAGTTGCATTTAAAACGAGTGCTAGTTCTGTCCCACCATAAAAGCAGCATGAGCTATGTGAGGCTCTCTGCACAAAACAGTGCATCTGATGATCTAATTAATTATAAGCACCTGGATACTTCAGTTTTTAGGGATATATATTTATATATATATTTTTTTAAACCATGTAAGATTACTTCCTAGACAAAATAATGCCTTTTAAATGCAGGAGATGAGTGGGAGAAAAAGCCACAGTCTGCAATTCAAAGTCATTCTGATACAAGCATCAGCAGAGTTTTGTATCAAATCAGACCTCAGGCACCAAATGGCACTTGGAGGGTGAGGAATAACCAGTGGTGGGCTGAGCTGGGCACTGTGAGGTGTGGGGGGAGGTATTACTGGGTCTGGAGCACTGCAGTACAGCTACCTTGCTCCCACCCCTCAGGGACTTTAAGATGCTGTTGCTTTTTAGGGGCTGTCCCCAGTGCTTGATTAAGCACTACATGGGAAATGGTCAGTTAGATGTTCTCAAGCTTAAAAGGCAGCAAGAGAAGTTCTTTGGAAAATCAAATACTGAAGACAAGCCCATGACCCAGGCTTGTCCTTTGGGGAGACAGAGGAGTGTGCATTAGTACATGTTCAAGCAGATCTCCTCTCAAGGAGGATATTCACAACAGATTTAAAGAACCTGCTCCAAAAATGGCAAAGGTACTTTTAAGACAAAGGTACTCTAACTGCTGAGAGTTTAACACCACAAATGGGACAGAGGATAGCTTGGGTTTGTTCATTATTTCTACTTACCACATTGTGCACAAATGGGCAATTTCTGAACAGAGTTACAGAAGTAGCAAAAAGCTCTGTTCTTCTGTCGTCTAGGCATGGAGCGGGGGGGGGAAAGCAAAGAAGCATTAAAAAAGGACTTGTAAAATGTTTGAAAGCAATTAATACTAAGCTACTAGTTTTAGAAGGGGAAAAATACTTACCTTTGGCACTTATCACATTCCTAAAGAAAAGAAATAAAATACTGGTAATTATTTTTATTCTAGGTAAAATTCACAGACCCTGTAGGGACTCTGAAGTAAGTTCTGCTTAGGAAACAAATTTTTCAAGTATTATACCTCTGATGCAAATGTAACCCTAAATATAAAGGAAAGGTGAGAGGAAGAATGACATTCGGGTGGCATTAAATACACAGAATGGTAAGGACTGGAGGGACTACAATCAATGTATTATCACTGGGTTTACATCATTTCAAATGAAGTATGGTCACATCAAATAGTATAGGTGACTTTACCATTGAAGCATTACAAGGATGTTTGGCTAAATCTATGTTGCCTCTTGAAGCCCTGATCTGTTTTTCCCGCTCGCGCCGGTTCTCAGCTTTCTTACGAGCACCAGTTTTCTTCTTAGGCATCTTTCACTGTCTAGGGGGGAGAAATGAACACTTACAAAACTGTGCATGTAAAGATATGGATACACATGACACATCCAACACTGTGGAGTCTCCTTCTCTGGAGACATTGCAGAGCTGCCTGGATGCATTCCTGTGTGAGCTGGTCTAGGTGATCCTGCTCTGGCAGGGGGGTTGCACTAGATGATCTTTCTAGGGCCCTTCCAACCCCTAACATTCTGTGATACTGTGAACACTAAAACTGCTCTTGGGGTTCCCATGTTTAACTGTGTTTCATCTCCATACATTTCCTTCTCTGAAAATCTCTTTTCAGATGTAGATTAGAGGGCCAGTCCCTTAGGCAGTCATATGATGAACCATGAAGAATCTTGTGATCTGGAAAGGACTTTGCTGTTTTAAATTCTGTGCTTAACTGTCTCTGAAGTGTTTTGCCTTAAAAAAAACCCCAAAACTGCAATGTTTTTAGGTTTGCAATGGGCCTCTCTGGTTTTGGTTTGCCCTATTTAATAAGGACAATGTTAGCTCATTTTCACTTTTCTCTTCTCATGCTCACTAACTACTTCAGTCAGTTAAAAAGCATTCTTCAGGTAAGCAAACCATGGGGTACTGAAAAAATGCTAATTTCACACTTCATGAAGACTTCGAAAACAAATATCATTCTATAGATTGAAAAGCTATGACAAAGGGATGTTTGTACTGCTTATTTCTCATCCTAGCACATAGGCAATCATGAAGAGATGAGCATGCATTGCTTTGATGCCACTGCTTAGAGCTTAGTAGGGTTATATCAGGAATTATGACAGGAAAAACTTTACTTGCAATTTCTTTCAAATCACACCTTTTAAAAGTACTCATCAGTATTTAAAATCTCTGCACTATGTTCTACCTTCACTTCTGAAAATCCTTCTCTAATCTGAGGCTAATGGATGACCCATAAATGTATTTAGGCACTGTGACACTGCTAGCTAATGCTAAGACACATATGATGAGCCTGCTTGCCCTACAAAAGCGACCAAGCTCCCAAGCTGGGATCAGTTTTGCAAGAGGGGGTTTTTCCATTTGAAGTTTTCCACTCTGAAGCAAAAATGCTCCAGCCTGACTTGGTCAGAGCAGTAGCTGGAGTGAGTGTGACTTCTCAGCTTAACGACTGATGGTGTGGCACAAAAAGCAAGAGTTCAGATATGAGGGCTGTGTATGAGGTTAGCACTAGTTCACAGGAAAAACCCTAAAATTTGTTGTGAGAGTCGTAGGTCCCAGCACTGTGTGTTTCATTCTGTAAATGTTTTACCTACTGTTCCTCACCATGCTGCATGTTTGGTAAGGTAAACAGGTAAAGTCAGCAGAGTTCCCACTACAGCTCCAAAGACTGCTTGTGTATTTTATCTGATGGTTGTGCTAGGAGAAATGGTATCAACATTGTCTGACACCTAAATTCTGCTGAGGCTGTACCATGCCTAAGCCATTTTTTCCCCTCTTGAAGACTGTCCTTGATGAGGTCCCAAAGACATGCACAAAGTTTGCAGCAGACAGCAAAGCAGATTGCACCAGCAGATTTCTGACTCTTCAGTGCTGAGCATGACATTCCCTTGGGACACATTATCACATGTCTTATGCTAACCACCCTGCTGTCAGAAATGTAACAAACAGCTGTAACCAGCTATTCATTTGGAGGAAAGAGGAACTGTCAGGTTGCTCTTGTCATGCCATGCAAATGCTAACATTTCCGTATTTCAAGACTACTTGTATTTGACCATCAAGTTGCTCCTACCTTGTGCATATTCATCAAAAGACAAATCACAGCGAATCTGCTGGGTCACATCTGATTCCATTCAGAACTCAACCAAATCTCGCTTACCACTTTGCAAGCCTCATGCAAGATTACAATATTAAAGAAAAAAAATCTGCATCAGCAGTATTTCCTAATGAAACCACTTTCAAGGCTCTGTGATTTCAGTGACTTACTCTCTTTGGTAACAAGGTGGCTTAGTGGTGCTCTGCCTAGGTCTGAGGGCTGACCGGGCACACCTGAGCAGGGGTTCCCCCGGGCACGCCTCTGGAAACGCACCTGGTCCCGCCGGGGAGCGGTTGCCAGCCCCGACCCCCACCAGGAAGCCACTGCCAAGCGTGGAACCGATGCGCTCTCACCAGCTGACCTAAGGCTGCTGGGTGTAACGCCAACACCAGGTTAGCTCTGGGTTTTTTTACCTCATTTCTAGTACGTTTACCTAGGCCCCCAACCCGTGTCGCAACACCTTTCCAACCTGGCTCGCTGTGCTCCGCGTTTCTCGGCTCTTATCTCCGGGGAAGTCAGCGACCGCTCCGCCTGTTCCACTGGGGAGGGACCGGGACCGAGACCGAGACAGCCGGGACTGACGCTCAGCACCCCCCGCTCCCCTCTCCTCCGCGGCTCTGGCGGCCCTGCGGAAGCCGGAAGCGGCGCGGTGCTGTGCGCTGCCCGACCGGCCCCGCGCGGCCAGGCGGGAAGGTTCCGAGAGAGGCCACCTCGGGTCTGTTCCCGGGACACAGCTGCTAGCTCCCCTCCTTCCCATCACAGCGCGGGGTGCTGGGGGCCGGGGCTGGTGTGTGAGGCACGGCCTGGCGCGCTGGGTAGAGTCACAGAGTTATCTAGGTTGGAAAAAAAGCTCTGAGATCATGAAATCCAACCATCAACCCAACACCACCATGGCACTCAACTGTGTCATGAAGTGCTTGGTACGCAGCTGTTGCGCATGAGGTTATGGCAGTCATACTTTGTCGCTGATAGACATGCCTTTCAGAAGGAGAGTTCAGGCTGTTCCTCGGCAATTTCTGCTTGTTAGTCGGCCACCCCGAGGTCTGTAACCCAGTGGTGCTTGCCAGAGTTCTGCAAGAGCTGTCAGCTCTGGAGCTGGGGTTGCATGACACATGAAAATGAGGTGTGAGGGGACATGAGGTGTGTGGTAAAGAGAACTGTGTGGACTTAATGCTCCCATTTCTTTGTACATACAATGACCCTCGCTTAACTCCTCATAAATGGTATACAGCACAAGTAGAAATGTAAGGATGTCTTTGATTTATTTTTGTATGAAAACTTCCTACCAGTGTATTTGTTGCCCTTCTGCAAATTGCTTAGAATATCCTTTATGAAAATCATTAGGTGATGTGTTGTACAGATATTTAAATGAAGACGACTGCAAAGGTCACAGGGCAGTTACGTTCTGGTATGTTTCATGGTCTTTTGCCTAGGAAAGGTTTGATAAATACTTCATATAAACAAATCTTAGAGCACTGTTTTATTTCCCATGTGCTTTGCTCATACGTTCACGCAGGTGAGGCAAATGTATTGCTTCACATTGTACCTTGGGCATGCACTTCTAATAGAAATTTGGCTGCTAGTTATGGAGCATGATTTTGGCTTAGTGAGAGAGGCAGGTATTTACTCACCACCATTGCCCTTCCAGGGAGACTCTGCTAACTTTTGTTGTGTCTCCCACAAGAAAGTATTTGCTTGTCATGCTTTTCCTTCAAGATGTGGTCTTCACACCAGGTTAGTGAAACACACAGAAAACAGCATTATTGTTTAAGGCAAGAATTCATGATGATCACTTAACTGGACATTTGGCCTTTGTAACTAAGTATATGGAGAAGTAATTTTTGACTGGATTTGGTTGCTATGACTACTTGCTATTTTACTAACAACCTAAGTAGAAAACATGATCTTCTGTGAGACCTTACAGCTTTTTGTATCATTTTTCTTAATACTATTAATCATTAATATTCTCTTATTCTGATTGTGACCATTCTAGTCTGGTTTAGACAGCAATGAAAGCAAGAACATAATGAGAATAAATGATATAACACTGGGGGAAAAAAATACAAACAAAGTTTTCATCTATTTTAGAATAATTACCCTGGTCACCTAATTACTTTCATGACTCAACGAAGCTGTTGAAGGAATTCATACACATCCAGAGCTGTGACAATTGTCCTGTCATTTGAATGGTCATTTTTACATAAACATATGAGGGGAAAAGAGGGGGAAATCTAGAAAAAGCCCATGTGGAGATGAAGATTTTTGTCTTAGTCTCACCTAAATGGCTTTTAAGCAATTGTTTTATCTTATAAAACTGAATTTGCCTCGATTGTGTTCCAGAAACCACCCTCTAGATGGCACAAGATAGCCACTGCACTCATGAACAGTAAAATAGCCTGTTTGCAGAAACAAGCCAAGTGGCCTAGGGCTGTAATACAAGTGAATAATAATAATAATTTAAAAATTAGATGAGAAGAGCCAATTTAGAGCTTACAGAATTTCTATTACTACTCTCTGGGGAACTATTGCAGGCTGCTGTTGTTTCAAAGGTACATGCAGAAAGTAGTGAGAGTCACTCTCAGTTTCAAGGTGTTTTCAGTCACCTTTGTAAGCAAAGCCATGGAGGGATAGTGTCTGTGTCTCTGAACTATCATCATTCCATGTTACCTTACAGAGAATAAGAACTGTCATCTTTTTGCTTAATGGCCACACTCTGTCTAGCTGAGAGAAAAGGACAAGAGTCTGTGAGGGCTACATTGCCTGACAAGGGTACTTGTCTAGTCAAGAGCATGACAGCACAAGTACTGGTGACTGTCTTAGCCCTAAGCTGTGCTACCTGCAGAGTAAAAGCTGTACACCAGAGAGAACTGGCAGTGAAAGCCACTCTTGTAAAGTAATTGATGCAATGACAGCACAGCCACCTTGGTTGGGATTTCCACATTAAAGGCATACCCTACAGCACTTACTCTTCTTCACTGGTGTTTTACTCTGCCACACTGCCATGCATCTCAAAGTTAGTTTCACCTATGCAGAGGGCCACATGATGCTAATAAATCAGAATCCCTCCAAAATAAATTGTTGCCCAGAGTGCAAACCACAAAACTTTGGGCAATTTCTTTCCACCTCACTCCCTTTTTTTGCTCACATTTTGGAGTCGTGGCAGGGCAGAGCAGCAGCTCAGTACCTACTGACTGCTGGTCAGATACCCGTTTTGAAGGCAGTAAATTCACAAACATTGTAAAGGGTAATAATTTAGCAAAAGAAGTATTGTGAACAGTTCTCTGGGGGAAGGTGGAGGTTGCTTTTGCCAGTGGCAAAGCTGAGCAGTGCCATTGCAGCACAGTGTACCAGCTCATGGGGACACTAACCTTCTTCAGAATTGCCCAACTCAGTCCTTCATCTGCTCATCTCACAGAAATTCTTCCTTCCCAGTGAGGGCATGTTTTGGGGATGGACACATTTATTCCTTAAGCTACTCAAGTAAGAACACAGGATTCATTCCATCCCACTTCTACTATTGAAAATTATTGAGATCGGGGAAAAAAAAAATCAGGAAATTGCATGCACAGTCTCTATCAGAAAGGCAATATTCTAGGAGAGATAGGCCCTTCATATGCAGTGACACAGGACTGTGCTGGATGACAAAGAACCATTTTTATTCCCTTTTGCTGTAATATCTCAGTCCCTTCAAAGACACAATAAAGTGTGTTAACTATCAGCTTGAAATAAATAGTGACCTGAGTTGTTGTAATTTACTTTTAATTTAATGCACCATAATTTCTTTTTCTCTAAATAACATGCTTGTTCAGATCTAATTAAGCCCCTAGTACCTACCTACCTATTACTATAATTATCTTCATTACTGCAATGTCTCCTTGCAGCATTCAATATGTTTTCCTCCCTGAGGGTTGCATTGTAAGGTGGGTGCAGTATATACCTTTCTAACTGACCTTTGAAATGGCATACATCAAATTTAATTTGTTATTAAATCGTGGCCTTGCAGCAACTGACCTTAAAAGTCATGTCAATATTTGTTTGATGTAAGATAATTTTGTCTGTAGACATTTATCCTTGCTGATTTAACTATATAAAGAAAAGTGAAACAAAGACAACAACTTGAGGCAAAAATCTTTACTGGTATCTATTGAATTGGCATAGGCAAATATAATATTTTCAAAGAGGCCTTCTTGAGTTAGGTGTTGGAAAGAGTTTGTGTGTGTGTGGTTTATTTTCCCCCTGCTCTTCTAACAGGTGCTTACAATCATTAATCTTAGTCCTGGACAATTATTCCCCAAGAAAACTCTAAAGGGTTATTTTGTCTGGTTGGGAAATGTACCAAAAGAGAGAGGGGGATTTAAAAAAAAAAGAGATAATTTTCTGTTAAATGATTAGAGTCCTGATTCAGGGAGCCCACTCAGTTGTCAACTTCTTTATTAAAATCTATTAATCTTTCCTATGATATTCAAGTTATATATTTTCAGATTTCTTCCAGGGCTTCAACAAAGAACTGAATAGCATCTGGGGCTGTAGGAGTTTGTTGGGGCTTTTACTTTAGTTTTTTAGAATGAAAGACATGCAGTGAAGCTAATGCTGGGGTTTCTGTACCACATTTAATATGGTGTCAATTGTGAACTAAAATTGAGATGAGGGCATAATGCAAAACTAATCCGTTGCTCATTTTCTAACAAAAGAGGTAAGCAATAATTATTTGTGATGGAAAAAGAACTGGTTGCCTGGTAGAAAGTTCTTAGTGTTGTTTTTGCACAATGAGATTGCAGTGTCATAAGTTATCTTGTTTCTCTTCCTTCTGACTCCATCCAAAGGCTGACACATGGTGATAAATTTGCTGTATGTGTGACACTGGGAGGCTTTGTGTGTGAAGAAGAGGTGGGAGATACCTGCTAGAAATAAACAGGAGCACCTATGTGATAGAAATGGAAAACTAAAAAGAAATCAAGGTCAGATGGCAGATGACTGATGACATGATTTTCACTCAGTGCTGGAGACTTGTCAGGTGGAAGTGACAGAGGAGAATGAAAAATGTGAATGTTTTAATTGGTCACAGGATATGAGATTTAATTCACCCAACTTCAGCTGTATAATGATGAGTCCCTCTGAGCTTATGGTCTGGCCTCTCCCTCTAATAAACAGAGAGAGATGGGCTCCTGAAGGAGCTCAACCATCTCTCCCAGGACAGGATGATCATTTTTTTTCAAGCAGGTAAAGCTAGGTACTGTGAAACCTGCCCAGGGTGCTTACCCTCTGTCCATGCCAAAGACAGTAAGGCTCTAAGATATGCTTCTGGTGGTGTTTCCAGCAGGGCTAGGGTATCAAAAGTAATGCTATAAAAAAGGCCTCACAAGGCATTATCTAGAATATTTTGTACAGTTACCTAGGTTCAGCCCTGATTTAAATTGGAGGCTGCACATCTGCAGCCATACCACATGAGTTAAGAGATGTGTCACACTGGAGGATGCTAAAGCAGAGAGGAAGGAGAAAGAGGGGCTGAAGTCCCTGTAGGCTTCCCACAAGTTCCCCCCCATAAGCATGGACTAGTTAATGGGTAAAGAATTTGTACAGCAGGTGGAAGGAAATTTTGCCAAGGTGATCAGGAAACTAAGCAGCATGCCATGTGGGGGGAGGCTAAACAGTTCTGCTGTATCTGGCAAAATGAAAAGTCATAATGTGGCATGGGAGGGGATTCCATCAGTGTGCCAAGCAAAGGGGGGGTGAGAAAAAGCCCACTCTGGCATCAGAGGAGATAGGTTTAGGGCCACACAGTGTGAGAGAGAGAGCAGCAACGGGAGAGTGTCAAGCTTCAGGAGTTGTGTGATGCTGAAGGGAGCTAATCTTGTTTAATCTAAAGAAGAAAAGCCTGAAAAGCTCTAATTGCTGCCTCCAAGGGAATCGAGATCTCCTCAGATCTTCTCAAGGGGACACAGGGAAAGCAGGAGAGGCAACAGTCTCAAGCTGTAGCAAGGGGAATTATGACTAGTATAAGGAAAAAATTGTTTGGAGTGAGTGTAAGCAAGGGAAAAGCTGTGCTGGAGCTTCATGCATCAATGACAAGAAGCTCGCTTGTAATTTAGAATGGATATTATTAAAATAACACAATTAATTAGGTTGGGAGGGAATTCTGGAGGTCACTTAGCCAAGTTTCCTGCTGAAAATTGCACATTAAATAAGGTTGGCAGAGGCCTTGTCTAGCTGAACCTTAAGTGTTGCCAAGATTGCACAACTGCTCCAGGCAACCTTTTCCCAGGCTTAACAACCCTCCCTGCAAAGAGAATCCCTGGAAAAGAGAATCCTATTGACTTCAAAAGCAGTTGGATTATGGCCTAGATGAGGCAGAGTATTTGCTATCTTTTTCTGAAAGATCTGTGCTAACAGATTGAGCATTTCAGCAGTTTCCTCTTTTTCCTCAGTTATTGAGCCATGTGGCATCTTCCTCTTTTGTGTCACTTCTTATCTAGAGAGCAGTTTTTCTCCTTTAATTATGGCTTTTTCTTGTTGAATACAATTCATTTGTAGAAATCTTATGCAAACTGAATGGTTTTCCTGTCTAATTATAGCTCCATTTAGATGAGACTATATCAGCAGTACTGAGCACTGGCTGCATTAAATACTGCATTTATTCACCTAATGAAAGCTGAAGGACAGACTGCTTGCTTTACAGGATACAACATGGATGGTTTAGCTGCTGGTTCAGGTGATTGAAAGAGAATTTTTGCATCAGCTTCTCAGATATTGGAGGGAGCTCTCTCTTATTTCTGCCACAAACTTAACAAGCTCCTATCTAATTTGCCCTCACCCTGTTTTTGAAAATCATTGTGGATAAGGAATAGAATTACACCCACTGTTTATAGTAGCTTCGTGCAGCAATTCATCACATACTGAACTTCATCTTGTAGATGAAGTAATACCTGTGTTATAAATAAGATGTTTAAGTTCCTGTAATTGAGTGTCAAATCATATGCTTGTGGCACTGTGTGTAGCAAGACTTGGGACCATTTCTAGGCATGAACATCAGTCCTCAGTGTCCTGATGGATTTAGAGAACCCATCTGGTTATGTTCCACTGCTGGTAGTTGATATTCTGAAAATACTTTCTATTCAATCTCATTTGTATTTTATTTGTCAGATTTCATTTAGACTACAAAGTTGTAATAACAGTTCTATTGCTTCTCAAGTACCTGCACATTTAGAGTTATTGAAGTGTCACTATAAGTAGTCA
Organism: Bucco capensis; assembly: GCA_013396975.1. Lineage (NCBI taxonomy): Eukaryota > Metazoa > Chordata > Aves > Piciformes > Bucconidae > Bucco > Bucco capensis. The sequence goes on from VWZO01007884.1 coordinate 872,466, forward strand.
TGTGCTCACAATATTCACTAAACTCCTTATTTATGTTTATTGTGGAGTAATGAATCTGCAGTCCTACTCTGAGTTAGAGCTTATCAACAGGTGATGTATTGTGAAATACATTTTCATTTTATGATAAGTGCTTCAAGCGTGATGGTGTTATAAAGCAGAGCAAAAGCCTTTTTGATGGAGTACAAGAGGGAATTGAAGAGTTTGTTTCAATTATTTTATTGTATTTATGCATTATTTAAAACACTGGTGGAAAACTGCAACACTGAGGTGCCTAAGATAAAACTCCCAACAGAAGGACAAGGAAAAAGCTAGCAGTTTCTGAAAACAGCATCCTGGACTGGCATCTGTTTCCTTTGCTGAGCTTTACTAGGTTATAGGGTATTTTTTGACAAGATGGAGTTCTCTCTAACTCATTGCACATGTGTAGTCTTCACATGGAGTGTATGTCTGATGGTCATTGGAAGTATCACCAAGGTGTTTGAGGAGTGTTCAAGGTGTTTGTTTCATTGTATTTCTTGCTGCTGTCATGTCACTGGGCAGTCTGATGCCAGCCACAGCTAGGATGTGGCTATGTATTTCACATGGAGTATTTGTCTACAAGGAATAGAGCCCAGAGGCTATGCATTTGCTATTTGCATGGTGATGAGTGAAGTTAGATAGCTGGTCACTGCCAGCTTCTCTTGCTCTGACCTACTCTGAGCTTGAAGGCCTTGCAGGCATCCTACAAGAGCTAGTTGTGTAACAGATTTGGGCTGGAAGATGGATGGGGATGCCTTTGGCAGCCAGTATGTTTTCAGTTGTATCATTACCCAGCTGAACTGAAATGTTACTTCCATTTGTTTTTTCCAGTGCCTGCTTGTGGAGTTTATTTGCATAGTGGTGTTTTTTTCACTAGTTTGTTCACTAGTTAATTAGTTTCAGGGAACTCAGCCCTTTTAAATGAGCACACTTGTTTTCCAGTGTTAAATCCAACTAAAACAGCCTAGAAGGAATTGGAGCACTGGCCTAGAAAGGCAAGGCTTCACAGGCCATTACCAATCCCTTGAGGCATCTCATGCCCTTGACTGTCATGCAATGTTTGTTTAATGTAAGATTTCCTTATAAAACAAAGCATCACCCAAAAGCAGAACAGCAGCTCTTTGGCATTAAGATATTAAAATGTGAAGGTAGTGAAAATGTGATTTCCTTTCCTAAGTGCACTAACAACCTTGGGGGAACCCTCAGCAGGGAAATGCCACAGTGGTGAGGAAAGGCTCAACTCGGAGAAGGAGGTGGAGGAGCTTGTTTGGCAGCGTGGGCTGGAGGCACTGGGGAGTTTTGTTTTCAGCTTGAAGGGAGAGCAGGCCCTTGTGGGAGCCTGCAAGGAGTTCCAAAATGAGTGCTCTGGGCCTGTCACTGTGCCTGTTACTAAGTATGTCTGGGCAGGAGCGTGTCGCTGGCTGAGTTACTGAGGATTGCTATGCATAAGTCAGCATGTCATCTCGTGAGTCACCCAGGGTTTCTATGCATGAGTGACTCTTTCTGTGCTCAAATATGAATAAATAACATCCAGGGCCTCCAGCTATTCTAAGAAGGTTTAATCGAGGCTATCAAATAACTGGATTGTCAAAAAAACATAGCATGCTGAATTTATTCATGAGGTTTTAGGGACTAAAGTAAATTCAGCATCCTGGCAGTTTCTCCCAGGACTTTTTAAGCTCATAGGAAGATCAAAGAATTAGACCCCTAATTAAGATCCTTAAAAATATAAAACCAGAATGGGTTGACTTGTGTGGAAGGTGGAAGTGATGCATTCAGAGCACACATCCCCTCTTGTGGGCTGCTTTCAAGCTCTCTGTTGTCTCCATGGTCACTGGTGGATCTGTTTAGCTTTGCACAGCATCAGCCATTAACTGTAACATTCATCTGTTGATGGGCTGGGGATTGGAGGTGCTTGGCAATGAGGAGAGTATGTGTAAAATGTTAGTGACAGCCTGCAAATACTTGCTGAAGGTTCTGGGAGAAAGCAAGGGGGAGAGTTTCAGGGCTTGCTCACTGAGCATATGCTAACATCAGGCTTTACCTAGCTGCACTTTTCACACAGACCTGCCAAGTCTGGAGCTTTCAGCAAGACAATCACACAATCTGCCCCTGTGTGCCACTGCCCCTGCTGCCATCCTGGCCTTGCCTCACCTCCAGCTCATGCTGGAACCCATGGACATGTTTGTGTCACAATATCCCCCACTGGCAGATCTTAATCTGCCATCTTCATCTCTCAGATGCCATTATACCCAGTCCCCTTGGTGTGGCACAAATGAAGTTAAATGAGGCAAGTAGGCTGTTGCACAGAGGAGTAGGAAGACACTCCAGGAACTGATACAATATGAAGAATTAAGACACCTGAAGGCTTCCCACAGAGGTAAAGCTAGGAAGAAACGAATGACTGAAAGGATTTTACAGTGGTCTTCAAAGCTAAGAAGTTGTTATGGTCTCTGCAGGAGAGCTGGTTAGGTACTGTGGCAGGGTGGGAGCCAGAGCACCCAGCTCAGCTGTGTCCCTAAGCCAAGCCTGCTGGCTTCTCTTGGTCACAGCCCTTTCCCTTTTGAAGGCTTTCACAGTGGGAAGGTCTGAAGTCACCCTTACAAGTGTCAGGAGTCAGTGAATTTCTGTGCTGTGCATCTCCTAAAGAGCACTGGGAGGGTGTCCTCAAAGAAAGCAAAAGAAATGATGCATTTTTTCCTCCCAGTAACCATTAGGTCTGCCATTACATCAGACTTCCTTGGATTCCACTTCAACAGTTGCTCTTTAGCCTGATCTCATCCAAATGTTTGGATAGCTGGCAGATGGCATTGTTTGGATCTGAAGTGAAGCTGATGTAAAGTTTGGAGTGATTTTCTTATTGCTATGTACCAATGTACGCTACAGGCTTACAGACAACTCTGTGTGACACAGCCTGTCTAAAAAAAAGCTGGGACCAAGGTGATAAAATAAAAGCAGTTATTGTAAGCTAATCAAATGTTATCTGCAGAGAATTCGATGCTCTATCTCTGTTGTGCAGCTGAATCTCTTATGGAACGGTTCCAGCTAATAAATGGGTTACAGGAATACTATAGACATCCTTGGAAATGAAGGATGCAGAGATAAATGCAGATGAACATGAAATACAATTATCCAGCTTGGAAATGGACAGCCACCCAATTCTTATTGCTTTTCCTTTGCAGAATTTTACAGAAGCACACCTTCCACTTTCTTCCTCTGATAGAAGGTGGCACCTCCTATAGCCTAATACACATTAGCAGCCCTCAAAAGTTTTGTTCATTCGTGACTGAAACGTGACATCTTTGTGCCTACTGAATCACTGGCTGGCAGGGCTGTGAGGTTTTTCCCTAGCTGAGGCTTGTTGGCAGTTAACTGATGAGCAAAAGCTCTCAGCCAGCCTTGGGTAATTCCAGGGGTGCCTCTGCTGTGACTGGCAGCTGGAGGACAGTGCTTTTACAGGGCAGGCAAGAGAGGTGTCCTGGCTGGGCAGCAGCTGGAGCTTGTGATGCCTGTGCTCTGTCTGTTGGCTCACATCTTCCTTTCTGTCCTGAGCTTCTGGAACTTGGCTGTTATCTTGGTTTCTACTTCTAGTCATGGGTCCTTGGCAATATGACCTTGCTGTAGCCTTGTGTCCTAACAAGTGGGCAAGATTGGTTGCACAGCCTAAGGTTGTGTCCACATGTTACAGGGTTGTAGAGATAAATGTCTGCTCTGCATTTTCAGCTCCTAGCTGTGTTTGCCTTTCCTGTTACAGGTTATCATGCCAAGTTCAGAGCTGATTCCTACAAACTGGAGGAAAAGTAAAATTGCAGTTCTTATGGAAGAAATGTTAATTGCTAAATAACTCGTGTTAGTTTTTTGCTTTGAAATAGAAACTCATTCACAAAACTGTGCAAAGTAAATCTGGAAGAGAGAAAGAATCCCCCAAGTATGCCAGGTGTTGGAGTGCTTCCATGAGCTGTGTGAGACAAAAGAGCAAGATATGCAGTCCCTTGTCATCTCAAGCTGGAGAATGTGCAAAGATCCCAGCTCTGGAAAGTTATCACACAGTGAGGAATAAAGAAGGAGACTTCTTTTCCCTTTGTTTTGAAACACACTGGATTAAATCCTTGGCACTACCAGACAGGAATTCTAATCCCTCCTTTTGCAATGGCTTCATGAAGTCGTGTTTCTAGGTAGCACATAGCTGATGTAGCAGGCACACCACTCAAAGCAGAGGGAACAGCCTAAAACCATGGTACCAGACAAGTGTGTAGCATGGCCATGTGTAGCATGTCTGCACTGGCCAAATTGTCTGAGAGGCATAATCGTAGAATCACAAAGTCATTTAGGTTGGAAAAGACCTTTAAGATCATCAAGTACAACTGTTAACCTAACACTGCCAAATCCACCACTGACCCATGTCCCTAAGTGCATCTATAAAAACCCTCCAGGGATGGTGACTTGGCTGCCCTGGGCAGCCTGGGACAGGCCTTGACAACCCTTTTGGGGTAGAAATTTTTCCTAATATACAAACTAAACCTCCCCTGGAACAGCTTGAGACTGTTTCCTCTTGTCCTGTTGCTTGTTGCTTTGGAAAACAGCCCAAACCCCACCTGGCTCCAACCTCCTTTCAGGGAGTTGTAGAGAAGCAGATGTGGTCTCCCCTGAGCTTCCTCTCCTCCAGACTAACCAAGCCCAGTTCCCTCAGCTGCTCCTCACAACACTTGTGCTCTAGACCCTTCCCCAGCCTTGTTGCTCTTCTCTGGACAAGCTGCAGCACCACAATGTCTGTCTTGTAGTGAGAGGCCCACAGCTGAACACAGCTTTCAGGGTGCTATGTAGGGCAGGAGAAGAAGAAACACAATTTCTTGAAGTGGCACTAGCTAAACCAGGGTATGATGTAGTCCCTCTGTCCCTTTGTCACATGGGATTCTTTGCTACCCTCCCTGGTGTAAGTAGGTCTGTAAAACTTGATAATGCAGGGAAAGCTTGTGTGGCTATGAGAGATAAACCCAGATATATTTTCTAGCTCTATATCTAGCCATCTGCAGGGAATCAGCAGACAGAACAGATAAGCTGAGAGATGTGACAAAGGATTACTAGATACAGCTACAAGAAAGATAGTTACTTTGAGTAGGAGATGTTTGGAGTCAAATGCTGGATTGAAGCCATAGGCAGAGAAGTCTGGGTGAAAGGAGTTTGCTTGAACACAGAAGGAATCAGGATTTTGTATAGGGCTTGTGAATAAAAAGGAGTGAAAACTCTGTCACCAGTTTTTCTTCATTTCATGGAATGTGGGGGAGAGATACTGAACTTTGAACTACCAAAAAGGGCCTGAATTCATTACTGACTGCAGAGCTGAGCTGGATTGATCTGTCTGGCTATAAAATAACCGATTTAGCAGAGTAATGAAAGCTAGCACCTTTTTGTAACATTTGGGCAGGATATCAGCACATATGCATGATATGGCTTAGCAGACAATGTTCATGTGATGGAAAGTGAAAGATATGATATCTTAAAAAGAGTTGGAGTCATTTTTGTTACACTACAGGAAGTAGCCATAATCACTTAGAAAAAGTTAGATGGTGTATTTTTTTATTAGTTTCCTCTTGATGTAATAAATGTGTTTTGTCAGGTCTAGTAATCTAATTGGAGTATTCAGAGTAGCTGAGCATTAGAGTATGATTCATATAGTATAAAATAACCCTCTAACTCTCTACATGAGGAGGAAGTCATCTCTTTGACAGAGCTACTCAGTATGTTACAGCTTTTGACTGTAAGCCACAATACTGTGCTTTTCTTATACATTAGTTGTGTGCAATTATTCAAAATACCTAAAGCAGACCTGCAAGTTGAACATACAAAAGTAGTACATTTATCTCCTCAACATAATTCTTTTCCAGTTTTTGTTTCTCTAATGTTAGCCAGCAGCCATGCTGGTTAGAAAAAGTGAGATAAGGGCACTTATGAATAAAATATCAAATAAATACTAATTGTGGAATTCTTTATTTAAAAATAATTTTAATGCACAATGACATATACTCTCTAGCTAGCAAATTTGCATGTTGTAATAGATCCATGAAATGAATGAATTGGTTTTCTTCCCCCTTTCAGTCTCTGTCCTGCAAGCTTTTAGTGTTTCAATAAATCATCACTGCTCAGGAGAGGAGCCTGACACTGGTGCTAATTGGATGCTACTGCATTGTAAACTTTGATCTCTGATGAGGTTTCCATGGTAATATCACCAGATGAGACTATGGCCACTACAACAATTTCTTTGTGCTGATGTGATTCTGAGCTGCCTACCTCGCTGAGGATGAAATCCCAGCTCTGCTGAGAATCAGTGGGAGTTCACTGCTGATTTCAGGGAATTTGATGATGTCTCTTTCATGACTGGATTTGGAAACATGCTCTGGAGTCATACAGGTTCCAAATGAAGGCAGTCTGTAGTTAAGATAATACTTTTATACTGTGTTGATTGTGTTGCTCAAAACCAGATGGAATTTACTGACATTCAAACCTATTTCCAGACTGACCATGCCTCCACATTAAATAAGTTATGAAAGCCTCATAGCTTAAACCCTTAATGTGTGCTTACTTGATTTTGTTGCATAGGAGCCCTTAGAGTGGAGTGGGATCATAAAAGACCATAGGATGATTCCCTTGCAAAGAGCTTACAGCTGGATACAGATGAGCTTATGAGAAAGAGTGGGAAAGAATGAGGTGAGGAGAATTGGCACTGATCAGAACAAAACCATTGCCTGACTACATTGGGTTTGATATTTTGCTGTTTGAATAATTGACATTGGTTTTAAGGAGGCTTTTGAAAGAAGAGAAAGTGATTTGCTCTTGTGTGTGCAGCAGGTGGAAGAGAGTATGGCAGTGCTTTTTTGGGAATGGAGTTGGCAGCAGAGACTGGCAGCCCATCATGGGCACAGGGGGTGAGGGTGCAGCAGTGGCAAACCCAGGAGAGACTGCAGTGTTTTCAGTAGCAAAAGTTTGGTGTGACCAAGAATAAAAGAGCTAGTGGAGGAATGTAAAGAAAGGGGAGAAAAGGGCTGAGATAAGTTGATGACGTTATTTGATCATCCTTGTGGCCTCCTCTGGACTCACTCCAATAGGTCCACATCTTTTTTATGCTGAGGAGCCCAGAACTGGATGCAGTACTCCAGGTGAGGCCTCACAAGCACAGAGTAGAGAGGCAGAATCACCTCCCTAGCCCTGCTGCTCNCTCAGGAAGACTCCAAGTATAAAGCAGTTTTCAAAATTTTCTACCTCCTTATGCTAGTGAGACAGCTTTGTGTCAGATATAAAAGTAGAGCAGAAGCATTTCTGTAGTATTTCAACTATATTTTAAAGTCAAGACAAGGGACAGGGTTGACTGTAGAAGGTCAAAAGATCTGTTAAAAAGGAAGAAAGGACCAGAGTTGTGATTTTTTACCATCCATTCTTTTGGACTGATAAGTAGCTGTTTCTTCTAGCAAGAAAAACATCCCAAATAATACCCCAGTCCTTGATCCTTGTGTTAAAGTTTCAAGAAAGAAAGGTAAGGAAAGTGAGACAAGATGTATTAACTATAGAGAGAGATGTATTTAGAAATCACTTTGAATTTATTGCAGAAACTTTGTTTTGCCTTCTTCACTTTTTTAATCTCAGTCGTGCCAGCTTTATGTTTAGTTCTTTAACTCGTGTAACTTCACTAAATTCAATGAATGAGAAGACAGCAATGTTTTTCTTACTAAGAGTGCAGAGAAACTGTTCTCATGGAGCAATTATGACCTCTTGTGGTCTTTTGGTAAAGCTTCAGGTTTGTCCATGTATGAAGGAGTTGAAATGTTTATTAAATTAGGGAGAGTTACAACGTTGGCTGTGACACTAACTGTTCCTAGGCAAGTCCTTTCCTGAAGTGAGGGAATACAAGCTTACTCTGAGAAGAAGTTTAGCCTCTCTGCTAGAATTTCACTCATGTTAAGGTTAATGTTCTAAGCTAAAATAGGAAATTGGTTTGAAATCCATAACAGTGAAACAAAACCAGCAAATAACTTTGTTCACTTCAAGCCTTCTAGGTAAATGTTCCTGTCACTAAATGTGTGCAACCCTCTGGAGTGTCAAGTTTCTCAGGCACAGCTTCCCTTGCAGCACAGAGCCCTAGCCTTGCCCATGAGGAGCCTGTGAGGCTTCTCCTGCATCAAGGTGGACAGAAAGTCTCTGATTTCTCTGACCACTTTTGGAGGTCCTAACACACTAAAAGGTTGAGAGTTTCCTGACATGTCATCTCAGCCTCTTGTCTTTCAAAAACTTCCCCACAGTTTTTCTGAAAGCTGGACTGTGGAAGGCTTCATATTTGATAAATATAATAAAATATTTCTCCAAGACCTCTCCAGCTCTTTGAAAGCAAGCAGGCCTTTGAGGAGAAAAGTTCTTGCTAGCTTTATATGTGTCAGAACAGGTAGGTGCACTCAGTTAGTGAGCCAAGCAATGTTTTGGACCAAAGTATTCAAGGGAAAGAAATCAGAACAAGGCTATGATATGCCTAGAGAAAAGAACCTTATTTTTTTTCCTAAAAGCATGTTTTGCAGTTATATTTACTTTGTGACATCTACAACATGAGTGGAGCAGCCTCACTGCCTCCTGAAACATTTTGCTAGGTTTTATTGACAATTTGGATAGTAAGCTAGCCACAAACAGGCAAGGTTATTTCCACTCTAAATCACTTTCCTCTTAAGAGTCAACTCATGAATTTCTACAAGCGTACTGTGAAGTTCAAAAATCAGTTTGTAGAGTTTGAGAAGTGTAATGGAATATAAATCCCTATATAAACTCTTAAAATGCTAACAAGTTGAAAAAGTACCTTTTTTTAATGACTCATAAAACATGAACCTGGGAATGGTATCTGATATTACAAACAATATTAACAATTTAAATGTTAATGACATCATTAGTGATGTAGAAATCAGAATGGGAGATCATAATGGACTCTTACAGGAATCCTAATTAGTCTCTGAAATCTGTAACAAAAACAAGCCCATACTGGCTTTAGAAAAGCCTTTTCTTCTCCCAAGACAATGCCATAATGACCCATTACATTGGCTTGTATGACAACAAAACTTTTAGTCTCTTCACAAAAAAAGAAGCTTTTAGACAAGAAATGGACTAAGGCATATGCCAAATAAAGGTGCAATGTAATAAAGGGATTTGACCAGTTGGAGTTTAACTCTGTCAGGCCAACAGCAGTATTTGTGCAAACTGTGTTCAAGTCTATATAGGGGAAAAATAACCCAAAACCCCCAGCTCAGAGATTAGAGCTAGAACTTGATGAACAAACTTCCTTGAATGACTTTTTTGCTAAAAGTGCTTATAAATGATTCATCAGTTCTTACCCTGCCTGGACCATTTCTCTGTCACTTTAGCATGAAGCATTTCTCTGTCAATTCTAATTGTAGTGGTAAACAGTTTATAAATGTATGAGATAAGAGCAGACAACACAAAGGATAGGGCTATTATCTAAATTCTAAATGCAATGTCTGAAATATTTGAGTCATTAATTGAGATCACTCACTTTTAAAGTCTAGCCTTATAGGAGGACAGAGATCTAAAGCACAAAGAGGATGAGAAGTGGCAATAGCCCAAAATGAATAAAACCCATTGGAGCTCTATCAAATTTTAAAGTAACAACTATTTGTACTTTTTCCCTTAATTCTGTGTTCAAACCCTTCATAGGCTGTAGTCTGAGTCACAGTCCAGGCAACAAATATCCTTCCACTTATTTTAAAGAAAGGTATAATGAAGGTAATAAGAAAATGAGATGGCAAAATCCTGGGCTCTCATTCTTTCCATGTGCTTGTCATCTCTGGGATTCAGTGGAATTTTCTCTCAAGCCAGTGGTAAAAGTGCCATTTAAAGAGGGACTTTAATATCTACATAGGAAAGTGCTTCCTTTGAGCAGTAGCACTTCTTCTAAGAACCTGTCCAGTCACACATCTAAGCACCAAACAATCTTTAACAGCATATGCAGGAACATCATGAAATATGCTTCATGTGACATAGCTACACAGCATTTGAGCCATAGCCTGTAAAAAAGGAAGTCTGGGTGTACTGAGCTTATGAAACTGTGACAGCACCATCTGGTGTCTTCCAGTAATACTATTTATGCTATTTTTAGGGGGGGGGTAGAAAGGAAAGAAATCGCCTTTTAAAGCTAAGTTTGGATGTAGACAAAGGGGATTTCCTGGACCATCTAGTTCCAAACCTTGTTATTGCATGCAATTCCAGTTAGCTAATCAGAAATTTTCATAGTTCTGGTAATTAAAAACTTCCCTCCATTTTTCTGTCTATTTGTTTGTATATGATCAACTTGCAGTCTTTCTGAAGTTGCTGTTTACCTTCTACTCATTAGCCTTCCTGATATACCAACAGAGAACAATCATATCCCTTTCAGCCTTCCCCCTCTTACCAAGCTTTTAAATTTTCCATAAGTAGTTCATTCCCTCACTCCCCTAGCTGCCCTTTTCTGCATCTTCTACAAGTGCAGTTCCTGTTACACAAAGGTGAGCTTTCCTGAGGCCTCACATGAGAAGATTTGTATGCTCCCATCCCTGCTGATCCTGTCTGCTAATGCATCTTAAGGCCACACTTGAAAGAAGTGAGGAGGTGGGGTAACAGGATCTTTGACAGCTTTGTGATTCCAGTTAAGAGCAGAAATGGGTATTTTTAGTCTGTAAATTCATGACCTGGCATTCTATACTATTGAATTTCATTACATCTTAGTCAGATCAATAAGGTTCTCCTGTACTCCATCTGTGTCTTTCTTTCTGTTGCCAATGGCACCTTATTTTATGTCATCAATGAATTTCCCATTTTGCTTGTATGCACTATGGACAGTAATGATTGTGTTAAATGTTATCAATTCCAGGGATCTCTCTTGCAAAACCTCCATTAGTAATCTCACACATCTCTTTTCAGCAGAACCTGTTACTGTCTTCCATTTGGCCAAGTGTCTGTATTTGCTGCTTGTGTGGCACTATATAAATGCTCATTGAAGTTCATCAGCAAGGTGTATTAGCTTTTGACCTGAGTCTGATAGTGGAAGTCTAACACATGTAGCTGGTCCCATCTTACACACCTACTATGCTGGCAATTAATAGCTTCATTTCAGCAATGGTGGAATTATCTCACAGGTGTCCTCTCAAAAGCTGAGCCTCCCACTAGAAAAATCTTTCAGTGTGACTATGCCACTCAGAAGCTCTGTTGTAGCCTTGGTGAGGTGAATATTGTATTTTGTGGCTCTGAACCCTCTTCTGCTGGTTATTGCTTAAGGAACAAGATGCAGGATGTCTGCTGGGCAAATAATTTTGTATCTGTGGATATCACCTCTTATACAGCATATTCATTGATATGTTTCAACCAAAATAGTGTGCAGCAAGATTCTGCCACTGATTCAAAACCTGCAGTAATATTTAATATATGCTGTTCAGAATAGACAGTGTNAGGGAGGTGGTTGAGTTCCTATCCCTGGAGGCATTCCAGGTGAGGCTTGCCAGGGCTCTGGGCAAGCTGCTCTAGTTGGGGATGTCCCTGCCCACTGCAGGGGGGTTGGACTAGATGAGCTCCAGAGGTCCCTTCCAACCCAAACCATTCTAGGATCTTCTGCACAGAGACAAAACTATGTACTTCTTTTAGGTGTCAGAGAATGGCACGTAGCTGGTAACTTCTACTTCTAAGGTTTATCATTACACCACAGAAGTTATGAGCATCTCTCTAAGCACTTAGCATGACTCTCTTCATTCCAGATCACACAAACCTCCAGTGTGAGGCACAGATGAGCTCTAATCACACATTTCTATGCAGCTCCTGCAGCAGGTTCCACTCTTTGCACAGTCTTGGCTAATACATTTCCAATTTGTCTGGTTTTTTGGAAAGAATTGGTTGTAAGTTAGTGTTTTTCTCAGTTCTTCACAATATTTCCCCTGGAAGATGATTAAAAGAGTAGGATCTGGCACTGCTTGCAAGCTTGAGTTCTTGTGTGTTCAGAACTCCTGCCTCAGCAGGACTGTGCTTTGCTCTCTGTGTGTCTGTCAGCAGCAGAGCAGCTAGCACAGACAGAGATACACATTTGAGCCTTATCCCACATTTAAGCTAAAGGCTGTCTCCAGTCTGTCTGGCTGACTGTTCCAGAAAGAAGATTAAGCTACCTGGATCTGTTGCTAGTCACAGTAGTTCCCTCCCTTCCCCCCCACGCTGTAGGCTATGGAAGGTGGTAAACTTAATAATAGCAGCTTGCTAGGTCCTGGTAAACCTTTGATATATGTTGTTACACATGCTCTGCTTTAGAAGAAGACAGGTAGGAAAGGAGCAGTAAGTAAGGTGAGCACTTGTAATCAAGTTCCTGGGGTACTGCAGGAGGAACCCCCAGCTGGGTTGGCAGGCAATGTGGTTGCTGACACCTTGGTCACCCTGCAGAGCTGCGGCTGCACTTTATCAGTTCACTTTTGCTCAGAGACATTTAAGTAACTCCCTTTACAGGAGAGCAATAAGAAAGAAAACAACCTAATAACAGGAGAAAACGGACTTTCTGGTATTTTTATGTTGCAAAGAAAAAGCCAATATTTTGTCTGAGGGCTTAGGAAGCCTCCACATGCAAGGAGTGAGGAAAATGCTGAAAGTTTAAGGGAGCTGAGTGAGCCATTACAGAAGAGAAAGAAAGTGCAGAGAGGAGCTATTTCTTTTAAAAGTTCTTTCCTTTTAAGAAGCTACAAGAGAAGAAGGAACAAGCAGAAAGATGTTCAGTAGCAGCAATCTCCTGGGTTCTTGTAGCTTACAAAAAAAAAAATCTCAATAACAAAAGCAGATGCTAAACAAACATGATAAGAGATGGCAATTTTTGCCTCTGGGACACAGGGAGCACCATCTCACTATGAAAACTTAATAAGAATCAAACAAGATAAAGCTCCCTTCAATTCTTTTCATAATTTCTAAATGAAAATGTCACTTTCTCTATAAATTCTATTGAACCTTTCCTGTAGCTCCCATGAAGAGCCTATCTTGGCTGGAACACAAGGGTTGTTTTTTGGGGGGGGAATTTTACTCTGAAGGTTTTCTTCATAGCATTATCAAGACTATTAAACTGACCTAAGTAAATGAAACCAGAATTAGAGTAGCAGCTATAGTAATTCACACAATGTAACAGAAGAATGAAGCAGTATCCCCATCTAAGGCAGGATTCTGTAATGAAGTATGTGACAGGCAATATAGCTATTAGCATATGAACAGGAAGATGGATGGAGTATTAACAACGTCAGCCAGGTCAAGAAAAGATGAATTGCTCAATGAACTCTCTAAATGAACAAACTCATTGTTTTAACTCAAAGCAGAGTACTGAGGATGGCATTGCTTTATCCTTTGTGCCGTCTCTAGTGTTAACATTTCTGCTGTTCTTCTCCAGCTGTAAACAAGAATCAATTTCAGTCTCATAGCTAGGGAAGGCAAAAGAACTCGTTTTCCTGAGCACCTGCGGAGAGATCATATTTCAGTCACATTTCCCTGCTGTCCATCAGCATAAAAAAAGCTTCAGGCTGCATTGACTAACCCCCAGTCTCACCCAGCCAGCACCTGCTGGGGTCCTGCCCCTGTGGGGAACTCCTCATGCTCAAAGCAGAGGGAACTGAGCTGCTGACTGAAACCTCCTGAGAGTAGAGACAAAGGTGGGATTTCTCTGTATATTTTCTGTAGGATGTGTATTTTCCACAGCTTTGCTTGTGCCTGTGCCCAGCTCAACGCAGGATTACTGACCTTTGAGTGCATTTAGGCCCTACATACAATAAGGCATCAAGTTTGCATTGCTGGAGGGTCTTTCCATTAATGGTAAAGGGAGCCAATGCATCTAAGTTAGGCTTTTGCAATACCCTGTAATGCCATCTTCAGTATTCTTCTGAGTTAAGATTCCTAACTTCCAGTTAAATCTCTATTTCAGCAGAATTTAGACAGCTTAGTCTTTTAAAACCTAGCTTTTAAACCTTTTGCCATTTTACCTCTTGGCAATGGTTGTCCCAATAGGCTAAGGTAGAGGTGCACACAACATGGTGGGCTATCATAATAGAGCAGCTTAGCAACCTAGAGGAGATTCCTCACTTTCAACTGAAGCAATTTGTAACCATTCCCTCTGAGATTGTTAGAAACACTACCCAGCACAATCTTAGCACAACAAGTTACCTTTTAAACCAAAAAGGGTATGAACAAATGAATTTTACCTTGTGAAAGGGCAATTTAACAAAATATTGTGGCACAACTAGAGGCTGTCATGTAGTGAATGTCACTGTGTCATATTCAGCTGTTACTTAAGTCCAGCTCCTGAGTTTCTGTCTATCAAGAATCCAGAGCTGGATTTCCTCACATGCCACTTCTTGACCACATTTCACACACTCGAGTATAAAGTATTGTATCTTGTAAAGTATTGTAGAAAGAACCATACTTTCTACAAGGTATTGGTCAGCTGGAATTATTTTCACTTCAGAAATACGGAAAACAGAGAGGTGAACTTGTTATTAAAGTCATATATTGTATCCAAAGTTCATAGATACACCCCTCATCCCAATGCTACAGATATTGCGTGAAATGATTTTCAATAGCATGTCAAAGTAGAGATTGTGTTTTTCATTGTAATTCACTCAAGATAATTTGTGATTGTTAGATGGGTGCCTTGTATGCTTCTGTGGAGGCTGGAGTGAGACCAGAGTCACAAGGTTTGGGGTTTTTTGAGGGAGAAAGCAAAGGCTAGGGTCATCATGGCTAGGCTTTATGAACGAGGATCCGGGGAGATCTCTCTCCCTGTCCTCCACAAGTGTGCTGATGGCTGAAAAAGCCAATACGAGATAGANCTCACTTCAGAAACTTGTTATTAAAGTCATATATTATATCCAAAGTTCATAGATACACCCCTCACCCCAATGCTACAGATACTGCATGAAATGATGAAGGCCAGAGGAGAGCAGTTCAGGGGAGCAATATGGCCAAGGCTGAGCTGTTGTTTCAGGGAGTCCTTGCATCTCCTCTTCGGGGCTCCTCTCTTGCCACAGCCAGAGGCAAGTTCCCCATGGAGCATGATCTTAGGCAGGCAGTAGTTCTTCATCCTGGAGACGTGAGCTGCCCAACGCAGCTGCGTTCTCAGCAGCATTGCTAGGGTAAGATGGTGGTAAAAGTCTTGCTGACCTTAGAGGAAACATATTTAGAGCTGCCCAAGCAGCTGTGCAATTGTGCCAGGACCAGAACAGAGCTCTGGGGAGGCAGGCAAAGGGAGAATTTCAGAAACAATATGGGCAGAACTATCATCAATTATTACACCAGACTGGGTGATTATAAGTCAAAGCATTGACCTAGTTAATTGTAGCTCAGCTTTCAGCAATCAAAGTAATCAAATGTTCTGTTGTTTTTATTCAGAAGTACTTTTTAGGTGAGAAGCAACCACTAGGTTATCAATTGTGAAGAATTTCATATCTTGTACTTAGAGCATGCTTTCCAGTGGTATTTTGTTGTTGTTTAATTTGAATATGATAGATTGTCTTTCACTGGACACTGTTACTTTTCTCCAGTGGACAGGCACTGTTTTGATCAGCCACTTTTTCTCTAAGTTGCCTTGTCTAGTCTAAACTTTAGTTCTTGTTATGCCTTTATCCGCTAGCTTAAAGAGCCTATTAGTACCTGCTGTTATATCCCTGTGATGTTACTTACACAATGTAATCATTATGCCTCTTTCCTTGAAAAGCTGGATAGGTTGGGTACCTGAAATCTCTCCCTGGAGAGGAATTGCTTCACATTATTTTTAGAGTTTCTTTCTTAACCTTCTCTAGTATTTCAATATCCTTTTTAAAAGGCAGATACCAAAACTGGACAGCTTCCAGTATCTGTCTCCAATGCTTCATGCAGAGAGAAAATCACTTCCCTACCCCTGTGAAACATCTGAGGTAGCTGCATCCTCCTTAGGCTCCTTTTCCTAGGAGTATAGCATAGCTCCTTCCCACTCTAGCCCCTAATTGCATGCCATTTAGTGACCACACTGATAACTTGCTCACAGAAATGTGAATCACATTTAATAGGCAGGTCACTTCCCATAGAAACAAATTTTATCCCTAAGTTGGATTTTTTTTTTCTCTCCTGTTTTTTTGGGGGGTTGGTTAATGTTAGGCTAATCATCCTATGATTACCTAGTCACCAGAATTAGTTTTTCTGGATCTTACCAGGGCACTGAAGACTCAGTCATTGAAGATTTTCCTGTTATGCCAGGATTTACTTGAAGTAGTGTCAGACAGCTGGTTATTCTCTCCAACCTCCCAGCCACACTCCAGGAATTCATGTGTGCCATTTTTCCAGGTCTGCTGGTTTTTGTATGTTCTTAGGAGATGCTTCTTAATCTCTCTTTTATGAGTCAATAATCTGACAAACAAGTCCTCCCTTCCTTTCCAAGTATAAACCTGAAATGTTTATTGATCATTTATACCTTGTTTGCCTTCTCTTCTAATAATGCTTCCCACTCTATCAAATACTCAAGTGCCTTACTGCCCATAGCCCTTCCAGGCATAGATTTCCCCCTTAGGGCTTTTGCTTCTCTTATGAACCTCAACACTTCCTAACTAATGCTGATTTCCACCTACTTCCGTCTCTCAATGTTAGTTCTACATGGTAATTTTTCCTTCTCAGTTGCTGACTCTCTCCAGGAATGGGTTTTCAAGGCAAGTTCTCTCTTGTGTGATGATAGACATTTTGGCAAGCCACCATATTTCTCTGTAAACTGGTTTATTCCCCCTTTTTGTCTGTACGTTTTTCTCCCAAATTCACCTTTTTCTCCAGATTTGGGGAATAACTTTTTAAAAGCAGCATGTGTGTGTAAAATATGGTTAAGGCTTTCATCTGTTTGCTTAGATCAGTGGCAGCTGTGAACATAAACTAGAAACAGGCAAATATTGACGTTAGTAAGACACTCTGATGTCTCATTGACATGCAAGGGAACAGTGTTTCTAGGAGCAGATTTTAAGACTAAGAGGGCTAAAACAGGCAATATCTATTAATCTTGGATGACGTCCTCCTGTTACTGGAGGTATTTAAAAGATGTAGTGCTTAGTGACGTGGTTGTGTTACACTTGGCAGTGTTAACAGCTGGACTTGATGATCTTAAAGGTGTTCCCAAACTAAATGATTCTGATTCTATCATAGTTAAAGAAAAGCAGATTTTTTTTCTCCTTGCTTGCATTAGGATAGACAAACATACTTAGCTGGGTTTTGACCCTTTTGAAAGGCATTTGAGTCTCAGCCAAAATTTTTTGAGGGGTGATTTATACATTAAAAATCCCCCAAACTGGATTTTTACTGTGCCAAAATCAAGCTATTTGGATTTTTACTGTGCCAAAATCAAGCTATTCTTTTGTATCTGTGCAGTTTGAATGTTCCCAGAGAGCAGCTCTTTGAGGTTTCACCTTCGAGGTTCTCTGTGCTCCTGTCGGCTGCACACCCGTGTTGGGTCAACATGCCTGTCAGCATCACTCAGAACCCTACAGTATGGAATTCCTTGGGTTTGGATTTAAAAACCTGAGACACAAGAGCTTCTCCCTCTCCCCGTGGGGCACAGCCCTCGGCTTCGCCCGCAGCCTCTCCTCGGCGGGGCTGGCGCGGGCCCCGGCGGCTCCCCCCGCTCTGCTGCCGCTCTGCCGGCAGATGGCGCCGCCGCGCCGCTCCTCTCTCCCGCAGCCGGGGCCCGCCGNGCCTGGCTCTCTCAACATGGCTGCTGTCCTTTTGTTTCGTGCATCTCCTGTGCCTGGCCGAGAAGGAGGAGTGGTACACGGCCTTCGTCAACATCACCTACGCCGACCCGGCGGCCGGCAGCGCCGAGCTCCGCAGCGAGAAGAGCGAGTGCGGGCGTTACGGCGAGCAGTCGCCCAAGCAGGACGCCCGCGGGCAGGTAGCCCTCTCCACCTCGCCCTTCGACCGCTACGCCTGTGACCCCGGCACCCGCTTCAACGCTCCGGCGGCGGGCAAGAGCTGGGTGGCCCTCATCCCGCGGGGCAACTGCACCTACAAGGACAAGATCCGCCACGCCGCCGCCCAGAACGCCTCCGCCGTGGTCATCTACAATGTGGGTTCTAGCAACGCTAACGAGACCATCACCATGGCGCACGCAGGTGAGCCCCGGTACTCCGGGCACACCCCGAGGTCCGTGCCGGGTGGGCGGACGGAGCTCCCTCTTCCTCTGCTATCCCGCATCCTTGGGGTGGGAGCTGCGGAAAGTGTCCTCACAGCTCCTGGTGTAGAGCAGGGTGGGCGGTGGGTGCGCATCCCGAGGGCCGTATAACACCTCTCCACGCTGCCATGGCAAAGGATGGATGTGCTGCTAGCAGCAATGCACGCGGGCGCTCCAGGAGGGGAAAAGTTTGGGAGATACAAAGTTTGGGTCTAGTCGGAGAAATGGATGGGACCCTGAGACCACCGTGAGGCACCAGCGTTTTGTTGTGTCCTGAGGATCCTCTGGCAGGTGTCATGTGCGATCAAGTGTGATCGAGACCTTCAGAGGAGGAGAAGTGTAGTGTTTATGATGCAGGCTTATCAGGAGGTGCAGTAAAGTAGGGAACACAGCGTCCACTGCCTTGCTTGTGATAGTGTAAAAGCTGTGGGATGGAGTAGGAATGTCGAGTATCTGATTTGGTGAGGACGTGAGATACTCTGTCCAGGAGTGGATTGAGGGAGGGGTCACTCCCAGGTGGAATGCACTGATGGAGTTTGTGCTCACACATGGGTGCTCAGGTCCCAACATGTGCTTGTCAACTAGAACTGAGCAGAAATGCATACATGGGAAACAACCCAAACCTTGGGCTATGGCCGCAAAACCCACAGGTTTTGTAACAGTGTTTCATCTGACATAATGTTGTTTTAAAAACAGATCATCAGATTTATATTTAGGGTTGGTGATTTCTCCAGAGGTCACTGATCTTGTCTAGAAGCAGCCTGTGCCATGGAGACTAAAATGCCACCTCTTGTGAAATCTGTGTTTGGTTTGCATCCAGAAACTAATCGTGCCCAGCTGTTTCATGCCAGTTGAATCTTTGCAGAGTTAGGGGTAAATTGAAATACAAAAAGGCTGCAAAACAGGATGATACTCTAATGGCATTTTAAATTTCCATAGTAAACTAGCTAGCATGGATGTGCCAAAAACAAGTTTGTTGCCAAACTATAATCCTGTAGGACTGCTGATACAAAAGTAGTGCTTTTGGAACCTCTTGTGTGCAGCCTTTTCAGGAGATTAACCATTTATTTGAGTATATTCAAGTTTCTTTAGTAGGACTGATGGAAGATGGGTTGATTTTTTTTTTATTACTTTTTTTTAGGATTTCCCATTGGTTTTGTGAGACAAGCAACTCATAACCTCTTGAGCTTTGTAAAACTGTGTGTTATCACCTGCACATGGTTTAGCAGCTGTTCAGACTGTACTTCTTGGTACTTTATCACAGATTATATACTAAGTAGTATCAAGTAGTAGGAGCTTGGCATACTTAGGCACCCCTGAGTAAGGCTCAGGCTGTTTCAAAACTTAAGATGCATCACTTGTTCTTGCCTAGTGAGTTTCTCTGGAACTTCCAACATGTTGGATCAATTAATGGTTTGCCTGTTTTTAAAGTATGCACTAAGCTGGTTTCCCACAGAAATGATGTTTGATTAAGAAACAGTGGGAGTAAAAAATGTGTCTAACCTTTTAAAATGTTAGAGCTTTTGTTTGTTTTAAAGTCTAAACTGAAGGAAGCAGGGACTCTTTCTTGCTGAAAGAGGCCTCAGCTTTCAAAGATACAAACAGTGCATCACTTATCTTGGGGGCAGCTTCTTTTCTGTCATATGACTCCTTACAGTTTATTCTGAGAATCCTTTCTGAGTACTGAGTTGATACCCAGCAGTGTGATTGTACAGTACCAGAGGCTGAAATGAAAGGAAACTTACTGAAAAGAGTCTGGACTTGTTGGACATGGTCAGTGAGACCCAAGGGCTTTGCTGTTTGATTGTATGAGGTTGTCTTTAAGAATTTTTGTTCTGTGAAGTTGAAAAATGGTTGTTGGTCTTACCTTAGGGAAAACCTGCCTTCTGCATATAGTCAAACCTCAGAGGAGTTGTAGAGCATAAGTCTGCTGAACAGGAGGAAAACTAACTTTTCTTAAACAGTAATTGACAAACTAGCTGAGATTCAGGACTGGATTTATCTTTACTCTTCCTCTTGTACCACGGCTATGCTAGGACAAAGTGAAAGCACAAGCTGTGTAAGATTATCTGTCTGACTTGCAGCCTCTGACATATTCTTGGTCCCAGTTTAAATGATAGCATGAGATTCAAGGGAAGAATGAATCAAGGTTCTTGGTTTGTGAGTTGAGCAGCATCTGTGTGCTCTGCCCACGCCAAAGCCTGGAGTGGGAAGAAGAAAATTCCATTCTGGAAAATACTTGGGGGGTGCTAGGGGAGGGTGAAATATGACCTAAAAAGCAATTTAACAGTCAAAAGAAATATGATGTTATGCTTTTTTTTTTCCTCCTACAGATTTTTTGAGGTTTCATATAAGCTTAAATAAACTTTCTATGCAGAAAACAGTATATCCTGTTGCATAACAGTGTGGGTCCTGCCCTTACTGAAGAACTTACTCCTAAGAGAGAGATTTTTCCTTATGTACATTCTTCTCTTGTGTGCTTTACTGTCTTCCTTTTAGTGTCATTTTGTATCTTTGTGCTGCTTTTCCTGCCTCTCTAACCCTTCCTCTCATTTCTTCATCTCTACCCCTGTGCTTCATTTCCACTCTTGACCACATTACTCTGCTACTTCATAGTGTTCTGCCCTGCCACTTTCTACCCAAAGCTCTGGTTCTCTTGCCAAAGATCTTACCTCACAGCCTATGTTCCATGCTGTTTCCTGTTTTCTGCTACAGTGCATGCCAGTGACCCTTTGCTAACATGGTGCCTCCTCATTTTAAAATGTATAAGCAACTGCAGCAATATTCCAGTCTGGAATCTGAAGGAGAGGTGGTAGACTTCCCTCCCAGCCCTCAAAACCCAAATCAAAAACGAGGGTAGTATTTCAAATGTTGTGTGGGGAATCTTTAAATACAACTTTCCAGGATTTATTTACAGTGCACCAGACAGAACAGACAAAGTGTGTGTGATTTGAACCAGTTCAAGTCACCATATTGAAAGCCTTAGCTTTCAGGGACCTTGTACTTAGGTCACTACTTGTATGTCCAAAAGAGTGAGGTAGGGTTGTGACCTCTGCTTTCAGAGGCAATGCAAAGCTCTGTGGTTCTCACACTAGGACACACTTAGCTTTTGCATCATCTGCTACAGCCTTTTTGCAAACTGGCATCTTTGTTTTTATTGGCATGAAATAAGGTATAAGAGCTGTGAGTCCAGCTTTGCTTTTTGACTTAGTATGTTTCAGCCAGAGAAGGAACAAAATCATGTAGAATTTCTGTTTTAGATGGTTTTTATTTCTCCTAAATCAGCTTTTCTAGTAGAAAAGTACTCTAGTAATACAGAGGATGTTCTTTTTCTTCCAGAAGAATAATCCATGGTGTTGGCTAGGATTTCTGATTGGCATTTTTGTCTATTTAGATCCAATTAGCTGTTACTTAGATTTGACAAAGCTCCAGCCACTTTGTCTGCATGTAAAACTTAGTATTAATTGGAAACATTCTTAATGCCTTTTGTTGCACATGTGCTAACACTTCCTCTGAGTTCTGAATAGATTCAGTACAAGAGCCTTCCAGAAGATGATTCAAGGTGAGAACTTCTCTTTCTCCAGCTCTTATTTGAAGGAACCTAGGGGAGAACTAGGCTGTTGGTCACCACACCTTGGTTGACCACTTCTCACTTTGGCAGCTGTCAGGTGCTTGGGGCTAGGGAGGGATGTTAACTGTGACTTGTACACATGACTCATATGTGGATAAAAACCCAATCTTTAGTATTCAGTACAGTTTGTGACATTCAGTTTGAATTCTGGGGTGCATCAGAACATCTCACAGAATGGATATGATCGTTATGTGATTTACTTCAAATCGCGTCCTAAGTGTATTGCACCAGAAGCATGTGTAAGTCAGGCAGTTCTGTACTCTCTGTATTCTACTTTTCCAGCACATGCCATCCCAGATTTTAAGGCATGTGCTATGCATACAACAGCCTGTTTTCAGGTAATGGATTGTGCATACTGACAGCAACTGTCAGTATCTTTGTATCAACATTATCTTTGACCCATGGATCTCATATGTGGTCTAAGATGACTCTGACTTCTTCCCTCTTTCTTTGGCCCTCAAGTGCAGCATGAGTGCACTAGATTGCATGAGGAGGGCATGGCCATCCCACTGCCAAAGCAGGTGTGTGTGTATGGCCAACCCTGATCTGTATGCATCCAGGTCAGTAACAGTTTCTTCTCTTGAACTCAGGTTTTTGTTCCCTGATCAGTGACTAGTCTTGCCTTTTAGATATTTTAAGCTGTGTTAGTAGTAGTTTTGGCTTTGGGTTCCCTTGCAGATTTGTACTGATGTGCAAATTAAGCACTGAAGTTGAAGATTATTCTCTTTAGAGACTTAATTCAGTACTGTAGCTACATTTGCTCCTTTATGAAAACAATTGTTTTCCTAAACTTTTCTTGAATTCTAATGAGGAAAATGTGCTGACAGCATTCATGCTGAATTTACATAGGGATAAGTGTGAATTAATCAAGGATTGGAGATTTCAGGCTTCTAGGGCCTGCCTTGATTATTTTCTGTTACAGGCACCCAGGATTCATTCCTAATAGAAACCAACTCAGTGGGGAAGGGAGATGGAGATTAGTGCAGCTCTGTTTTAGCTGTTATCAAGTTGAGGCATGGCTGAAGTGTGCTGCCATCCTTAGGAACTCAAGAGGAGCTCCTGGGTCCATCCTGTAGGCCTGGCTTTCAGTGGTTTTTGAAAATCTGGTACACTCTCTTTACCAAAATCAAGGATTCATAAGACTGGCTCGAGCTAGCAGTAGTGCCAGCAAGCTGTAGCTGTCCTGCTGCATGCACTAGAGAGCCATGCTTTGTCTGCTAGTTGTGCTGTGCTTCAGTGCTAGAGTGCTCTGCTGTGGTTGTGTTCAGTTCTGCCAAGTGGTGCTGGGGATTTTGTAATGTTAAATAACTTGTTTAGCAAAAGGGATGAAATGAACCTACTAGGACTACAGCAACAGAACAATCTCAGTATTACATAGGACAGCCACTTTAGTGCTAGGGCACTGAGTTTTGTCATTAGATGAGATGTTTTTTGCCTTGTTGAATCTCAGATCTTCATTCAGCCTCACAGCTAGCTTGTGTATCTCCTTCAGAGCCCTTTGCAGTCAGTGGAAAGCCAGTGAGTCCACTGAGCTCTGTGTCACACTATAAGGCAGAGACTTCCCTAGAGAGTGGGGAAGTATTGATTCATTGAAGATAGCATTGATCTTCCAAGCTGACAGATTGCAAAAGCAGCTAGATTTTTGCACATCCTTTGGTTATCAGCAGCATTTGTTTACAGTGATATTCATACAAGTGCTATCTTCAGATCTCTGCAGTAAGGTGTGACACAGCAAGAAGAGAATCTTCTCAGAATCAAATCTGTATCAGCATAGGTTCTAACTGCTGCCAGTTTATCAGGAGAAGCTCCTTTTGGTGTGCTGTCCTTAGGAGTGATTGTTCTACTCTCATTGGTATTTTGGCTTTGAAATGCTGTGTGTTATCTTGGGTTATTAGAATAATGTGGCTAGTTAACTCCATTGTAGCTCACTAATTCATGTGTATATATTTCTGTGCTGCCTCCTTCATGGTACATCCATGGAACATTTTCAGCAAAAGGGGAGAAGCCTGCAGTTAGTTCAGTGTTGGCACTTCAGGAATCTCTTTTGCTAAGAGGACACTTTCTGCTTTGGTCATGTAAGCAAGAGACTGAAGGAACCCATTATTTTGCTGTGCTTGTTTGATGGAGCTCCTAGTGCATTGGAATGTGAGATAAATGAGTTTCAAGTAACCTCTGCCTCCTCACACCACAAGCCAGGCTGGTGAAGAGTTGGATCTTTCTGAAGGTTTAGCCCAATGACTTCTCCAATTCCCAGTCACTTCTGCATTACCAACCTGCCCAGAAACAGTATTCATCACAAGCCACACTGCTGCCCTTTTGGTTACATTTCAGTACTAGTCACTTGATGGTTTCTTTGGTATAGAAGGGAACAAACAGTACCATCATTGACTCATAGAAATCAGATATGGAAAAGACTGAGTAGTCCATGTAATCTGTCACCTTACTAGTGCAGGACTGCTTCCTACTGTCTTACCATCTACTACTGTCACAGTGGTTTTTGCTTAGCTTCTTGCAAAGGGAAGAATCTTTAGGTGCTTCAGAACCAAATGCAGCCTACGTAGGTGCTGAGGCAAGAGATAGAAAATGTAGGAGGATATTAAGTAGCAATACTACATCTTGCAATATAATTTAATTCTCATAACTTACACAAAGTCAGCTTAGCAGAGGCATAACTACTAAAGGATGAGATTTAAAACCAACTGTATCTATTATACCCCACAATTTAGGGGAGTATATGGCAATTCCAAGAGGAAAGAGGAGACAAAATAGCTTGTAACTGATTTTGCCCAACCAGGTTTACTCTGCTGTGTCTTGATTCCATAGTGAGATGTGACCCAGGACTTCATTAGTGCCCAGCACTCTCTTCATTTGAATCCATAGTGGTTTGGTGTCTCTGGAAAAGAAATCTAGATGGATAGGACACATGTTAGCTACTGCACAGCTTGACCAGGTCCTGAACATGGTCCAGAACCACCCCCCCAGGGTACCCTGCTTGTTTGTGAGTGCATTTAGATGTAGTATTTCAGAAAAGAATTCTATTAAGAACCACAGTTCTGTACCCTGGAGGATAAACCCCAAATCACTTAGACTAAACCTCAACCTTTAAAATTTACTGTATTAAATCTACCAGGTTTATATCTGCAGTCTGCTCCACTGCCCTTACTGGTGGATGCCAAGCTCCATAAACCTTCAAGTTTGCTAATGAATTTGCTGTGAATTAAAGCTCATCAATAAAATAGGCTTACTGTTCTTCAGCACATTTTGAGCACCCCTTAGAAGCTATACTTCCACCAGCTTAGGTTGAAAATTACTGATTTAGGTGAACTTGCCACCCTGGTGGAAACAATGTGGTTTAGTTAAAAAATGGATGAGTGAAAAGATTCTTCTTTCACCAGTTGTAGCAGGTGGAGAAAGGTTGTAAAGATTAGTTTGTTGTGCAGCTGTGTTTTTACAAGAGAGGCTTAAGAAGGGCATTATATTGGTATTTTTGCTCCTCTTCAGAAGATTATTTGAGAGAAACATTAGGAAACTGAAGAAGATGATGAAAAGGCTATCCTGTTTGTTTTACTGCTGTTCTACATTGACATCTGAAAAGCTAGCATCTTTGATTCTTTGCTACTCAAAGATATAATAGGTTTTTCATATAATTGTTCATTTCTTTTCCCTCTGAAGAGTGACTTATAAATAATGTCAATAAAGTGAAGTGCCTGTTCATTTGCTTCTGACAGTATCATCATGGTGATACTCAATTATATTGCTAGACCTAAGGGTCTGTCAAAGTTTCCATCTCAAATTTGATGTGGTTAACTGTGTTTGTCTGTAACATTCCCTCCTGTAAATTGAAAGTTTATTATTATTATTATTTATTTTAACTGTGTTTTCAGTTTGATACAAAATTGGAGGAAAAAAATATTTATCCCTTTAGCTCCCAAAACACAGAAATGAAGTTTACAACCACGGAACTCCACAGAGTTGTGGTTTGAGTGTATCTTCTGTGCTCTTTAAAGGTGGTGACTGGAAGCATTACATCTGCATAGGAATGCAGTTCCTCCAGGGATGCATGGAATAGGATGAGTTGGCAAGTGTTCCCTTGTGCTACACACTTAATGAGACATAGATTTTTAAAGTTCATTTATATTCCATCGTGTCTTGAAGCCTTTATCGTGAGAGGACTCCTTGTACTGAGGTGTTGCATAACAAAGCAGCTCTCTCTGTATGCTCTTCTACCAAGACAGCCTCCTACTACTGACATAGTTGTCTATGAACAATCATCATTTGTCCTTGAACATTGGCTTAATTGTATAGGATATTATTTTTCTCCATAATTTGTTTCATACCTTGGGCTTCCTCCCTTTTTCTGTGCTCTTTGGTTGGCCTCATACTGTTCAAATCTCTCCTTACAAGGCATCTCCTTCTTGCAAGTCATTGTAAGAATGCCTCACCAGGTAATACAGGTATTTTAAAGAGAATTATGCATCACATTCATCTCTGGCTTCCAGCTTTACAAATCACACATCATTAAACTGTGTTTTTCTGGTTTTGCTTGATCTTGCAGTTGTTGTCAAAAAAAAAACCTCCTTTCTAGCAGGGTCACTGTTGTGTTGGATATGTCTGATAGGACACAGCAGCACTAAGAATGAAGGGACTCAAGAGTCTCTTAAGTAGCTTCATCTTTAGTTAACATATGTATGTCTAATCTTAAGATTGCTGTAAAATGTGTTGACATCAGTTGCCTCTGTGTGGTGGGCTGGCTGACATCAGCCCTAGCACAACAAGCTGTATGGCTTTATTTTTTTTGCTTAAATTGTTTTGTGGAGTACTTCAGAAGCTTTTGCACTTCCTTGTCACTGTTGTACTAGCAGAGCAATTTCAGTTCCTCATGATCAAAGCTCTAGGTGTCTAACAAGTTTCATTATAAAAGATTTTTTGGATTTTCCAATTATGCAAGAGTTCTGTATCAGTATCTGATCAAGATCTCTCTGGTTTTTGTTTCCTGTGGTGTTAGCTAAAATGTTAGTATTCTTCTTCCTTTTCCATTTCAGTATTTTCTCTTAGACAGAAACATATTCCTTGTTTTCCTTTGCCCTTTCAGAGATCTCTGTATTAGAAAGTCCTAAATCTTTGGCCATGTTTCTGGGGCATGTCTGTGTTTGTTCTGAAAAAAAAAAATAGTCTTTAAAACAGACCAGTCTGATGCTACAGTCTCATTCATGATTGCTTCTTATGCTTGTACAGAATATGCTTTTCCCTCTTGTCTCTTTTTAAGCTTTTTATTGTGTGCTCACTGTCTTCTATTTTTGCCTGCCAGTATCATGTTCCTTGAGTGAGGAAGCTTTCCCAAGATTGTGTAATCTCTGTGCCTGGTCTTTGTGTGTGCATGGGTTTGAAGTGCCATCTGACTGCCCATGAAATTCATACCTTTACTGAAAACTGTGTCAGGACTTTTCACGCTGGGAAATGAGGAGCTGAGTAAAATCCATGATGTCTTGTTAGAATATATAATACTGCCTTTGATGTCTTTCTGTTCTTCAGTCCTCTGTCCTCCTCTTCATTTTCTACTGTGGCAGTTTGGGGTTTTTTTTGCAAGAGGGAGGTATATAATTTTACTTCCATTAAATCGTTCCTTCATTTTTTGGCCGTTGTCACTTTTTATGTGGTCTGCCCCTATTGTTCATCTCTTCAAAATCCCCTCTTCCTTTCTCCCCACCTCTTACCAGGTTGACAAAAAGCCAAAAGCTGTTGCTTTACTGCAAAGCCAACTTTAAGGGGAAGCAGAGCAGGATTATGCTCTTTGGGTTACTACTTTTCCTTTGCAGCTGGCTAGGAGTTTCAAGAGCATCTGCTGCTCAGGGTCAGCTGGAGGAGTGGGACAACAGCAACTGGCAAGTGCAGCAGTGCTCTTTCTGACCAGAACAGTGCCAATCAGGCATAGCACATGGGCTGTGCAGAGAATGCCTTTGTGCTCAATGCCTCTAAGTCTTTTCCATGAGTTCTTAACTTAATTATGGTCCCCTCTATGTAAAGAGGCAGATCCTGCACTTTCAGGCTTTTGTAGAAGAAAGATGAAGTTTCCTCTGCTGGTTGATAGAAAAGATGACCAGGAATTTGTACATCAAAACTGGTTTTCTTCAGTAGTGAAATGGATTTTCAACAAAAAATACCCCTGGTTTGGAAAGTTTCTGCTCTTCAGAAAAGATCTTACAGTCCTGAGTTTGAATAAAGATTTTATTCTAGTAAATATTTAATATCTCAGACTTTGAGGTTCCCTTTAGACACTAGACCCTCCCTAGACTTGACTTCTTCCCAACTCAAATGTTACACTTCTGTAGGAATCAATGCATGCATTTGATTACAAGTATGATTTAATGGTTTGTGCTGCTGAATTTCTTTTGCCTGTGATCGTGTGCCAACAGCTTTCTCTCTTCCCATAGTGTAGTCCCTAAGCTGTAAGATCTTTGGCCCTTGCTATGTGTGTATATATGGTTACCAAGAGGACAGACATGACTAGATACACATGGGAATAATACTTGGTATGAGATAAAGATTGCACTCATAGCCAAAGACGTAACAAGGATCAGTAGTTGTCAGTGGAAGTGAGACAAATTCAGGCTTGTAGTAAGATGCATGTTTTCTAAATGGTTGCCTGTAACTTCATGTTATTTGAATGAGCTTAGAAAGCTTTCTAGAAGTCCTATCCTGAAATAATTACCCCATTTTCTGGAAAAATTGTAGTAGTATGTGTACAAGGAAGGCTAGAGAAGGTGATCATGATAGTTCTTTATGGGTTTAGGGACTGTACATCCCTGCAAGTACCACTCAGCTCTTTTCCACACTTGGAGACTGTCAGATCAGCTCTTGCAGAAGGTCTGTGTGAGCTCAGCACAGTGGGCAGAGGTAAACCCCATGGCCAGAAGCATCAGATTTTCCAGACAAGATCTTTGCATACCATGTCCTTTATCACCTGGGAAGAACTTAGCTGGGTGACAGTGGTGAACAAGTGTCAGTTTATTTCTTTGTGAGTGTTGCTTACAGAAGAGGAAGCTGCAAGCAAATGCGCTTGCAAGAAAAACATAGTCTGAGCGACTTAACATATTTTTGTGTCTGAAGATAGCCAGCAAATGCAGAGAGCTGCCTGTAAGCCTCCAGAAAACAAGCAGTTCTGGACCATCTGTCTCGCGTTGCAAAAGAAGTTGAAAGCCTTTCTCTTCCTAAACTTCTATTGAATGTTGAATGCCAGCACAAGGAAATAGGAGTAAATGCAACCCAGAGCAGCAAAGGTATCACAGGTGGGGATTAAACACTTCAAATCCCAAGAGTACCATCATTCATTTTACCAGAGAAATGGCCAAAATGTATGGCTAGGCTTTGCGAACGAAGCTCCAGGGAGGGCTCCAGCCACNTGGCACCAGGGGCCACAGGAGACCACAAGGGATTTTCAGACTGTGAATGGCCAAAATAGCTATTAGATGAAAGTGAACCTGAATCCTAGAGAGGTGAATTCATGTTGATGGGAAAATAATAGCCATGTAAGCAGCTTGTGACCCCTGTGGCATCATCACTGGGGAGACATTTTCTCTCACAGACTGTGAAACTTATTTGACTAATTCATATCCATTTCAGTTCTGTCCTGACTCCCATGTCTCACTGGTAACCCACTGTCAGGACATTTGAAATTTCCTTGTTTGCTGCCTCACTGAAGTTTGTTCCAGTCCTTCTTTGCTGCCTTTCTAGGTGGTGGGAACATCCCCTGAGACCATGGGGATCTTGCTCACCTTGTGCTTGTGTTTGAGCTTATACATTTCCTAGTTGCATTTAGTAGTTTTGCAGATGACTTGTTTGAGTATGGGGGATTGTATTGCTCAGCTGAATCCAAAGGTCAGTTAGAGAAAGCTACCAAAAAGCTTAACTGCATAGGAAAGTACTGAACTATGTCTTAAGGCAGTTGGGATTCTCTGGTGATACATTCTCTTTTTTTAATCCATCTAGGTCCTAGACACTTTTTTTTTCTCCTGTCCCAGTCTACTTGAGATGAAGTTTGTAAGAGTCCATAGCCTATTTTTAAGACAAAAATATGACTGTGTAACTATTTATTCTGAATTTATACTTTCTAGTGGTTGGGAGTTCAAGGAAATTTATTGTGACAGAGAACTGATATTACCTGGTTTCTAAATATGCATGACCTTTCTCTTGTTTCTTCAATAATTAAGGGTTTAATTCCCATTAACTAATTTATATAACAATCTTTCTCCTACTAGACTTACAAAGAATAAGAAAGCAAGCACTGAATTTTTAGTATAGAATATTTTCTGTTGATTATCTTGTGCCTTTGATGTGTAGAATCTGATCTTAGTTCTCAACAGACACTGTGTGGAGTCAGCACAGTGATTGCTGTTGGTCTTTTCTGGACAATTTATTTTGCAGTCGTAGACCAGAAATATTTTTCACCAATGCAAAGATAACTCTGGTGGTTTTATCACAAAGCTGTTGTCTTTGGCTCTGCCTAGACAAATCTGTTGTGGATTAGCCTGCAAAACAGGAGCTATTGTGCATATGTAAAGCAATAGACTGGTAGCAGGGAGGCAATTATAGCTGTGCCTTAGCTAGACCAACTCCTAAAATCTCCTACTTGCAAATGAGACTGATACTTTAAAATCACTTCTCACTAACATTGTGATTTTGCTGTCATAAAACTCACTAGTAGGTATTTCAGAGTTTAGGTTAGATGTTATTTCTAATGTCTACATTACATTGAGGTAATCTGGGGACTTGGCTATCTGTCCAAGTTCAAGATGAAGTTTGCACAAATGGTTACAGTTAAGCTCATGTTTAGTTTTTGCTGAGAGTGGGCCAGAAGTTGAGCACTTTGACTAAATGTGAGTGAAAGTGGTTTTATGAGAAAATATCATCTATGAGAGAGCTACTAGTGTCTCATGTAGCCCAGAGGTTTATTACTAAGAATGTTACTGTGATAATCTTGAGAGATATTATGTCCTCCTATAGCACTGTGAATAGTCAAGGTCCTTACAGGAAGGGACTTTTAATTGTAATTGTAAACAGAAGCTCTATTTCATAAAACAGATGCTTTATAAATGCCTGTTAAAAGAGATGCTTTGATTATTTTACATTTCTCCACATAGATTGCTTGCCTCTTTGGGTTACCAGGCAAGTCTGCAGAACAATAAGCAGCAAAGGTACCTCTGTCAGCTTCCAGTGAACACTGTTTCCTCTCTGAGGAAGATTTGACCACCCAAACTCTTTAAAACCCAGATGCTGTCTTTTCTTAACTGTCTTTTATTTGATGTCTGTTAGCAGTGCGTGCAGAGGAACAATAATAGCTGTGAGAAGTGTGGACAGCTGCTTAGTTATTTCCAGATGTCTTAGAGATTTGTATCAGCCAGTCAGTTGTACTTGCTAGGTGAGCTAGAGGAGTTAATGTAATTGGGAATAGCCACACAGCATTTCTTGCTAATCAGGGAGTTGCCCAATTTGGAAATACATACATATCTAAGACCTGTCAGATACACAGCAACTCCATACTTTATGCTCATTCCAGTGTAGGAGTAATTATTAGTAATGTTTTCCAGATTTGGTTCCAGTAGATAAAATTTTGCATCCTCCCTTGTGACTTTCTCAGTCTGTGAGCTCCAGTTTGCCTTGAGAAATTCAGGAGAGGTTGGCTTGATGTTCCTGATGGTACATACCAATTCTGAACAGAACTTTCAGCCTCTTAGATGGTTGTTGAGGGTATGTTGAAAGGATGGAAAACTGTAACCAAGGAGGAGGGAAGTATAAAATGAACAGATACTCCTCCATTAGACATTCCTAGCAAGCTAACTGCCATATTTAGTTAGAGATCTGCCTGGAAATAGTACAATACTTAAATAACCTTTAAGTATGTAAGTGTGCCCCTTAACAACTGTGTTAAAATCACTGTAAGACTTCCCAGACCAGGCAAGTATTAATATATAATAGGAAATTATTAATGAATGCCTGAGGTGACTCAGTGACTTTACTGCTCTGCAAATCTGTATTTATCTGCCCAAGCTTCAGAGATCCTCCATAACCTCAGTGTGAATGGACATTGTAGGGAGTAGAGGTGATTAGTATCTCTTTGTGGTTGCTATGCTTTTCACAGGCCTGGGTTTTAGTTTAATAAAACAGAATTGGACTCCATCCATCAGAGACTTATTGCAGGTTTGATTCATTTGAAAATCAACCTGATGTTCTTGCTGTTATCTACAGGTTGTCACCACCTGTTGGCAAGAGTTTCAGGATCTGAGAGTGCATTAGGTCTTTGTTCAAGTACGTAATATCTGGTCAACTGCAAAAAAAAAAACCAAAAAGTAATTACAATTTCACTTTTATTTTCAGTCTTTAAAAATGGCAATGTCACTGGAACGGATAATATACAGATATGCACTTGAGCACCCTCAGGCTATAGCAATTAAGAGATTGTACCTTTCTTTTTCTTGTGGAAAGATGCAGACTTGGTGTCATGGAAACAGAAAGAATGTATGAAGTTTTAAATAGGCAGAGGAATTTTAGAGCCACTTCTGTAGCTGCTTGGAAGAAGCACATAAATGACTTGGCTGGAAAAGTCACAAGAAGTTCACAGGGGAAAAAAGAGCTCTGCAGTACCAATATGATGGTTTCTGCTTCTTACCCGAGCTATTGGGTTTAGACTGGCCTTTAAACTGAGTCTTCATTGGCCATGTTTTCTTTAGGCAGGCTGCTTTTAGGTCAGCTCAGATGCTGATTTCCAAACTTTCCTGTTAGCCACCATAGTCTCCCAAGTCTCCATTTCATTTAGTTACATTCTTTTTTAATGTTAAGAGAAAACCAGTAACTGCCCTGTAAAATTCCAACCCCTGAATCTCTCCTTTAGAAAAAGCATTCAAGTTTGCTGATTGCCAGCAATGCACTTACCTATACTGGTAATTTGTAACCTCTAATACTGAAATGCTAACTCTGCTGAATGCCAAAATTTCTTCAGGATTTCATTGCCAAGTAGTTGAAGCAAGAGAAGAAATACCTGAACTCATTATAATGTCTTCTGCTGTCCTTATATAGTATTTAAGACATTATTGCTAAGTACAGAAAAGCCCTGTTCATCACAGCCCAGCAGGAGGAATGCCAGTCTGTCACCAGCAATCTCAGTGAAGTATTAACAGTCTGCATTTCATATGAATTGCACACATCAACCAGGGTCAAGAAGCACAAGAGACAAGATCAGGGCTTCATTAAGGTCATTTTGTAATTGAGGAAAATTATGAGCCCTGAAGCTCTAAGTATTAACTTGCAGGAGTCCTTCAGCACATTTGATAAAAGGTCCACCTGGCCTCAAGTGGTTGTATAAATTATGTAGCCAGTGTTTCATTGATGATATAGATAGAAGTTAATTTTCTTGCCTTTTGAAGTGCTTGTGAATAGTAGGTCATGCCTTATGTGTGTTTCTGACAGTGGGCTTCAAAACAAGTTTTTCTGCAATCTCCTGACAGCTAAAATACAGTTCTTGCAAGGCTTACAGCTTTTGTGTGAAATGACAGGAGTCACAGGGAGTGTGGTGCTCTTGAAGCTGTGCTGCAGGAAGAGGCTCAAGAGCTTGGTTTGGAGATGCACATGCCTGCTAGCTCACCTCCAAGAGCAGGGAGCAGCCAGGCTCACAAGAGCTGTGAGAGATGTTGCTGCCTGACCAAAGTCAGAGCTGAGATAAAAGCTTCTGAATGTCGAGCAGGTACTGGCTGCATGCATGACAAAAGACCTGCTCTATATTTGGAGGGTGAGAGCAGTGTGGTTTTCACACCTTGCTTCACTAACTGGTAGGCTAAGGAGGAGTGGGAATGATGAGAGCCTGATCACAGGGGGGAATGCTTCAGTGATGCTTGTTAGCAGGCTGCTCAGAATGAGTATTTGCAATTTCCAGTGAAGCCTTTCTATACCATCCATCTATGTACCAAATAAATGTGGACAGTTTGCACAGAAATAGTTACCAAGTCTAGCCACACTAAACTTAGCAGAGGTCATTCCTTGCCTGTTTCCAGTGTGACCAGATTAGGTTGGGATTTAATACAGACTGACTTTATTCCAAACAGAGGATGAATTATTAGGTCTTGGAATGTGTGGTTGGTGAAATTTTGTCTTTTTTTTCTTAACTTTCCTGGAAATACTGTTCAGCTGAAGAGACCACAATGCAGGCAATACTGCATGGCAATTTCAGTGCCTTTGTTGTAACATGCATATTGTGTTTGGAGTGATGCTGATTCTGTTTTGAGAGCTTGTGGGGTTTTCAAAACCACTGCTATGTTAATCTCATTTGGCTCTTCTAACATGCTTCGGATCACTCTCTCTTTTCAGGGTCTGATGACAAGATACTGAATGTTGTGATTTGTACTGCAAATGGTTTATTTTCAGTTTTCACTACACCTTCATTTTGGAAATCTGTGACTATTTAACTCCTTGTAAGTCTTCAGCATGCTTTATTAGAATCTCTTTGCTGATAGAGATGTTTGCTAATGAAAGAACCTCTGTCTCTCAGTTAGTGTAGGCATTGCTATATCCTAAAGACACTTTGCCTTTTGAGCTCTGATCCAAATTAATTGTAAGAGACTAAATGCAGACAGAAATATCAAATGCACAGCTATACTTAACAGAGATGTTGCAATTACATAAAAGTATCAGAAATCAAAGGACAGATCCAGATAGGTGATTCAGCATAGGAATAACAGGGTAGCTGGAGTTCATGACTTAGGCAGGTAGTTCTTATCTACTTGTGCTTAGGCACTGAGTCATCTAAGGCATGAAAGCTAAATAAAAAGAGAGGATATAAGGTGTCATACAAGAACTAAGGTGTGGAGAATTACTCTCCTTTCATGTCCTCTCACATGAGCAGAATTGGTCTCTGATGCAGTCTGAATATAGGAATACATGAGCAGCAGGAATATTAGCAGCAGAAGGAAATTTCTAATAGTTAGAACTAGTATTTCTCCATTGGAGCCTGTGTTTTGGGTTTGGGTGTTGTTTTTTTTAAGGAGAGAGGAGAAGAAACAGGTATATGAAATAGCATGTCAGTGTCCCAAGCACCATGATACAGCATCTGTGTTGCATATTCAGGCAATAACTAAAAGTTACCACTAAACTGAAGATTGGCTTAAAACAAATTTGGTTTGGAGTCAACTATTATAACTTAAATACATCCCCTTCACATCTTCAGCTGTGTCTTGTGTATTAAAATTTGCTAAATTTGATGCAAGGTTTAGTTTCTGAACATCTTAGAGCTGAAGTGGTTTATATCAAGTTCGTGTTTCAAGTCAGTTAAAGAGTTATGAAATTCACATCCCATCTGAAATTTCTGGCTCTGGTACATGCTCAGATAATCAGATTTCAGTAGGGGAATATGGCACTTACCTTATCTTTTGCAGATCGATCCAACATGGAAAACCTTTATCATCAGCAAGTACCACAGAGAGATCCACACTGGCTTTCATTTGAGTATTAAAAATAAAGGATCTAATTAGCAATGTACTGTGATATCAGCATTATGTTAAGTGCATTTGTTTTCATCAGCCTCAAAGCTTGCCTAAATTGCACAGAGGAATGGTGCAAACTGTATAATGAACCATATAACAACATCAGTCACAGTTGTACAGAATGTACTGTGAGCAGAAATGTGAAGCCTGAAAATAACTGACAGGTAACTCTGACAAATGCTTTGTGTTGGAAATATGAGCACATGCAACACACTCTGAAGTGATTGCTTCAGCAGAGCATCATGAATTTGCCCAAGGAGTTTGTGCTAAGAGGAATTTATTTCTGACTGAACAGTCAATCAGAAGCAAAGTCTGTAGTGCTGTGTTTCTGTAAGAGCAACAGCACAGAGGAAGGTCTTTGCCTCCTTAAAACAGATTTGGACCCATCTCTGCACATAACTTCCACTGAGGCATCCCACTACCTTTGTTTTGGTTTGGTTTTTTAGGAGGAGATTGCAGGGATCATTTGCCTCTAGATACAGATGTGAGTTTGTCTCTATGTCCTTACTCACGTATATATCCATAAAAAAGTACTGTCCTCCAGGGAGATTGGCTACAGCAGATAACCTGCACCTGGTCTTGAACTCACAGATCAGCCAAGGCATGTAGATACCTGATATAGTTATTTTGCCAGTGAGTGATTTATGTAAACATAACCAGTACTATTTTGAGTCCACATGGCAGGGTGGTATAGGCTTGCAGGTTGCTTTGGAGTTCATTTCAACTGCAGTTGTGCAGAACATGATAAAAATCAAAACACACAAAGCTTTTGAAAACTTCCAGACAGCTTTAAAGAAGGCCCTTTTCTGATTTGGGAGGGACTGAGGAGAAAGGTTGTGTCTCAGCCAGCTCTAGTCTTTAACCTTTCAGGTCTTGGAATTGAAGGAAGTGTTACCCAGTCAACTCATAATGCTGTCCTGCAGCTTGTGTATGGATAGGTGTAACAGAGTGTGGACAGGAGTTTGTCTTCTATTCAAAAGCATTTCAGAGTACTAGGAGCAAGAGATTCCATCAGGAGATGAATTTCTCATAGTTTCTGAGTGCAAAAATGAAATAAATGTTGTTTCCATATTGTTCCAACTGCTTGATTAGAACTGAGTCAGCGAATGGTCTCTGTGTTCTTCTCCATCTGGGCATGCATACTCCATGATAGCTCAGAGTTGAAATGAAAATGTCTAAGTGCTTAGCTCCTCAGCTAGAAAGACAAGGTTGGTTTGTAGGCAAACTGTAGAGATTAGTTTTACAGTCTTAGGCCCTCATGCTGAAAATACTCATGTGGGCAAGTACTTCATGCATGTAATGAACTTACTTGATCTATTTATAGCTTTACTCCGTGTGTCTTTGTATCCAGATGGTGCTCCTTGAATTTCACTGGGCTGTGTGTTTGAGCAGCAGTTCACACTACAGATCACAATGCAGGACAAGAATCCAAGTAGCAAACATGTATTTAATTAAGTAGACATTCACAAGAAGTTAATACAATACTTATGACTTTTTTTTTTCTGGTATCTCTCTGCAAGAAGGACTTGTAATTAATAGAAGTTGCTAAATTGCATATAGTTACTTTTTTAAACAATTTTGGGTAATTTTCTTTACAAGGATGAATAAAGGAACATTCAATCTTAAGGGTGGAGGAACTGACAAGAAGGGTGGAATAGCCAAACCTTGCCCCATGTCAGGAGCAGATTCCAACCTTCCAGACTCCCTCTTCTCTCAGTAGTAATAGATCATTCCCATCCTCACAGCACCCTGCTTCTCCAGGCTTGTTCTTTGCCAGTTTTGGTTCTGTGTTTACTGTTTCCATATTTCTGAACTCCCACCAAGGTAGATTTGGATTTCTTTTACAGGCAAGGCTCTCTGAAACATTCCTCTGTGCTTAGATGAAGTCAGTTTGTAAAGCTTCTTCCTGTCCTTGTAATTTTTTTTTTAATTTATCATCTTAACATATATTCTGAATTTCTTCTTCATTCTACAGATTCATTGTTTTGTAAATCTCAAAAAAAAGCTCCCCAAACCATAACTGTGAAGGGAACCATAATCCAGGCACTGAATGCTTACATTAAACTTCAGTGGGAGAAAATCCTTTTTCCTGTGCCTTTCCTCTGCTTTTGAAAGAATAGATATAATAGTAAACACAAAATCTGAATTATACACTTTACTTGGGTGCCTCCAGCTCCTGAATAAGTGTTTCATCTGCTGATATGGTGATACTTGTGAATGGTGTCTGCTACACAGGAACATACCTAGAGTGGCTAATTTTAACCCTTGCAGGAGCAGATATAACTGCATGTAAGGATGCCTGCAGCTGTCTTTGGGAGGATTACAAATGAAAACTCAACTATGAGTCCAGGCTAAAAAGTATGGGTTGGGTTGGTTTCCTGTGCAGCAAGTGTCAGGAGGCTGCTTCTCTTGTGCAGTTTATTACTTTTAAAAGCATTTGAAAATACAAATGTAATGATTTATTTGGGCACAATGATTGCAAAGTATTTTCTATGATTTAACAGGATAAATTACTGGATTGAGATTGCATCAGAGACACTGTAGGATTATTAGCATTGCAAACCTGCTTGGTGATCAGAACTATTCAGCACATGGGGGTCAAGGTGGTGAGATGAATGTATTTCTGTACCATGAATGAAACCCATTTCAGGGTTTAGTACAGCCTCATATAACTTGACTCTGTAAGTAGGCAGATGCTGTGAGGTGCTGATTGCCACTTTTAAACTAATGGTAACATACTTGTTCTAATTTAGGAGACATTGAAGGGAAAGCAGGGAAGAAGGGAATACTGCCTCTTTAGTCATAGCACTCACAGCAGTGGCTCTGTAATTCTAGGCATTTGACATAAACCCTTTATTTTTTATAAAACATTTTTGTCACAGTTCTAAGAGGACACAGTTGAATTGGAAAATGCACTTTGAAAAAAACAAAACTGCAAGGTCATTCTAATGATTTTTTTTCAAGATATTCATGTATAAGTATGGGGTTTGATACTGTTAGAAGTTTTGCATTAGTCAGCTCTGTCTTTCTTGCTCTTCTGTCCACAGAGCACAGTCTCTGCTTACTTGTGCTTATAAAGACCCCCAGGTAGACAATATGCCACAAATTTTCTGCAGAAGGCCTGAGATGACAGGAGAGTTAATGAACTAGTATATTTTCTTCAGAAGCATAGATGTCTTAGCAGCTTCTCCCCATTCTCCCTTGCTCTTTTCCTTCCTTGGCTTTCTCCAAGCTACTTATTTCTGACTCCCATATTGCAGTTTTCTGTCTTTTCAGCTCTTCCAAAATGAGCTGGACATTAAAAAGCTTTTTAAACACTCAAAAAGAAGCAAGTCTTGTTTAGTTTTAGATCATATCAGATCTGGTTTACTTTGCAGTCCTTCAGTGTCATGTTGGCCCAGCTGAACAATAGGTGAGGGGTAGTGCTGTTGGTGAGCAGGGCCAAGAAGTTTGTAAAATAGCTTTGTTCCTAAAGAAAATGCATGGTGGGACTGCACATGGATTACATCTTGGATTGAGCATCAAGTGCAGCTGTGTTTATTTCACTGTCTGCAAAGTAGAGCAGTAGTGAGTAGGCAAAGCTCAAAAGCCCCTTAGCAGCTTCCTAATCTGACGTCAGCTGAGCCTTCCAGCTCAGAGGAAGGCCCTGCACAGAAATCTGCTCTGTATTCAAATGTCGTTTGAAGAGGCTACATAAAAACAGCTGATAGCTTTGTTAGAGGACCAAGGGACTGGAATTAAATAACTTACAGATCACGTGTGAGTTTGGGATTGTCCATCTAATGGGTATGCCCCAGCTTCCTAGGCTCAGAGTGCTGACACAGTCCTTCCCTGCCATACATTCTTAGGCTCTACATGCTGGGTTTTTTTCTGACAACACTTCTATCACACCAGCTGCAGCTTCCTGCTCACCAGATCTTGGCATGCCCTGTGGTTTGGCTGGCTTGATAATATGCTCTGTTCCAGCAGAGCTGTCTCTTCCTGTAGAACATCTATCATATCCTTGATGACCTTGTGTCCCATTAGCAGTTCCTCCTCACTTTCAGTCTCTTTCCTCTTTATTCTGGCTGTGATTCCAGGTCATGTCACATGCTACACCCTTACAGTTTGTGCATTTGCTCTTTCTTAGCCATGTGCTTGTCTGGTCATGTTTAATCAATGCTTTTCCTAAGGGTGGGCTCTCATCTTCTTGCACAGAGTAGAACCAGCTGTAATAACCTGACATGTAGTAGAGCTAAATGCACTTACTTCTCTTCCAGTATGAGTATTCTAAGTGCCGTATGTACCAAAGGCATTGCATACAGTGCTAGCAATGCTGGTAGCTACTTGTAGGAGAGCAGTTTATGGCTCAAGGCAGCTCTTTATTTTGTTTAGACTTCATCACCAGTACTGTTGACTGTCCAGTATGTACCTCAGCTCAGTAACTTGTCACACAGCAGACTGAGCATTGAAATAGTCTCATCTGAAGTCAGTGACAACTTGTTGCTGAGGTTGGGCTTATGGTCAAGTACTGTGTTGTAGCAGAGCCTGTGACAAGGAGCCTTCTGAAGGAGGCTAATAACAAGTTTCTAGTTTTCCTTATTGTGTAGCACAGTGTCTCAGAATTACATGTGCTGTGCCATCGTTTCACAGAGTTTCATTGACTCATCAGAGGCTTGTTGCCAACATTGTGCTTCCTCAGTTACTGCCAGGAGAACAGTCTCGTGCAGGCAGACATGCTGTGGAGCTATTCAGAGCTCCAAACAGGATGAGTGCTGAGAAAGAGGAAATAGAAACAGAAATGGCAAAAAGCTACAGATGTTTGGAGAGCCAGAAAACTATTGTAGGAGCTGGCAAAGATAGATAACAACAAAAATAAGTGGAAGAGAGATACAGGAGTGTGGGATGTGATAGAAATCCTTATGAAGGGAAAAGGTTTGAAATATCATCACCAGACCATGAGTGGATTATGGCATTTCCTGAAGTCTTTTCTGTTTTATAAACAGTTTGGTGATTTGATTATATTTGATTTTACTTCTGTTTATACTCATTTTCCCTTCTGAATGCTTGTGAGCTAGTTTTATAGCCTCACATAGGATTATCTTATTGTAATGTTTTATATCATTCAGTAGAAAAGTAAAAGTGATGGTCTAAAGTAGTCCAAATGTAATTTTCTACAGGTATTTTAAGTGGAGTTTTTATCATTATTCTGAGAAGAGGTAGGTATCTGTTCTTCCCTAGATCTGTGGTATGAAATTCTCTTCTGCACATGGAGCTGTAATACTGATATAATGAATACACAATGACAAATTTGGGCCAAGCTTCATCCCACAAACCAGCTTAAGGAACCCTGAGGCCAAGCAGTGTTATCCAGGGCTGGTGATAATAGCAGTGAGTGCTCAGGAGCATCAATGATGCTGCAGCAGCAGCCAGACTGTACTCCCAGCCTCTCCTACTGTTTACTAATGGACCCTAATACCCACTCCCTCTATCTTCATTGTTACTGTTCTTTGTGCTAGCTGGGGTAGAGTGTGACAAGTAGGCAGCTTCATGTCACTGGATAGACATATTCCAGGCAAACTTTGTGGCTTACCCAGCTGGGAGATGGCAAAAGGAGGTCATTGCAGCAGCCAAGGAGTGCCAGAGAGCACAGGTATCTGTTAGCCATTCTGCTCTTTTCCTATATCTTCGTGCTGTTGTTTCACCCTATGAAAAGGTCCTTCAGGTTGTGACTTAACCCTGAGCAAGGCAAAGAACAGGTAATGCAGCTGTCTGCATCATGGATCCTGTCTTCAGTGCTTTTCCTCCTGTCCTGTCTGTACTTTTCATGCCATAGAACACACTGTAGTGCCCACTGATGCGGGAACCTTTGAAAGGAAGACACTATCCTTAGTGAAGAAGAAAATGCTGCAGGTTGCATTTCCATAAAGCTAAAGCAGAATCTTGAACAGCAATCTCTTCAGGTTATTGCCTGTCTTATCTCTGCAGAATACCAGTGTAGGCCAGTCATAAACTCCTCATTTTCTGCAGTACTTGTAAATAGAACGCTGTGCATTTGTTAAAGAGAAGAAAATTAGTTCAAATTTCCCTGTGAAATAGGAAAAGAAGGTAATCACACAATACTGGAGAGATGGAGGGCTCTGAGCTGTGTTCCATTGCTACAGCTGTCAGCCTCTCTGTACATGCAAATGTTGTTCTGTCACAATTTAATAGGGTGAAATAGGTTTTTAATTTTAGATGAACAAGAGCTCCAATTATAACCTCTCACAATTCCAGTTACTGTACTCTGTGAGTGTCTTTAACAGCAATGCACTGTATGGCACAAAAAAGTCCTTTTCACCTTGGCTGGAATTACAGTGCTAGTTACAATGTCTTGCCATCCATACAGTAGAGTAGACAAGGCACTTCCATTAATCCCCCTCCATTTGGGTTTTGTAACTTCTTTTATTGTGTCTTTTAAGCTTCAAGTTGTCACTCTTATTCTTAGTCCAGAACTAAGTTTCTCTTGATAACTGTTGAAAGTCCAAAGTTGCAACATTAGAACACTTAATATCATGTTATTGCAATCTGAAATGTTAGGATTAGCATTAGTATATATTTCTGTTGTAACAGCAAAAGAAAGCAATTTGCTTGGAAAACCCATCTACCTATGCTAGTCATTTCTACAGCCTGGCAGGCTTGGTGTGTTTGTGTGGGTCTGTGGTTGTTTTGCAGAGTGTTTTTGTATTTTAAATATATATTCATAATATCACCACTGTTTATTACATAGATATCTATTGCATGATCTGCTCAGTTTTTTAAAAATGCATGAAATGAAGTATCTGTAAAATAATACATGGCTATAATAGATTAAAGTATCTAAGAGTATTATTTATCAGACATTTCATCAGATTCAGACCAGGAAAAATAATCCATATCAGGGCTCTGTGATAAAAATAACAGTGGGATGTATTTTGATCATGAACTAAAATGAAATTCAGCAGTCTGTCAACACTGTTGCTCTATTTCTGAATGCCATTTAATCTGCTAATGAAAGCCACAGTATCTTCTTTTTTCTTCTTCTTCTTCCCCCCACTCCATGCTTAACTGGAACAATTTTTTCAGGTGCTAAGCACCTGTGGCACCAAATCAAACTAAGTGCCGTGTCTAGCATAAATCTGAGAGTGCTGCTTCAATCACAAATGCTCTTCAACAAGTCCTTTTTATTGCAGAGATGACCGTCTGCCCTTGTAAGCTCTTGACAGTGCTATTTTAGGATGGTTTCACTAGTTAGCTCTGGAATGATTGGAACACATCTTAACAGCAACACAAAAACCTGATCTGAAACAAGTGCACTTAACTCTAGCTCTGACATGCTGGTAGACAATTCAAAGTCATATTATATTTGCTTCAGGGGAAGAAAAAAAACTCTGGAGAAAATGTGAATGAACAGTGGAAGTGGCATTTAAGGCACACTTGCAGACTTTTAATTCCAGATTAAGCTTTACTGTCTGCATGCCAGTGCGCTCATTTCCTTGCCATAAAAAGATTCTTTCTATCTCTTCACTTTAGTTGATTGCTGGAACGTAGAGAAAATGCTCACTGATGGAGTGAGATACAAAATGAAGGGCTGCAGATTAGTGCAGTCAGAATTTTGGAGTGCATGGTGACTTCTGTCTCTTGAGAAATTACCCTATAGGCAATTGAATTGGTTTGGGGCAGAGAGCTTGTTCTTTGGTTTTGCTTGTTTATTTAACGGCAAATTCATTTAGTTGGTAGAGAAATGTGTTTGAGAGTAGGGTATGTTTTTCACAGAATGACTGTTTAACTTGTCCCACAGTAAATGATGTGCTCATATCCAGTCTAAAATTACCAGGAAAAATGCAAGTGGAGTGGAGGGCAGAAATGTCTTCAGATTTACCCTCCTCCTTCCATCCCCAAGTGGGGCTCTCAAATTAAGGAATGGACACTCTTGGAGAGCTTGAGCAAGCAACACTAAAGAGCCAATCAAATGCAGAATGTGTCTTGGTTTTGCTGTGGCCAAGTTCAGGTTAAAAGTTTGGCATTTTTCTCTGTGTAGGTTGTTGGTTTTTTTCAGTACTGGCTGAAAGAAAACACTAGATGCAGCAAACTTGACATTTTAAGCATATTTAAGCATAGGTGTGAATCTTCCTTTGATTCCTTTAACCCCATTGAGCCACTGTAAGTTTGTTCTGTTGCCTATCACTGCTCCAGAGTATGTCAGTCTTAATGAGAAGATTTACATTATTATGCATGCTCTAATTTGGTATGACAATTTGCAAACAGTTAACAGCCATGACTTTCAGTAATTTAATTTGGCTGCATGCGTGGTCTTTTTTGGCAGATGCTAAGCACTTGCAACTCTTCCTTTAGTGGGAACACTGTCTACCCAGGACAGGGCCTTTGAAAAGCATGTCACAAATCTACTCAAAAATAGCTTTGATCCTCAGAAGCCCATTTCTTGGCATAATTCAGAACTATTAACAAAGTAAGGATGATTATCTCTGTGCAAATACTCCAGTGTACAACTAAGGGCATAGTTTTGAGTGTTTCAACCATCAGAGTGATTTTGACCCTGAAATATTCTATAGCACATCCTCAGGCTGCCTTAAGTGCCAGAAGGCATCACCTTAAGTTTAATAGTAACCCTTGAGCAACAAAAGCATTTTAAAGCTGAAGTTTATGTAGCTAGTCCTTTGCACCATTTGGATTGAATGGCTCCTTTTTCCCATCCCTGAGCACACTTTCCTTAGCATTACTTATCTGTAATTTTGTGCTCAGTGGTTCAGGCTTATTAAGAAGGTTATTACAGCAGTGGAATCATTTTCATTTGAACTTACTCAGAGGCAAATATTCATCTCAACTCAACTCATGGCTAGGCTTCACAAACAAAGATCCTGGAAGAGGCAAATACAAATAAGCTAAATTCACTTCATCTCTCATTGCAGAGGCATCTAAAAGCTAAAAACAGGAGTGAGAGTGGATGATAGCAGACAAAAGATAATTTTATTTACTTAAATTCCTGGAATTCTGTTCCATAGAACACTGAAAAGAAAAATAATAACAATAAAAAAGAATGCAGTTAACAGGGAAGCAGAATGGAGCTGGGAAGATGGAGAATGATGCATGTCATTGTTGGAAGAGTTTCTGTATCTCACCAAGTTACAGACTCTTTCCACCTTTGGATTGTCCTTTTTCTCTAGTTTTGACATTGACCAAATAGACTTTAACATGTCCAAGGAATGTGCAGTGCTTTCTCTTTCTTTGAGAGTTGTTACTTAAGATGCAACAAGGCTCATTAGTGTGGAGGCCTAGGTACCAAGAACATGTGTAACATCATAGCAGTCATAATGGATTGACTTGCATTCCCTTCAGACACCAAGATCTTCCCAATATGTATTGATCTGATTTTGGAGAGTTTCCAGTGCTTTGTCCCATGTTCAGGCTACTTTCTGTTACATACTGAGGATTTGACCAACATGTAAGGTGCCTAAGTGATTGCAAGTCCCAGCAGGATAAAATTAAAACCTTGTAAGACTGAGCTCCCTTGTGAGCTATCTCATAGCTGGAAATGGTAAGGATGAACCTGGAAAAGATTATCAACAGGACACAGATAAGACCAGAACTTGG
This sequence comes from Bucco capensis, assembly GCA_013396975.1. Taxonomy (NCBI): domain Eukaryota; kingdom Metazoa; phylum Chordata; class Aves; order Piciformes; family Bucconidae; genus Bucco; species Bucco capensis. The sequence continues at coordinate 917,455 of VWZO01007884.1, forward strand.
CCAAGAGATACACAGTATATTGATGCTCTAGAAGAACCTTTGGTGTAATAAGAATCTATTTTTATAACACCCTTTAAACAGGATTAAAATGGAAAAATAGGCAAATAGAGGTAAAAAAAAACCAACCCACTCATTTGTATTGCTGGGAAATATACTGCATATAGATCAGTCAGAAGACCTAAGTGCTGCTTGGCTCAGGGGAGCTAAGTACTTCAGAAATACTTCAGGAGGATACACAAGGAAGACGAGATTTCAGGCTGTGGTTTTAGGAACTACCCAGATTTGCAGCCAAAAGTCCAGCCTAGGTGATGTTGTTGAAGTGAGATCTCTCATACTGGACCTCTCTTTTCATCTCAGAGCTCACAGACTTCTGTAGAGCTTCTGAGACAATCAGGAGGCTTTGCTAGCAGATCAAAAGGTGAAACTGGGACAGCAGTCTCAAATACTTGTTGTGGTTTGTCTCCTTGTCTGTGCTGTGATTCCAGTGCAGTTGGGAAATGTTTGAATTTCATTGTCTATTCAGCAATTGAGTAGTACAGTTCCTGGAACATTTCATTAACCACCCTCTAAGAAGCTTTTTTTTCAGGCTTTTCCTGTTCTAAAAGCAGATCAAATATTTTTAACCATGTCTGGCTTTTAAATTCTTACAGAGGTATATTTGGTCAAAGATGATGTTGCGTTTCCCTCGGAAAGGCGTTCTCTTTGGGTGAAGGTTTAATCCCAGTTGATGGAATTAAACAGAGATGATTTAGCACTGCTTAATGAGCAAAGATTGATTAGTCAGGTGTAAAGGCACAGTACTCTTCCTTTCTCTGGAAGCCTGTTTCAGGCTGAATTCCTATGTTCAGTGTAAACCTTCACTTCATCAGCTTGTAGTGAGCTGTAGCTAGATTGCAGATAATGAGCCAGGGAGTTGTGTGGGGGAAGCATCTGTACGTGTGTACCAGTGAGAGCAGAAGGAGGGAGGGATTTTAGCTTGTTTAGAAAATAAAATGCATCATTAATCTAAATATGACAGTAGCATAAGCTGTGAGAACTGTCTTGCAAACAGCATGCCATGAGGCTGCTTTGGCTGCTGCTCTCTGCCAGCTGCAGTCACGGCTTTGCTGAACTGCTGCTTCATCTCCTGGCGCTTGGATGGACTAGTCACTGCCTCTGCCAGAAAAAAGCAGTGCAGGGAAAGACTGTCTGAAAAACATCCACTGAAAGAGTCATCTGCTCAGATGCAGCATAGTGGGAATGAAGGGGCAGAGAAGAGAGATGCTAGTTCGTCACCATTCCCAACTAAATCTGAACGTCATGGAGAGACTTCATGGTCTCTGCCTGGAGTCTTAGAAGGAGGTGTGTGTGTTTGGTAGTGATGTGGCCAAGCTAGCAGAAGAAAAGGATCTGATAAATCTAGCTGCAAAAGCTGGTTTTGTTTCATTTTATCCTAGTTTGAGTTAGAATAGAACTAATTCTGTTCAGTGATTTTACTTTTCAGCTGAAGTTCCTCTATGTCACCACTAACTGTTGGGTACCACATTGGAGGTGGGGGAGCAAAGTAAAAGACTGCATGTGAAGAGAGGAGCAGACAGTTCAAGTGACCCCAAACTGGCCAACAAGGTATTCCATGCCATATACATCATATTCAGTATAAATTGAGGGTCAGTTCCTAAAACACCCACACTACAGTTGCTGCTCACTACAGCCAACTCCCACACCAAGCTTAGGCCTTGGGGGTCTCTTACACAGAGCCTAAGACCCAAGCAAGGCAGGTGCATGATTAAGCTGCTTAGCACTTAATTACAGCAAACACTAAAAAGAGAGGTTTGGGCCTCCACCCTTCCTGGAGGTTGAGCCCCTGAGCCATCTGGGATGTTGGACTGGTAACTCTCCTTGTGAGGCTCAGAAGCCCAGCTCTGCTGCTGCAGAACTTTGTCTGTTCTGCCTTTGAGCCTGATCTAGGTGTTCCTAAATTCAGTTCCAGCATCCAGCCCCTGAGTCTGATTCCTGTCTGCTGCTGAGTCCTCCTGCCACAGGATCAGTGGTGATGGTGACATAGTTGCCATCAAGGTGGGTTTAGGTTGGGTATTGGTTCTGTATATATTTGTATATCTTTCATTTTTATTATTTTCATCAAAGTAATTTTAGTTTACATTTCCAATCTACTAGTCTCTCTCTTTCTGTAATTCCTTTTCCCCTTCCCAGAGTGGGGGAAAGGGAGGATAATAGAGAGCATTTGTGATGGAGCCAGCCCTAACCCTTGACACATTCTTATTCTTGTTGGCAGTGATCTTTATAGCAATCACTTTTCTATTTTGCTTCCCTTCTTCAAAAGCCTAGATACAAAGGTAGTTGCAGGACAGAATATGAATACTTAATAATTTCATGTATTTTTCACCACACTGTTTTGCATACATAGTAGTTTTCTCCCTTCCCTGTATATATGGTTTTTCTTTAAACACTGTGCTATTTTTGGTTGTGGGTTTTTTTTGGGGGGGGGTTTGTTTTTAAATAACAAAGAGGTCATGGGAGAGAGAGTGCAATAGCTAACTGACACAAAGCAAAGAGCAATTATGCATAAGAAATGCATGGGGAAATATACATAGATGTACAGGATGTTTTAAAATTGACTATAAATACAGTAGAAGCAGAAGAGGCTGAACTGCTGCCAGGAGGATAATTATATAATTGATGCATTTGTCTATGAGACTGCTTTATTCTGTGGTTTGATATATAGCTCCATTAATGAGGTAGGTCTCAGTCCCAGAATTTGGTGTCCTGTTCCACATGTAAGCTTTAGATCCACTTAGCTCTATGAGGAGTATGCCTGCAGCCTTTTGGAAATGAAACACAGCTCTTCTAGGTAATACTCAGCATGTCTGGCTGTTTCTGGGACACACTATTTGCCACTTGCCATTTGGGGGAAGATGTCAGTGGGAGTTGGTACAAACAGAAGATTAGAATCATGTTGTGTGCACTGCCATTTGCTTCTGCTTTCCAACTGGAGTCATCACAGAATCATTTGGGTTCTGTGAAGGAACCTCTGGAGNGGCAACCTGTGCCAGTGTTCCACCACCCTCGTGGGGAGAAACTTTTTCCTAATACCCAGTCTAGATCTACTCTTCTCCAATTTAAAACCATTGCCCCTTGTCCTTTCACTTCAGGCCTTTGTAAATGTTACAAATGTCATGTTTATTTACAGGTATTTTCCTGATTGCTTTTGCATCTGAGTTCTCATTGAGCATCCTTTGCAAATTAATCATACACTTCATCTCATGCTTAAGCAGAAACTGATCTCATGGGCAGATCAATGTGCTGCTGAAGTCCGTGAAGGTCACAAGAAAAGATGAGCTTCATAGCTGTGTGACTGGAAGGATCAGGTTGGTTTGCTGTTGTGCTGGTGTACAGAGTACTGGTGTTTTGAAAAATAATTGTCTAAGCTGAATAATGCACTACCTGGGACAAATTGGATGTCTCTGGTTGAGAATTGATTTTACCGTTCTGTTTCATTTGAAGCTTATGAGATATTTTATTTCTTGTGCTATTTTTGTTTTCTGCTATCTGAATTCTCTTCATGTCTTTGTTCCCTCCTCATGTGCACGGACACACAAAGACTTCACAGAAGAATGCTGAGAGATTTCCAAGTTGCAGAGCTCCATCATTTTCTTTCAGAGGGGCAGGGTGATGAGAGGATCCTCAGAAATTCTCTTTCCTCCTTTGCCTCTATTTCCATCTTTCCATTTCTTGTCCCAAACAAGAATCCCCCAGAGCAGTATTTCTTCGCTCACAGCTACTAGTTAACTCCAAAGATGTTAGCACTGCAGCAGCATGCAGGTGAGGGACACTGTGTCTCAGACCCTCACTCAGAGAGCAGTCTGCCTGTGCCATGGTCCCAGGACTTAACACAAACAGGCACGTTTTGCCAAGTATTTTATCTGTAGTTCTTAAGAGAATGATAAATAGTAACTAATAGCAAGCCTTCAGCATCCTCCTATTTCCTAGCATTCTGTCTTTTGAATCTCTGTATGCTTGTGTGCTAATTTATGTTCTCAGGTGACAATTAGGAGGCTTCAAATCTGGAAATGCTGCATTTTAATAAGTATGTTTAAAATAATTAAAAGTGTTTTGCAATTGGTATGGTTTAGACAAAAGCAGAAAGGAGTCTAAATTAAAGAGACAGACCAGTTCCAGATGTGTATCCCAGAGTTATGCATGAATGTGCAATATGTACCTGAAAAAGAGATCCCAATGAGATAGGACAGCATCTGGTCACTGAACTGCTTTTGTGCTCTGCCAGGCTTGGCTTTGCTATTTACACATCCAAGCTGGCATTTAAACCTTTGCTGGAGGTACGATTCCTTAGGTTTGAAAGGGCACAGGTCTTGAAAAAAACAGGTGACAAACCATTAAAAGGGCATTGTACTGCCAGAAAGCATGTGTTATCTGCACACAGCCTCAGATGGGAAACGTGGCACCAGGGTCACTTGTTACCTTGACTCTGGGAGCAGGATGCAGTCACTTCAACTGAGACTTCTAGTACCTTTGTAGGTGTTGTAGCATACCCTGCTGCTCTCAGGGCTCCCAGAGGTCCTGCATCATATCTGGCAGACCTAGGCAGGTTTCTCACATACCCTAAGGTGTCTAAAGAGCCACTGGGCACCTCTCTTCAGGCCCCTGCATTTGGTGGCAGAAGGAAGTGGCTGGGGGGGCTACTGGAAGAAATGCCAGGAGCTGGGCAGCAATGAAAGTGTGGCTAAGAGAACATGATGGGGGGATGTGGGTCAGGCAAGCCAAAAGAAGAGTGTAGGGGCCAAGGAGCAGGCAGATAATTCAAGAAACTCGAAATACAGGAACTTGATTTTTATACATTGACATGTGTTTCTTGACGGAAGAGCATGTTTGCATCTTTCCTCCTGCAATAACAGAAAAGTACAGGCTGGGTTTGCCTTTTCCATTGGTCTTTTCCTGTGAATAATGTGTTGCAGTTCTGTGTGTTAGGTTTGTTGACAAAATCCCCCTCCAAACGATTTGCAGTCTGCAAACTCACTTGTTGATACTGTACATGACTAATATAAACCAACTTGGTGCTTTATAATTGTTTGGAAGTAGATTGGTCTTGGCATAAAGAGGTATTTTCAAGGTAAAGCCAAAAATAGAGGTTAAAAAAAAATACCTGCAGCAGAGCCATGACAGGAGAGTCATTAGCAATGATGTCACTAACTAGGCCATGCTTTAAAAAAATCCAAAAGGGAAGAAATCTAGCATATGTGTGCTGCAGCAGGAAGCAAGAGCTGGATAAGCTGCTGAGAGGCAAGTGCCAAGCTTGTGAATTTAAACAAGAAGTTCATGCATTTAAAAATCTGGCTGTAAACAGAAGGGCTTGGGAGCAGGCTGGCTCCGTGGCCAGATGCTGAACGCAGTGGATGCTCAGGAGCAGCCGAGCCAAGTCCATGCTGTGCAGCGGGCTGGGCAAAACAGTGGCAGCCCAGCCTGGCTGAGGGCCTCCCCAAAGGAGCAGGCAAGGAAGGAGAAGGTGAAAACTAAGAGGTGAGGACCCCCAAGATAGTGTTTTGCTGGATTGTAGCTGCAGAATCATAGAATGGCTTGGGTTGGAAGGGACCTCTGGAGCTCATCTAGTCCAACCCCCTGGCAGTGGCCAGGGACATCCCCAACTAGATCAGCTTGCCCAGAGCCCTGGCAAGCCNTTCGCCTGTATCGATAGTGGGGATTGTTTCTACCCAGGTGCAGGACCCTGTACTTGGTCTTGTTGAAGCTCCTGAGGTTCACCTGGGCCCACCTCTGGTGCTTGTTCAGTGCTAGATGCACCTCTAGCCTGGCTGCCGAGCCATGTGCTCTGAGCCCTGCTGCGGCAGCTGGCCTGGCTCTGCCCTTGCCAGACCTAACCCTGTCTCAGGCATCTGTCTGCTCTGTCTAAGCCTAGATCTGCCTCAGAGTTACCAGTGGATTACTCACTACTGTTCTTAATGAGTTGTTGGGAACTAAGATAGCTCAGGTCTTCGCCAGCACTTTGCGGTCAGTACTTTTCAGGGGCTATTTTTAACTTGGTGAAGAAAGGAGGCTGTTGAATGTATTGTTGAAGTCATGTTTCTTCTGGCAGTAAAAATAAATTTCCCTTTTAGAACTGCCATATCCCTTAATGTTACCTTTGGCATTTTTTAGTTACAGCATCAATTACAAAATAATGTGTTAAAGTTCCTCAGCTTTTTGCACCATGATAAGATGGTGATTTCTTTTACCAAGGGAGGCCATTGTGCTGGGAACCAATGACTCCCACTGCAGCATCTGAAAGTGAAAAAGAAAACAGACCCATTTTGGTTTGTGCATGGCCCCTGGCTGCTGGGTTTGGGGTGGTGCAGGATGTGTCCAGGAGCAGGTATCTCCACGCCTGGGGAAGTGTCACCTCTCACACAGGCAAGTGCAGTGAGCTGATGTGCTGGCATGGTGAGCAGGCACAGGGCAGTGGAGAGGAGGTTGGTGAGTGACAGGGAGCATAGTCAAAGCCTCTACTTTGCAGCCAATATGTTTAATAGCTCTAGTCAAAAGTACTAGTCATTTTGGCTGAACACAGCACAGTATATGCTTGTAAAAGGGCCTAGGGTCATCTCTTTTTTTTCTTGTCCTAACTCTAAATGGCAAAATATGTGGGACACATGTATTTTGAAACAGGTGTTACAAAGGCTGGTATTAGCAAAGTATTATGGCTTTACCATGAGGAAGAAAGGTGGATTAAAACTTGTGCAATTAATCTAATTACTTACTTGGCACATTAATTCAGCATCCAATCAAGACCCATAAATAAATATGTCACTTAACTTATGCTTGTAGATAGCAGGGGGAAAAAACCACCATTGTTGGGAATACTACTTGGGAATATAGAGGCACTATGACTGAGTTTTCAATCTGCTTTGTAAGGATGGTTTTGATATTGTTGAGTGCTATTGTTCCTTGACAAAAAGGTATATTAAGATAATGCCTAATATTTGTGCATCAGTGTGAGTACTAACCTTGTGTTATCATAAAAATTAGATCTGCTTACTGTAACCACTTTTTCCAAAGAAAACTGTTTATTTACATTTGTCATGCTGTTATTTCATGGTTTATTAGTATGTTCCATATACCTTCTTTCCTAAACTTGCAGAGGATCACTATGGAGCTGACCATACAATATTTTATCCTTTCCAAATGACCATTTAAATTTACTCAACTTTCTTAACTTTGATACTTGATGCCTTTTCTGCATCATTTGTTACCCTCTTTGCCTGGTATTTAAGCATTTTATTTGCTCCAGGTATATACTGAGAGAAGTCTTTAATCCTTAGATGACTATAGATGTTTGACTGATTTGGTTATGTTCTCTTGGCCAGTCTTCCCTTTCTCCCCATTAAACACAAACATTATATTCATGCATATTCTTTCTCTAGTGGTTACTCTTACTTCCCTGCTTGGAGAAGCTCTTGGAAAAATGTTCATTGCTGCAGCCACAGTACCTCTGATCTGTCATTTGTGAAGTTCAGGTTCTTTCTGATGTTGTTGCTAATATTGGAGTCATGGATAAATATCACTTACAAATTCTGCCTCTGCCCTTGACAAGGTGAAGTTATTAAGACTTATTTACACCCTGTAAGAGATGATGTCTGGGGATGAAGTCTAGTGACATACTAGTGTATCTGTCTCCTTGTTACTGATGAGTGCTGTCAGGTGAGAAGACCTGGGAAATGTGTTCCCATCTCATCACCTAAGAATTTATTCACATAAATCTTAACCAGCATTAGTCTGAGCTGGAAGGAGGAGGGATAAGTACCCCTAGCAGAACGAAGACATGCCTGGGAAGTTCATGTTGCAGTTAAATGGGGGGGGGGCACAAAAAAAGAAAACAAAAGGAACAACAGCGGCAAAAAAACCCACTACAGCACATAATACAAATCATCATAGAGTGGTTTGGACTGCAAGGGACCTTACAGATGATCTAATTCCAACTCCTCTGCCATGGTCAGGGACACCTTCCACTAGAGCAGG
>VWZO01007884.1:931684-1042628 GCA_013396975.1 Bucco capensis
GCATTGTTGGGAAAAAATAGATATGCTACATTGAGTGGGGTGGTGGTGAATTTTTAACAGTACATTTTTAAAAGTACATTGCAAACGTATGTTTTTACATCACTGAAGGCATCAGCAAATTATTACACAACTTTAGCTAGAGCTAAAGAGAATGTTTTTGTGATTTCAGAGCTAGTTTTAAGGCAGTATAAATTCATGGCTCCTTTACAAAAAAAATCTGAAACCATATTGTTTCGTTGAATGTTGCCTGTAATTTTTGTGTGGCACAGAACCAAAACATCCCTAGGAAGCTGTATGTTTGTTTGTCTTTTTATTAACAAGCTGTTGGCTAAATAAATTTCCATTGTTGAATGACTAAGACTGTCAAATATTTACGATGCAGACATAGGGCAGTTCCTTTTGAAGGCTGTGTAAGAAACATCTGGCCAAATGACTGGACATCTTTTGTAATGGGGAATTTCTGGGATTAATGGTCAAGGATTCTGACTAATTGCAGGCACTAACTCTTAATGAGTGCCAAATGTGCACCTGTTCACCTCTTTAGCCCCTTCAGCAATGTGTTGCATGGATAATGTTGTAATGGGTGGTTGTGTTGTGCTGTAGCTTGAAGGTCATTTTTCCTGCAGCTCCGTTTCGTTTCACACATCTGGGCACATCATGCACACAACAGGATGTCAGCACTATTATTTAGCTGTAATCTGGTGGTCTTACAGATGCCCTAAATCAGTTCCTTAGGCTGTACTTAAAAATCCTTCTTGTACTTAGTGCTCTGTATTAGACAACAGTTAGTCAGCTGCTTTGTCAGTTCTTCAGATTTTCGGTGACTCTTCTGAAATGCCTTCCATGCCCTCCAGCACACATTATTACAGCAAAACAAAGGCAAAAGAGTTTCCACTGAGCATTTAGGGTTTGGATCATTATTTCTTAGTTTTAAATGGATTTAATGCCACTACAGGGAAGTGAGCTCTAAAAATCACAGTCTGTCTGGACATGAAATTTGCAGAGCATAGACCTCAATCCCATTCAGCACAGATCTCGCCCCTCTGGCCCTTGGTGATTGCTGAGGTACCTGTGCTAAGCTGGGCCTTTGCCCTCAAGGTGCTAAACAGGCTTACAGAGTGAAAATCCCTCATGTGCATGGTCCCTGTGGGCCAGTTTAGGCCAGGGACTTGCAGTAAGCATGGAGACTTGTTGCATGGAAAACCTACAAATGCACCTATGGAGTGAGAGTTGCTGTACAGAGCGAGCTGAGTGTGACCCTGCACTTGCAGCATGGGTTCCAGTGCAGCTGCATAGCAAGAGCTCACCTGCCTCTAAGGGATCTGCAGGGTTCTGCAGAGGTGGAGCCCCAGGATGCAGGGTTCTGAAGATGTCACTGCCCGAGTTCTCAGGACAGAGAGAGAGTAGGGCAGGGCCTCTTACTGACAGCTGTCTTCAGGTGCAAAGTAGCAGGAAGGCAAGTCCTGTGAAAATTTTTGGCTTTAATATTCTAATGCAGGCATGCCAGAGAGATAAAAGTGAAATAAATAAACTCTAGAAAGGACAGGCAACAGGCAAGTCACTTGCTGGTAAGGCAACTCATAAATGGGACACTTGGTGAGCTAGAAGTAGTGTTGAACTAAAACCCAATAAGGTGAAACTTTCACTTAAATAATTCTATGACTGCTTAAATCTATAAAAGCTTCCTCCATTGTGAAATGTGGTATGGGAGTCTGGGGTATGACTTTCAGAATCAGGTACTTTGCAGTACCTTTGTGGACATCTCCTTCCCCTTTACCCTTAGGAGTATAGACCTTTACTGTAGAATACAGAATAGGTTAAGTCACATAGAATAACGGTTTGTTTCTGAAGCCCAAACAAAAAAAATTAAGATTCTTAGCACCTGTGTGAACGTGATAAATTACAAAAAGCAAACTTGGGACCTAATTTTGAGAAGCCAGAAGTGTTGCTGTGATGTTTTGAGCTTGTTGCTGTCCAGCTGCTCTGGAAAAGCAGCAGCTGTGGTGCTTCACTGCCTGCTTCTTTTCTGGAAGATGCTTTATGATTTAAATCACTTGTTGGGGTGGAGAAAAGCAGCTCTCTCTAATTAATCCACAGCCATTTACATTAACTTGACACCAAGAAATAAAACCAAGTGAATAGGATCACTACTGCAAGGATAGAGAAGAACAGACTCAACTAATAAAAAGCTGCAGAAGGCAAAATAAAGAAAAAAGAAGACATTCTAGCAGGGTTAACTCCCTACTTCAGAACATAAAAAGCATATACATAGTTTTATGCATTTGAAAGTAAAGTGGTGTTTGGGTTTTGTTTGGTTTTTAAGGCAGGTTTTTATAATCTGCATTGCTTATACATATAGAATAATCTCTTAAATCAGGGAGCAGCATCCATGTGCTATGTGGGCATTTTAAGCCAAGAGCTGACTGTCGCCACGTGAAATCCTTTTGCTTTTTTTGGCTGCAGAAGAAATGCTTCCAAACTCAGTGCAAATGCAAGAGGAGGACCAGACTGTACAGCCTGATATTTGTGACTCTTCATGCCATGTGCTTTTAGCAGAGTGTGGCATGGCCAGTGGGTAGCTTCCCCCTCCTGCTCCCCAAATCAGATTATCTAACAGTTAATCTGTTTTGTTGATGTGCTGAGCGGCAGCAGCTCATTCAGGAGCAGAGTCCGGGTGGGAGGGGGGGGAAGCACTTCTGAAAGCAAGCTGGTTTAACCAAACATTTTCCTTTTAGTGATTTCTAGGATTAAATTTCAGGCTGTTGCCTATGGGACTTGGCATTAACAGCCAACACGTTCATCACGCTAGCTTTTCTCCTCAACTTCCCTTGTGGAAAAAAAATAGAGTTATAGTTTATCACCTTGACCAGCTCATAAGGCTGTGATTACCCTTTTTCATCACCTTCTAATATTGAACAAAACCTGTGGTTAAATTCACAATCCCCTCATCTCTTTTCTTTCTGTCTGTGTGGGGGGGTTTTTCAGCATATACAGAACAGTTATGAAATGAGCTGAAATTGATTTGTGCTACTCTTAGCCTCCTTCCTTTCTAGACAGGTAATTATTCTCAGCATATATGTGTATGTAACGTTCCATATTGATATTCAAGCTATATAACAAGTCTGTTTCCTCCTCCCCTAAAGTGAAAGGTGGGAATGCATGTCTTTTCTAAACATTTATTGCATTGTCTTTCTCTTGTTTCAGTTAAGTTTATTAGTCTATAGTTCTTGATATGATCCCTGAGCACCAGTTTATATAGTGCTTGGTAGTTTCTATAATGTCTGATTGGTGAAGCTTCTTGCAGTTATCTTTCTCTTTTTCCATGACATAAAGGGGGGCAGGGAAGACCTAAGTCTAATTAGAGTGAATGATTCTGTGCCTTGTACGTGCTGCTCAGAGGCTTTGCTGTCTCTTATCCATATTACTGTCGCAGTTGAGGAGCACATCACAAGGGCACCCTGCTGTGGACCCCGAGTGCTTTATCTGTATAGATTACTGCAGTGTGTTCGTGCAGGGTGAAGCCAGACTCTGCAGCTTCAGCTTGCACAAAGCCTCTTCACAAGGAGAAAACAAAATATATGAGTGAACTGTAGCAACCGCCAGGAGGTAAAAGCCTAATGAAATTAAGGCAATGTGCAGTTCTCACAGGTTGCAGCAAGTGCTATGGGGAGACTGAGAGATAATCAGAGCCTGCTAATAGGTGCTAAAATTGCAGATACTTTTGCTTTGTCCAGAACTGCATTTCACTTTAGTCTGTATAAACGGTATAAGGACATATTTTGACATCACAGTGACAAGATTTCATCCAGTACAGACAGGGTTGAATTTGTAACAATGTAGGGAACAAGCCAAGAACTGGACAACCTTGCCAAGATAACAGGAAGCTTCAGCGTGGAGTCACAGGGTCATAGTGTGTGTATTATTTTTTTTTTCTGAGAATGCTGTATTTGTTTAGCTAGACCTGCTAGACTTGTCCTTACCACTGCAGGGAAATGTCCAGTCTCATTATTTGTCTGTTATTTATATCTGGATATTTCTGTCCATGGAGATTGTATGAATTGCATGATACTTCTCACTGTAGTGCTCAGAAGATCCTGAAGGCAATAGATTGAGTAATGCCAAGTAGTCTTTTGAAAGGGCTCAATGGCACAAAATTCTGGGAGAAGCTGATTCTGGTGGTGAATTAGAGATCATGGTGTCCATGCATGAATGTGGTGGCTTCAGGGGCTGTCTGGGGCTGTGAATAATCTGTTAGCAGCTAGAGTCAGGAAAGAGTCCACCTGGGCTCCTGGATTACAGTATCACAGTATGTCAGGGGTTGGGAGGGACCTAGAAAGATCATCCTGCTAGAGCAGGATCACCTAGACAAGGTCACACAGCAATGTGTCCAGGCAGCTCTGCAATGGCTCCAGACAAGGAGACTCGGGTGGATTTTTAGCTTCTAGACAAACAGCTAGAAGGGTCACAAATAAACTTTCCCTTTTCTGTTTGTGATCTGCCATCTCCTCTCCATTCTGTTTCCAAAGGATAGCGAACAGTGGTGACTGGAGCTTCTTGAATCTTCTATGTGACCTCTCTGAGCTTGCTTTATTTCCATGTTCTTTTTCCATTGTGCCCTATGTATGATGCTTGACTCCTGCCCCAACCCTTAGCCTGATTGTAAATGTAACCCTTTCTTCTTTGATTATCGATCAGTCTGTTTCTAAGTCAGTATCTGTCGTTCTGAAGGGTTTGATGCAGAGAGACACCTTGTACATACTACCCAGGCCTAGTGCTCATTCTCTCTGCTTCAGCAAGCTGCTCTGAAAAACCCACTGAAACAAAGCACCTGTTTGGCCCTGTGTGGTTCATGCAGCAATTTTATTTCATTTTGAAGCCTAACATCAGTCTGCTTTGCCTAAGATAAAAGACTACAGAAGTCTTCTTTTGTTACGCTTCTAGATTTCTGCCTCTTTGGGGTCAGTTTCTCCAGTTCCTTCTAATTAGACTTGTGTGACTCCAGTGAAACCTGTAAGGTTTTGCCATTAGAGCAGTTGGCTAATACTATATGCCAAACAAAGGCATTTTGAAGATTAACTGTCTATATGTCATGAATATGTAGATACTATTTGCTTATGTAACAGTTCTTTTTAAGTGGTGACTTTCAACAGCTACAGTTCAATTTTAGCAACTGTTCCTTTCTAAAAATGAAGAAAATGCAGGATAGCAAGAGCAAAACCAATACTTGTAAATGTCAACAAGTTGGTTTTAGGGTGTTAATGAATGAAGCAACTACTGAAAGATGCACAAAGCATTGTATTCTTGACTAGAAATGTGAAGAGTCATGTATAATTCAGAACCAAATCCCCCAGGAAGAGTTCACATAATGTACATGAACAACATGTTGAGTGGTTTAATAAAAAGGAAACTGGAAAGGGCAGCATTTGCTGTAATCCAGACATCTTGTTAATGTATATAGGTATTTGCAGCCAAGCCAAGATCACTGTCTTTAACACTTGGACTGTATTTGAGTGAGAAACAAGGCAGGGAATTGACAATACCATTAGAGTAATACAGCAGTCCTCTATTCCGAAAACACAAGAGAATTTTATCAAACCTCTGAAACTTTTTGGGATCAGCTTTCCTAGTGAGGAGTACAAACATTTCTAAGCTGAATCTATGAACTAGCTCTATTGCAGCAGGATTATGTGCAAATGACTACAGAAACCATTTCCAATATACAGTCTGGCAGCATCTGGCTTATTTTCAACCAACATTGTAGATATCATGTAACAGTGATATAAGGGTTTCACTTCCTTCTGTGATAACTTCTTCCCAGGATCTTGACAAGAAGGAGAGCTCTAATGGGGAGCTTTATGTTGAAAGCAAAGCTCCAGTGGACCTAACTTGCTTCAAATTTAAGAGCAATGTCACTGATCCATGGAAGTCACTTTGCATCGTTTGGCCCAGGTGTTGCTTTTTTCCCCACAGCTAAGTCTGAAATGTGAGTCACCATCCCAGCAAAAGCCTGTGATGTAGATCTTCAGTGTGATAGCTGAACTGCTTGCCTTTTTTTTTCTTTTAAGGGTTCTGCTGCCCTTTAGCACTTTTTGTAGCACCCTCAGCCAAGCTTTATGTAGTGGCTATCACCAACTCGTATAGGCTTACAGCTTCCAGTGAGAAGGAGGACTCCTGACTGCTCTGCCCCTTTTCTCTGGGACTAGATCAAAGTCAGCTTTGCTTTGGCTGCTTATGTTCTGCTTTGTGCCATCTAATCTGCCTGACATAGGAGAACTGATCTAAAAGCTGCCCACAGTATTTCCTACTAGAACAAAGTCTGAAGAAATTAGACCAAGGAGAACTTTAAATTGTATGCATTTGTGTGTGTGTGTGTATTTTTGGATGGCTGTGTACCCACACACATACAGGGAATGAAAATATAATGGATTGACATAGTTTTCAAACCTCTAGGTCAGTGCATCTCATCATGGTAATTGCCCAGTGACCTCCCTTTTGGATTATTGACAAAGCCTGTCTTTTTAACAACATGCACTCCTGCTATGGCCTCTGATTATGAAGATTAAAGAAGTATTCCATTCTTGGTCTTTCTCTCACCTCTTGTCAACAAATAGGTGTTGACTAGTGTGGTCACTGGTCCATGAGGGTTTCTGTAACCACTTTTCAAATAAGTCTGTACTGAGATAACAGTTTTGTGGTTCAGGGCAGCCTTGGGTGTGTGGAGATCGAGTTCCTTGGTCTCCCACAGATTTTGTTTAATGACAGGAGGTGGATTGCTTTGGAAAGGCTTTCATCCTTTCTTTAATCAAAGGTACCCACAAGTGAAGCCACTAATCTGCCTCAGTCAGGTGGGCTCCAGTTATTGTTGGAGAAGGCATCTGCAGAGGGTGAGTCATCTTTTTGGACTGTAGGAAGAACCTTGAGATAGCTAACTTGTTACCAACTGAATTGAGGTGACATGAATTCCATGTTATGTTATGATTGATTTTGATGGGAACACACCTGAGCACCCTTTTATTTCTTTTTCTGGGCACTGACTCATCCAACCTGAGGCATCCCATGTTTAGAGTATTAGGTTTAACTTCTCTGTGCTTTTTCTTATCTTTTCTCTGACATTTAGATTGCCATATTCAGGTTTTGAGATGAAACTCAGAAGCAACTGATCTACAGAAGTGTCTCAAGCAGAATGTATTGTTTCTATGGTTTTTTCCTACTTTTTCTGGCAAGTACATTTCCACTAAATATTTTTAGGAACTACCATGATGCCTGTGAGTGCTACAAACTCATAACTGAGAGAATCATGTAAAAATAGCATTGGAAAGGACCTCAAAAAGTCATTTAAGCCACTTCAAGGTAGAAGCAGTTGTTCTTACAGGGCACAAAGCTTTATTAACCAGAGTGCTCTTACTCACTGGCTTCAATGTTTTTCACAATGCAGCAGGATTTTAAGAGGCACATCTTTTATTAAGCTGGGTGCATTTTACTTTCTTTTCTTGGAGATGGGTTAACTACTGTCTGAACTGGCTGTGCTGTGTGCATGGGACTCCATCTTCCCTTGTTAGTAACATTGCAGTGCTTCCTAGAGCAGAGCAGTGGTCTGTCTGCAGGGAGCAAAGAAGGTCTAGAAGAATTCATTAGTGAACCTGAAATCTTTGTTGATATATGTTGTTTGCATCTCAGTGCTTTGTTGAAATAACATAAAGAGATTCATTTTATTCAATTTTGGGTCTCTCTTTAATTCTTTCTCTCTCAGCTTCTGAAGTGACTGTCCAGATTTAGGTGTCTGGAGTATATTTTTGGTGTGGAAGACTTTTATGTGTTTTTACTCGTTGAGAGTGCCAGGATTGCCTTCTGAGGAAATCTTGTATAATTGGAGTGTCACGTAGAGTGTGTTTGCTTTTTTGACTAAATCCCTTTAAAATCTCTGGTATTTCCCTCTTTTATTTCTGAAGTTCCTTCATTTCATGTCATAAATAACACTGAACTTGCTGAATCACTACCCATGAATTGTTTCAAGACAAAACCAAAAGGGAAGCAAGAGAGGATTTAGTCAAACTTGACATGCAGGTGAGCAAGTGATACTTTGAGGCACTGTCCTAAATACTAAGAGCCCAAAACATTTGCAAGAATTCCAGACCTGATGTGCTGCTTTAAAGCCATCCTGAACCTAAGCAGAATCAGGCAAATCAGCAGGAAGCACTAGAGGTTAAGTGCTGCTGTCTCATGACACAGATTTAAACACCTAAGCACAGACAGCAAAGCGATCATCCTTAAATGTGTTTATAATACAGTAACTTTGCACTGAAAAGTCCTTATTCTTGTTTTCTTAGGATTACTACCGTTTAGGAATGTGGGCTCTCTCCAGCATGAGCTTTGTCACCTCATGCAGGCACAGCTTTGATGGCAAGTGACCACATGCTCCTTGGTCTCTGCTTCCCTTGCCTTGCTGTGCTTGCTTGTACCCGGTCAGTTCTGTCTCCTTGGCTGGCACAGAATGATGCCATAAAAGCCACAGAACCAGGTTTCTGAGCCTTTTATGTTAGCTGTTGGAATAATGCAGAGGATTATTGCAGACTTTGCTTTACATTTCTAAATGAAGTGTGGAAGAAACATTGATAGTCTTTGAGAATCTTGTGCCTCTTCAAGTACTACATGAGGACTAGTAGTGTTTCCTCTATGTGGTAGTGACTGTTCTCCTGAAACCAGGCTAATCCCTAGGCAGTAGGTAGGAGGGATACAGTACCTCCCCATGGGGCAGGAAATACTGTTTTATTTCTTGCTTTCATTTCCAGCCTTTGCTTAGTAAATGTCTTGAGAACTTCTGAATAAAGGTAATTCCAGAAGAAATGTACTAAAAGTGTTTGCAAAGAAAAATGCCTGAAATAAAAGTGCTGGCTGATATTTTCACTAAAGGAGATTACTCTTAGCTGCCCTTGTGTTATAAATAGTGGTTTTAGAAAATACAAGATTTTCTTTGCCCAATGTAGCATATACCAACAGAAATACAGAGTTGTGTGTGTAGCCAGTGAGAATACTTAAAAGGCTAAGGAGCATTGCATGTAAGCATAAAGAAGATTAAATTCTCTGTGTCACTCAATTACACAGCATGCAGCTCTATAGGATTTGATAATGGTGACATAAAAATAATGATATCTTGGAAGAAATATAGATATGTTGTATCTGAAAGACACATCAGAGCTATAAGCCTTTGCTTCTCATGCTCACATGCTTTTGACACCAGAAAAAGGATGTGCTGAGCAGATGAAGAGGGATTTCTTTGTCTGCAGGGGGAACATTCTTCAACAATTATAACTCCTTTTAAGTAACTCTTCGGAAATAACATCTCTGAAATGAGATTGTGGAGCCGCTTTAGCCAGGGCAATATATCTGTCCAGATGCTGTTTCAAATGGCTTTTCATGAAGTCTGCAGTTGTACTTTGCTGACAATGATGACCCATAAAATGCTGGGAGGTACTGCAGCATTTTAAGAAATTGTTTTGCTCTTACACCTGCCAGGACATTTGGAGACCCTTTTCCCTTGCTCCAGGATGTCTCTAACCTCTCTATATAATCAATAGGAATTGCTTACATCCTGTGCTAGGAAGATAAGGCCTGTGAGCCAATCTATTAAAACCTGTTTTCCAAAAAGCAGTGTATAAATAAAAATACTCAGCTTTTTAGTGGTGGTGGATCCTTTTCCTTCTCTTAAGTAGCCCTTCCATAGTTGGCTTTACATACTAAAGGTCCAGTTCTGCTTTAATTTGAGCCAGTGGGACATTTAACTTTCATTTCAGTGTGGGGAGAACTGGCCTTAGGGACAAAAGGTGTGTGACTTCTGCATGAAAGCACGTCCCTGGTTGTAAGGGGGGGGGGGGGATAAGGTTTACAAGACATTTGCTTTTCATATATTATAAATGTACTTTTGAGGCAGTTATATTACTGCCTTAGCAAGGTGTGCATTATAAAGATTTTTAAAAAGAAGCTGCATATCCAAGCTCCTCATACATTTAATAATCATAAGGTCCTAGAGCATAAGTGTTTCTCTGTATTGCATTAGAAGGCATTCCAGCAAATTCCATGTTAAATCAGGAGAGATAAGCAGTGAGTCTTTAGAGAAGGAGAAATATTTTTTCCAAGACATTTAGACTTTCATATGCTGTTGAGGGTGTTTTTTCTTTTTTTTTTCCTGCTGTGAGAAGACCTGCATATTCAAAACATTTTCAGACTCAATGTGTAGTTTTATTTAAGGGTGGATGTGTCTTGCAGAGTTTGAGATGTGGTCAACACTGCCAACTATTTCTGGGTTCACAAGGTTCACTTGTCTAGTTGAAGCCTGAAAAAAACCACTTCTCCTGTGTTTCATTTGTGGAGTTTTTCCTCTTTCCAGCTTGTTTTTGTTTGTTCTATTTCTTGTTTTGGCTTTGGATTTCTGCTCTGTGCTCAAGTTGGAACAGCACCTTAGGAAAGATGCTGTGTGGTTTTGTGATGTGCAGCTTATGGTGCCTTTCCAGCCTCCCTCCTGGAGCCAAGGATGATTGGCTCAGTAACAAATATTAAGGAATTCTTTAGTGGCACTGTCACAGCAATGTTTGGCAATCTCAAATTTACTATCAAATAACCTCATTCCAGCACTGGGGTTACTGTGAGCTCAAATGCAGTTGGCAGTTGAGTAGTCCTGGCAGGTCTGGGTGCCTAGGCATGAGTAAACACATGCATGTACGTGTCCTTCCTCAGCGCTGCTTTGGAGTTCTGGCTATGCGGGAAGAAACCCACTCAAGTTCATCTATTGTCCAACTTAACTTTACTCTGCCCAAGTTTCAAAGCTTCTGAGAAGCTAGGGTGCACATCTAAGAAATGACAGTTATTTTTATGTTTTTTCTAATCTGATCTCTTTACTACAGATAATCAAGTTTCAGTCAGTTTTTCCTGCACTGCCTGAATAGGATGTTCAGCTCAAATTACATGCACACACACACCCCAAAAATACTTCCCCCCCACCCCAGTCATCCTCATAGTTTGAAAATTTGTGATTTATTTTTGGTTTGCAAAGAGTATCTTAAAACTCCAGCTATTGATTCTAGCTATGCCTTTTTCCAGGCAGTGAAAGGCACTCTTACTAATCATTATTTTTTCTCATTCAGAGCATGTGTACAGAGAGAGAAATGTGTATACATGTAATCAAGTCACATCCTGGTCCTGTTTTCAATAAACCAAGCTCCTGGCATTCTCCTGGTCTCCCTGAAAAACTTTCTCTCCAGCCATGAGCAATAGTGTTATTCAGCTGTTTCTTTCAGTTGCTCTTTTCTTCTGCTGACTGTTTCCTGTTTATAAATCCCAGGATCATACTTGGGGTTTTTTGTGCCACAAGGTTTCACTTAAACTTGAGCCTGATAGGGCCTTTTTAGTTTGGTTGGCTGTCCTGCCAGAACTGCTTTCCAGGTTTCACACACTCTATTCTTTCTGTCCCGCTCTCTGCCTGTCCCGCTCGCGCTCTGCCTGTCCCTTCTTCCCCCCACCCTTACTAGTTTGCCCAGTCTAGTTTCTGGTTCCTAGACACACTGCCTTGCTTGCAGGCATGTATTAGGACAAGTGTGTTTCCTTGGGGGACCAGGCGATCTCTGGCAGCCCTCCTGTGCCATTCAGTCTGCTTTAGTGGAGCCAAAAAGGGAGATTTGCAGCCTAGAGCATGGGTGAATGGGGAAAACCAGAGCTGCATCCACAGCTCTGCCATTGGTTTTCTCTGAGACATGAACACCTTGCCCCACTCTAAGCTGATAACACTTATCCACTACATTACAGCCATGAGAGAGAAGAGGATGGTGAGTAACATCCAACCATTTGATGGGATCAGAAGCAATTGTTTCTAGACAGGGTCAAGTGCAGAACAGCAGAATCCGTGATGCTGGAGCCAGGTTAGTTCATCTTGCTGGTGCTGCTAAAGACTGACACAGAGAGAGCTCAGTGGCTGTGACAGTAAAGAGAGAATTTTACCTGCTTCCACACATTCAGGGCTCAGGTTGGTTATTTACTTAGACTGAACAGCAGCAGACAAGGTTATATCCTCCCTACCCTGGACTACAGAGCTGACAGTTGATTGAGTCAGAGGAGTATTAGCTAACACCAAGATAGCTCACTTGATTAAAAAAAAACAACCACAAAAACAGAACAAAGCAAAAATCTTGAGAGTCTATTTAAGCAAACCCTCTGCTGCCCAAAAACAGTGGTTTTAGGTGGCTTGTTCTCAATTGTCCTTAATTATGTCTCTATTCTTGCTATTCTGTCATCTTTTCTAATATAAACCAAACTGTTACTGAAATTTGATCTTTAGAAAACCCTGAAACCATAGTTAAAAAGAAGTTTGTTGCCTGCCAGACCTTTGCCTCCTGTGATGTACAAAGAGGCCCTGGGAATTTTATTTTACTCTAAAAGTTCTCACATTCTCTGAAGCTGATGTTCTTGAAAATAATTTTAATCTGGTTTGCATTAGTTTAGGTAATTTAACTGTATTGTTTTGAAATCCAAATTTAGTTAAGCTTATGTCTTCATAATGAAGAAAAGATCTAACATTTATCTTCTGCTTGATTTTTTTTTTCCATTAGACATTTTAAGTGTTGTTTACCCTAAGGGATTGTAGGGAACAGCTGGAGAACTGCAAAACTAAGTGTTAGAGACTAATGAAATAAAACCTAGTTTCTTGAGAAAGGAGGTGAATTTTATTACCTGAATAATTTGGGTTTGCCCTGATTTTTGTCTGATTTATACTGTTTTTCCTTCTTGATTTCAGTATGTGGAGTACATCTCCAGTTTTGTGTAGCTTTTAACCACACTACCTAAAAATGAAGTCCAAATGTTCAGCAGCTCTGCCCCATCTTCAGGGTGGAAGGTTTCCCTAACAAGGTTCTTGAGCAAACAAGATCTCTGCAGCAAAAACATGAGAGGCTTTTTATTCCTGTTTATGTCTGAGGTAAAACAAAGTAAGACATATCCCCCTCTATTTTGAGGTGTTTGCTTGATTTTTTTGTTTGTTTGTTTGTTTCTTTCTTTAATTCAGGAACTCACTGGCATTTGGGTTTTTAATAGCTCCTAGTCAGAGGCTGTGAATGTTCCCCCATGGTTGGTGTATGGCCTTACTTGCCTGGGGCCAGTGAAGAAACCTGCAATTGGGTTGGGTGACATTCTGAGAGAAGCATCTGACACTGCTGCATGTTTCCTCTCCTTTCTTTCCTCTGCTCCTCTTGCCTCAGAATGCAGAGCGTGACTCCTTCCCAGTTACCCCCGGACCTGGGAGCTATGCAGTGCTAGGTGCTCAGCTTGCTGGTGGGCAGAAGGTTGCTTTGCAGGCAAGGGGTGAGGCTATTGCTGAACCTGTAGGAGTGTGTGTTTTTTCCAAGAGTTGGGAAGGCATAAAAAGAAGGGTTCTTTGAACTGAGAAATAAGAACATTTCAATATTTCTTTGTAGTTTTCAGAATTATTTACTTGTCACAGATTAAAAACAAATGAGGGCTAATTTGACCTGAAAGCAGGACTGCTGCTTTTGCAGAAGGTGCAAAGACATCAGTCATCCCTGTGACACTAATGGCAGGTGACAAAGAAGGTGGTTCAGGCTTGTGGCTATAACACACTGAGCATAAAGACTGAAGCCTGTTTTCTTTCTGGGAAGGTCTTTAAGATGGCAGCAGCTAGAAAAAGTGTTGGCAAACATGCCACTATTAATCAAACCTATCCATCCCCTATATGGAAAAGTATGGTCAAAGGTATAGAATGGCCTCCATATGAGGAGCAGCTGAGTAAGATGGGGATCATTCAACTTCAAAAAGAGATTACAAAGGGCACATATTGTAGAGGTCTACACAACTCCCATAAAAATCTAATGGCACTTAAGGAGGTTCAGCAGTTTTGGAGGGTTTGGCAATGTGTCGGTGATACTCTGACTTAGATTTGGCTTGTTTCATTCTGCTGATATGTTCCTGGCCCTCTGCCTGCCATTTGGCTTATTTGTCTTTTTGATTTGTTTTTACCTTATATTTTCACTATTTTCTTTCTTTTTCTCCATTTTAATTCATTGTTCTTATCAGCTGTTGTTTAATCCCATCCTTCTGCAGAGAGTGATAAAAGCAGTTAGTGTTTTTCCACCTCTGGGGCAGTTTTTGTCTGAGTGAGGAAAGAGGAAATTCCCTGAAGTCATTTTACAAAGTTCCCGGATTGCTGCTGCAAACCTGTTTCTTGCTCAGCTAATTCAGGGTCACTCGAACTGGAATGTGCCCAGTAATGTTGCTTAAAACCACACCAGATGTGCTGTGCTGTTTTCTAGCTCTTTACTCTTTCAATCATCTGTGCTTTTGAAACCACAAACCGCTCCACATGGAGCCACCGAAGTTGCAGTATGTGGCTTCAGCCAGAGCTGTCTTAATCTCTTGGTTTGGGGATTTTCTGTGTTGGATTTGTAGGCAAGGGTGTCTGAGGGCCACTTCTGTGAGGCTTCATTTTCCCTCGAGAAGAGCAGGTGCCCTGTAAGGCTGCTCTGACTAGCAGGTTTGATGGTGCAGGACGAGGATGTGCGCAGTCGTGCCTCTCCAGGCTGCAGACAGTGTTGCCACGTCCCCTTTCCTCCAGCCTGCAGCCCCTGATGCTCAGACCGTGGGTCAGTGTGAAAGAAGGGGAGCTAAGGAAGCCTTGAGCTGTCCCTGGGTAATCATTTGGGTGCCACTGTGGAAAACCTTCAGTAGGAGCTCTGCGAACTGATGGGCTGACCCACTGCACTGAGCAGGTGCTGGGGAGGGAGATGAGGAGGGTGCAGGAGAAGTCAAGGCTCAGAGCAGTACTGTGGCAGGGGCTCTGCAGTGCCCTGGGGGGGCTCTCAGCAGCCCACAGGTGCTGCTGTGCCTTTGAAGCTGCTTGGACTTGTGCTGGGACCCGAGGTAGTCCCAGTCATGGAGACTGGTGATGAGAAGCGGTGATTAAGAAACCCTCCTCTGGTCCCCATCTGTTTCCTTTAATGAGTAGTTTTCAGCCAGAGTTGTAGATGAAGCCTCGTGGGTTTAAGAGGTATTTTCAGCTGTGTTAAAAGTGTTTGAAACTCCACTTTAGAAACTCAGGCATTTCAGCTGAAATGAGATTTTTTGCATATGTATCTTTCTCTCCCCTTTTTCATTTTTTAATGACTTAGAAATTTCCTAATCATACTGTACTCTCCAGGGTCAGATGTTGTTTATTTTGCATATAGCACTAATATCTTTTTAACACTTTCTCTGATGTTATGAATAAATGGGCAGGATTTGTTACTACATCCAAAAAAATCCCTGATTCTGCCTCTAAATTTAGATTAAAAACTGTAGTTAATCTGCATAATAATGGCTACATTTCTTTTCTTTGTGTAGTTTCGTGCTTAATTCCTAATTTTCTGTGTTTTCAATATTCTTTGTTCAGGAAGTTTGCAAAACACAAAGAACATGTAACTCTATTAGCAGGACATAATTCCATGTAGGTTATTTAATTATGCAAACAACAGTTTCAGTTACTTCCACTGTCACTGATTTGCTTCCCACATTTTATGAGTATTCCATGCATCTTTGAGTACCTGCAAGTTGCATTTCTACCAAACATGTTCCTGTATTGTCAAGGTACTGGATTAAAGTTTGGAAGGAGGAATTGCAGGTCTCTGATGCAGTTAGCTGTGCTAGAGGTAGTGTTTGCAGTGGGAAGTGGTGCTTCTTGCCAGGGTTCACCAGCTCACATCCATCCTGGCCAACAGCACTCCCTCATGCAATGTGTTGTGGGAGCAGTCACCAACAGGGAGGGGTACTGCCTTCCTAAACCATTCCAGTGTGATCTGGGGAGACCTCACCTGGAGTCCTCAGCACAGGAAAAACATGGACCTGTTGGAGTGGGTCCAGAGGAGGCCACAGAAATGATCAGAGGGCTGAAGCACCTCTGCTGTAAGGACAGGCTGGGAGGGTTGGGGTTGTTCAACCTGGAGAAGAGAAAGCTCCAGGGAGACCTTGTTGCAGCCTTTCAGTATTTAAAGGGGCCTATAAGAAAAATCATCAAGCATTGCAGTGCAAAGTCCAGGACAGAGAATTTAGAACAAGTGGCATATGCCATTAACAGTTTACATTGTTTAGAAACCAAGGGAGATTTCTAGAGAGGTTTTCAGTACAAATGATTAGCATTTGTAATGAAGTGTTGCCCTTGTTAACATAAGGCCTCCAAAATGTGTGCCTTGGGTTGGGGTCTGAGAAAACCTCTGAGAGAACCACCCGTTTTCTGTAATTAAGAGTGAATAAGAAACACCACTTTGGTTCATTAGCAGTGGTTAGTTCAGCAGAGTGAAGAGCTGACACTGTGGGAACCAAGCCTAGGACAAATGCAGCTATCATGCTGAATTTGATTTTGTGAGTTTTGTAGCTCCTTACTTGTTTTTCCTTTGCTGCAGTTTCTGCATAAAATCAGAGGAAGTCAATATATTCCAAGCTCTTACTGCCTTGGCAAGATCAGCATTGATTACAAAAACATGAACAGAAATTTCTTTGTCCCTAAACAGTGGTAAACAGTGGCTGAGACTGCTTTTCACGGGGAAGATCACAAAGAGAAGCATCTTGCCTCTCCTGGTTTTAGCATCAAAAGAAATGAACTGAGAAACAGCTCTGCTGGAGGTTATTGTTGTTCATTTGGGGACTGAATAGAAAACCTTTGTCTCCATTACTTAAATACCACAGCCATTCATTAGCATCAGTAGGACTTTTACTTTACAGGTCACTTAATTATCCTGCTAAATATTTGTGCTTCTGCAATGAAATTGTTTAGTGACAGTAAGGTTGTCTAGGGGTGGGGGGGTGTGTTTAAAAATGGCATAAAAGAGTTTCTTTCTTTTTACAAATGGGAAAAGTGCTGTGGGGAAAAGGTGTCACTTCTCTCTCCATGGCTGCTGCATTTGCCTTTTAAGGAAAGCTGATTTACAGTTCAGTGTTTTGGAAGATGGGCAAAGGACCAAGGCGAGTGCTAACAGTGCCAAGGAGAAGCGGGAAATGAGGGAGAGGATAAGTTGAAGGAAATATCTCTGCTTTTAAACAGAGAAGGAAAACAAATGGGAAACGTGGGGGGGGGGAGATGAAAGCACCCACGTCATTGCAAAGCAAGGGCTCTAGAGTAAAAAGGAAGAAAGATTATATGATGAAGACTCATGTTCTGATAACTTCAGTAGCTTGATAACCACAAAAACAGGACTACGTGCTGCTATGCTGTCTTTGCCTCTGGCTTTGCCCTGCATTTTTCAGCTCTCAGGCTGGGTACCCTAGAAGGGAGTTAGCTCTGCTTGCCTGGTGTGTCTCAGTTCTAGCAGCAGGGACAGGGAATTGTCATGTTCCTGCTTTCCTTTCCTGGATGGCATCTCTCCTCCACCCAGGAGGGTGCAAGGGCAGAGTGGGGCTGCTGCCAGGGGACACCCCAGGGCAGGCAGCGCCTTCCAACCCCACAGGTGTGGAGGCAGACACCTCTGCATCCTGCTCTGTAGCTTTCCCTCACTGTAGGGTGTAATCCTGCCCAAAACGTGTCAATCATGTGCCCTTGGTGACAGTGATAGCTTTCTGAGGTGGGCACTGAGAGGAGGTGAACAGGCCCATTTGCAGGACCCAGATGTGATCATCAGCATAGAGGGTGGTTCAGTCCATCTCTCCAGGCCAGCAGTACATCTCCAACCCTGCTACTGCTCTGCTTTGCACCTCTGTTGGTACCTCCATGGTGGCAGCTGAGCACTTGATGCTCATATCACATGTGTGGTGCACAGATCTGAGCCACCAACCAACCCTCCTACATCCACACTGGAAACGCACTCTTCTGCCTTGGGTCAAGCCATGCTGGGGCTTTGAGAAGCAAGAGACAACAGCTGCCTCAGCCCCAGTCCTTTCTTGTTCATCATTTGTCACAGAAACAGGTATGATTTCCCTACTCTGGCTCAGAGAAGACATTTTGGGATAATGAGAGCTCTGACTTTGGCCCTCGTGTTTCTCTGTCATGACATGACTGAATCTTTTTTCTCCCCAGGGGAGACACAACTTTCAGTTCTCAGTTAAAGTAAGAGCAAGTCTATGGTTTGAGACCAAAGGCCTATCTGTCCCAGCATCGTGCTTCTCAAAATGGCAAACACCATCTGCTTGGAGAATAGTGCAAGCACAGGGTGAACATTTAATCCTGCCTCCTCAGAATTGCTCTCCCAACCTCCAGCAGTTTGTTATCCCTGGTGTCTTTTGTACTTGGTGGCTCTCTGATATTTTCAACACCAAATCCTGTCTTTTAACCACTTGTTTTCTCATGGAAGGACCTTCTTATTTTATTCAGTCACCTGTTCTGCTTTAGAGTCTTTGTAACTCTGGACAGCCTTAGCTGTAGTTGCCCATATCTGTTATGAAACCTCAGTAGAAATGGGTGTCCTTCCTAGTCCTCAGTCAGTTTAGGCAAGAGATGATAGATAACAGTTTGTAGTCATTTCACATACAATATATTATGTATTGACTATGTATTACTCTTCCTGACTATATACTGCTCTTCTCTTTGCCAGTTTATGCTGTAGTCTTATTTACTGATGCTTCCATTTGAGACTAATGCAGTGAAAGCCCCATAAAGGAGAGATCCTGCAGGGAACAGTCCTGGTCAGATAGTTTGATCTCTTACCAGCAGTGCTTCCCAATTGGCCTACATAGCAATCTGAAATGTTGTTTATATTATGCTCCTTCTCCTCTGAAATGGGTGAAGCTCAGAAATCAGCTTTTCTAAAATACTGCTTTGGTTTTCAAAAGTAATTTTTGAGCTCACAAAAATGTAGTTTAAGCCTATGTTTATTTTTAAAGGAGAAAACCAGGTAACAGCTGATGCTCTGGTCAGTTTGTAATTGCACCATACAGAACAGAAGAACTGAGATTGAACTCTTATGGAATGGTCTTAAAGACTTCAAACCCTTGTTGTAACTATGCAAATATTAGAACAATTTACATGGCATTAAAATTCAATTGAAATGCCATCTTATTAACCTGTATACCATTTCCCATGTAATTTCATTGTAAAGAAACCAAATGCAATTATAAAGCAATAGCCTTTTCAAAGAGAACAAGGTCTGTAGTGTCTTCTAATAATCCAACAGATCATTCTTGGTTGTAGCTTAAACAATCACAACAGCACCATCACCATGGATTCCTTTTCATTCTCCTTAGTACTAATTTTTCAACTCAGCTGCTGTTCTGGAGGGGGGAAAAAAAGTATTATTTTAAAAATAATGCCTGTGCTTTTCTCCAAATTTGCTTTTAAGTGGTGCACATCATCCAGATCATAACATAAAAAACCATTCATTCAGAGAGGCAGGCAGCAGCAGGAGCTAGGGCAGGAAAGCACTTCCATGGCTGTCAGCACAGTCAGTGCTTGTGCCGAGCGAGCGCTGCTGAGCTCCCAGGCAGCACCACTGCTGAACTGCCTCATGCTGCATGGGGCTGGCAGGACCCACAGAGCAGGAGCTGAGCTTGGGGAGGTGCTCTATAACCTGGCCACAGGCAGGCTGGTGACTTGTTTACAACTGCATTGGTTTTGCTTTATTCCAGTAGCTGCTAGTTTCTGAAATTGATTCCTAAAAATGAAGGTATTTCTTCACGAAGTAAAGGAAGAGTTGCTTAGGTTCTTGCACCCTCCTGTGAGGTTTCTGTTCCTGGGATCTGAACAGTCTGTTTAATCAGGGCAGATTCTGAACTCTGAAATAGTGGTTTGAGTTTTCAGTTACAAAATCTGTCAATGGCAATACTTGATTTTGATGTACAGCATAAGAGAAATCCTTATTTACATCTTGATGGATATCTTGGAGAAGACTCTATATGCCTCCCAAATTGGAATTCTGTTCAAATAATTCAATCACTTATTTCTCTGACTGACTTGTAGTAGTTTCTAAGCATAAAGAATTAAATCATCTCTTCTAAGATATGTCAGAGATATATCACTTCGTAGAGCCTCCATCAAAAACTGCCAAAGCTTTAAAGCAGGAGCCTGCCACTGCTGGGCCTGACTGCTGATGAGGAGAAGAGAGAACTGTTCTCAGCATCACCCCTGCAGCCCCCCCAGAACAGAATCAAGAAATACCCCTGGATTGTCAGCCCAGCCTGTGCCCAAGGTGGAGAATTTCCATACATCATCTGGCCATAAAATCTCTGTTTCATCTACAAAAGTCACTATTGCAGAACTGAAGTCTTTCTTTTCCTCTGCCACCAGTGGATAGATTGTGTTGTACTTGGAAAAGATTGCAGTTTTGCATAAAAGTATCCCAGCTGAAATGTTTGTTCATAGCCAAATGCTGTGTGGAAGAGGAAGAATTGGAGAGGGTCTTCCAGGTCTTTTTGCAAAGTGCACATCCTGGTGTTGAAAACACCCTCTGACATCATCACTGCTTCTCAGCTCTCCTCCACTGCCATGTGTAGATCTACCTGCTGTGGAGTCACTCTCCATCACCCCTTGCTCCGTGCTTCCTGCTGCTGTTGGCAGCTTATAGAATCCTAGAATGGTTTGGGTTGGAAGGGACCTCTGGAGCTCATCTAGTCCAACCCCCCTGCAGTGGCCAGGGACATCCCCAACTAGAGCAGCTTGCCCAGAGCCCTGCCAAGCCTCACCTGGAATACCTCCAGGGATAGGAACTCAACCACCTCCCTGGGCAACCTGTGCCAGTGTTCCACCACCCTCATGGGGAGGAACTTCTTTCTAATGTCCAGTTTAAATCTACTCTTCTCCAGTTTAAACCCATTGCCCCTTGTCCTTTCACTCCAGGCCTTTGCCAACAGGCCCTCTCCAGCCTTCTTGGAAGTTCCCTTTAGGTACTCACCCTTAACATATTTCTAAGCATTGCTGAGCTCTCCTCTCAGTCTCCTCTTGTCCAGGCTGAAGAGACCCAGCTCTCTCAGCCTGTCCTCCTAGGGCACATGCTCCACTCCTTTCATGCTCTTGCTGGCCCTGGGCTGGACTCTCTCCAGCAGCTCCCTAGCCTTCTGGAGCTGAGGGGCCCACAACTGGACACAACTTGAGCACATCTTCTCGACCCAGAAATACATGATTATGTGAATACACTTCAGCAAGTTCAAGTGACTTCAATCAGCCCAAATGGCTGTAAGTTCTACCTTGCTTGTTTTGTTATTAGCTCATAAGGAGAGACCGCTGATACATTAAATGTTTCCTAAGCCAAAAAAAATCCATTCACTGCAGCTTGACTACCATTGATTTATGAATCTCTGATTCATCCTGACAGCTACTAAAAATTCGTGTCAAACTCTGCATTAATTGTGGCCAGAAAAAAAGAAAGTAAATGTGCTAGGTAATGAGAGTGCCACAGAATGCACTTAGCTTTGTGGGTGTGCTTCATGAAAGGCATTGCTGGCATTTAACTCACCAGAGGAGCATCAGTTCCTATTAACAGATACTGGCTCATTTTGGAAGTCTGCTGAACAAATGTGTAGTTGGGCATAGAAATGCATCTCTAATGTTGATATCTCATTACATTCCTTCCCTTATTTAATGTCTATAGTTGTCAGGTATGTCAGAGCCTCTCGTGTGTCATTAGATACTGAAACTGAGATAATAGAAACATTTGGTTGTATAATGGAGGAAAGGGAAATCAATCACTTTCTCTTTCCTTTTTTTTTTTGTTTAATTTGTTTAATGACTTGATTGATCAACTAGCATACTCTATAGTACCTTGGAGAAATCATCATAAACCTCCAAAAAAAAATGTTTAAAAACCAATTTCCTGATTATTATTTGTTGCTGCTTTGGTTCTTTTTTTCCAAGAATGCTTCATTATAAATGGTAATGTTTTCTAAGAAAATAACCAGATAGCCTGAAATTTGAACATATTAAGGGCTTGAATAAATAAAAGCAGCTGCTTTCCTCTTGCAATAGCTCTGTCTTCTACTTTGCATTTCTAAACACAATTATACTTAGCATATATCCATGACAATTTACGTAGCATCTTGTGCTTTTTAAAGTATCTTAAAGGGCCCTGGGCCCAAGGTGGCAGAGAGATGTGAGGAGGAGGGAGCAGAGGAGGGAGGCATGTGGCTGTGCTCTTGTTTCAACACCAGTTGTGTTTCCACCATGAACTGAAGCCAGAAAGCTGCACTGTAGCTTAATCAGAAAGGGCAGGTGATGATAAACAGGAATGAGGTTAAATTTATGCAGGAAATCACACTTCTTTTTTTCTCCCTCTTTTTTGTTACTTTACTGTTAAAGAGAGATAGGACATTACTGGGGGAGGGTGCTTGTTTTATTATTACAAAACTGTTAATCTAATAATTGAAGAATTGGATGTGATTATTTATTTGCAACATGTCATATCTGGCCTGTGCCCATTCCTTACTATTCTCCAGAAATATACTGAGCTATATTCCAGTTGAATTAAACATAGTTAAACATGTTTTTCAAGAAATTCAAGGTAACGAACCAGTTAAGATATTGCCTGTATTTTCTAGTGAAGATATTTTTGTCTGTCTCTCCCATTTCTGTAGGCTTTCAGGTAACATCATTCATACAGTGTGCCATATTTTGCTGAAGATGATGCTAGAGGTCCATATTGGACAAATAAGTGGGTCAGAATGGTGACTTTTGAGAGGAGTTGATGAAATTCATCTTAGTATTTTTAGCTGTGATAGTTTCCTCTATGGGTTCTTTTCAGCTATGTTTGAGGTGTTTGCTTTTATTTTCTTGTAGAGTGATTTTAATTATTTTTTTTCTTTAAAGAAAAGGAAGAGAACAAAGGAAGGCCTGGGGACAGCTAAGGTCTGCTCCAGATAATTTGTCTTATTGACTGCAGGAAAATTACTGGCATGGCCCCAGTGCCCTTCTCAGCCACTTTGAGACTTGGCACGTTCTCCCTAGGCTGTTAGAGTAAAGTTTGCATTAGCCTTTTGTAATAAACAGGTATCAGAAGAGTTGCAAAAGTAGATTTGTCTTGGTGGCTGAAGGTTGGGCTCTTCCTAGACAGATAAAGTAGCTGTAAATCATTAATGCCTTATGGGAGAGTATCAGAAGAAGGGTGAAGTTTTCTGTCATGGATATCTAAAGCTCTTGACTCAGCCAAACTACGGATGTCCACCATTCACTGGCTGGGCTGTGCATAGTCAGGAAAGTGTTATGATGGAAAGTCTCCCAAGAGGAAGAGTGGTGCTATTTGCACTTCTGCTCCAGGACTTGAGAGAGGAGGGTTCAGTTCCCAGCTTTGCAGCAGATTTGGTGTGTGAGTAGTAACAGTCTGTCACAGCTATTTCAGTACCTCAGATTGATCCAGATACCCAGCAGAATTTGGTAATGTTTCCATCACAGTGCTTTCCATTGAGCACCACACACCTGTCTGCTCTAGTATATCCAAAATCCTCCTAGACCACTGATAGTTTGTTTATAAAGCCAGAAAAAGCCTTTAACAAGCAGCCCAATCCCAGATAATTTCAGAGGATATTTGTCATGTACATAGGAGTATTAAAATTATGACAGGAAAATAGTTTCAGCAGTGTGTGATGCAAATAAAATGGAACAGCTCTGTAGCGGAAGGAGAGCTGGTGCAGAGATGAGGATTGATGGAGAGCCCATTTCACAGGGTCATGGCTTCAGAAAGATTGACAGGACTGTAGGAAGTCCCAGCCCCATCCCATTAGTGGACACTCCTTTGCCATCTCCACTGTGCTGACTTGCATCTTTATGAGGCTGTTCTGCAAACTCCATTGGGAGCTGATCTGGGCTGCAGCAGAGTTTTGTGAAATGAAACAGTGCTCTTGACTTTAAACTTGCATCAGTTGGCAAACCTAACTCCCCACAGGGGCTTTCCAAGAGTCTCTGTGGGCTTGGGCTTTGGGGAACCTCCAGCATCATGGGGCAGTGGGTGAGCTGGGAAGGTGTTGAGCTACTCTTGTTCCTGCAGGCTTCTCCTGTTGCCATCCCTGGACAAGGGCAACAATGCTTTGGCACATTCAAGTTGTGAAACCATGTGGGGATCTGTGATTGAAAGTATTTCTGGTCTGAATGCAGGGTTTGGTGGAGCTTCCCTGGCAGACTGGTGACCCTGCAAAATGGGCTATGATCAATGTATATGAACTGTTGGACAGAAGGATGCTGGCTGCAGCATGTCTTCCTTTCTGCAGTGCTTACAGCAACATTGTCTAGATAAGCCTCAGCAGTGCTAGAAATCTGGGTTTGTGTCAACTCCTGAAGCACAATTTACATATCTCCCTGAGATTAGTTTATAGAAACACAGTGTGGAAATTGTTCCTGTTGAAACCTTCACCAGATCCATCTGACTTACCTCTTGGTGAAAACAAGCAGGAGGAAGGGGAGCTGCTTTGTTTCTGTGTTTCCTTGGGGGGTGGGGAGGGTGTTTTGGGGATTTTTTGCCTTGCCACACAGAGACCTTGCCTCTTGTTATTTTATTACTTGGAGTGTCCAGTGTAAGAGCAGGAGATGGACTCGATGATCCTTATGGGTCCCTTCCACCTCAAACTGTTCTGTGATTCTGTCACTCATTTTGCTTAAGCTTTCTTTTCTCTCTCTCTCTCTCTCCTGTCTGACAGGCCTAGAAGATGTTGTAGCAATAATGATTCCTGAACCCAAAGGAAAAGAGATAGTGAGCCTCCT
This sequence comes from Bucco capensis, assembly GCA_013396975.1. Taxonomy (NCBI): domain Eukaryota; kingdom Metazoa; phylum Chordata; class Aves; order Piciformes; family Bucconidae; genus Bucco; species Bucco capensis. The sequence goes on from VWZO01007884.1 coordinate 956,319, forward strand.
GGAGAGGAACATTACTGTGATGATGTACATAACCATTGGCACACGCAACCTGCAGAAGTATGTGAGCCGGACCTCGGTGGTGTTTGTGTCCATCTCCTTCATCGTGCTGATGATCATCTCCCTGGCCTGGCTGGTCTTCTACTACATCCAGCGGTTCCGCTATGCCAACGCCAGGGATAGGAATCAGGTGAGTAGTGCTGGGACTGCTGCTTGTGTTTCCAAAACAATCGCCATGGGATTCAGCTGAAAAAGAAAAGTTGGGCAAATGGTGAATGTGTGGTTAAAAAAGACAAAGCGAAATAAGAAGCAAGAAAGTGGAAAGAAGGGGATTGAGTGCACCCTTAGTAAGTTTGCAGATGACACGTGGCCCCCGTATGGGCCACCATCTAAGGTGCTGTATGTGGGACGGGGATATATGTGTGTTTCTACTCCAACAGGAACGCTCTGGGTACCAAGCAAGTGGGTCAAGGCACATATAGGCACAACATCATCGAGACTGTCCACGACAGAAGATGCTGATGCTGAACAGAAGACATTAGAGGCACAGCAGAATGGAACATCAAAGGATGTGGACAAGCCTCCTAACACTTCTGGGTCTTTGTGATTTTGGACTCCCTTTTGAAGGCTTTCCTTCCTTCATGCCCAAAACAAATGTTTGGGTGACTTTAGCTAATGTTACTGGACAAGATAGTATTTGCCTTTCCACAGCTTCACCTAACAATCCTTTCAGCACTTGTTTAGTAGGTATTCTGTTAAAAGACTGGAGACAGCTGATGACTTCGACGTCGTTTCCTTTTTTTCCTTTTGCCACCTGCCTTTCAGGAGACTGTGCCAATAGACCTGTGGGATGCTTGGGTACCTTACTTACCCAGGGCAGCTTTAGAACCTCAGAAGCTAGAACTTTTAGGGTCTGTGAAAATGGATTATTGCGTGTCTTTTAATTATTCAGGTCGCAATCAATCTTTGGTTTGGAGTGTCAATGCTACACATCCTGTCTATAGAAATGCTACTGCTTGGTGCAACTATACTTCTGTGCGGCTCTCTGTCTCTCTGTGGAGATTGTGCATGGCCAGCAATTCCTTCTCACATCAGGGGAGGACCTTGTAGTTTAGGGCGACTAACATTGCTAACTCCTAATCATTCTATGATCCTGCAGCGTACACTTCCTAGGTGGCAGAAACGAATGACACATGCTTATACTGCAGAGTGTCAGGATGATGTTAATATTTGGAATAAAGGCGAAATTCTTGCTGTTTCTCTCTTTGTCCCAGGAGTAGCAGCTGCTAAGGCCCTCCGCACTCTAGATCAATTGGCATGCTGGTTAGCTAAACGGACTAATCCTACAAGCGCCGTGCTCTCACAGTTGCTTCTTGACACAGATAGCATTAGGCATGCAACCCTACAAAATCGAGCAGCTATAGATTTCCTCCTCTTAGCACATGGGCATGGCTGTGAAGATTTTGATGGCATGTGTTGTATGAATTTGTCAGATCACTCTGAATCCATACACGCTAGCATACAAAAATTGAAGGACGGGATTCGTAAATTACAGAGAGATAGTGAATGGGATGTTTTTGACAAGTTGTTCGGGGGACTGGGTATAACTGGATGGATTCGGGGACTCCTGCGAGAAGGACTTTGCCTGTTGTTAGTGGTTTTGGTGATTGTTGTTTTTTTTTGTTGTGTTATGGGGTGTCTTCGAAAGGCTCTGACCAAGGTTGTGGGTGAAGCCTGGCTTGCTCAGAATGGAAAGGGGGGAATTGTTGGGGCGTGGCTCACGGAGCAAGGACATGATATTCTTAATGTGAGCAACTCGGGCTTCGGGCCAGGCCTCGGGGATGTAGGCACGTAGACAGATATGTAGGAGCTGCAAGAAGGCCTAGAGGTAGCCTTGAAAGTAGATGCAGGGAAGTAAAGTAGGTAGGAGAACAATAGACAAAGCACTGCTTGCTAAGCTTGAAAAAGTCCCTACTAAGCAGAAAAACATAACGTAATGCATAATGTAATGTCTAGAAAGCGAAGATTACTAAACCTATCAGCTTAAAGGTCAGGCGCGAGGACAGTGGCTTATTACCAATAGAAAGTTATAATTAGGCGCGTGGACACTAGCATTTCACCAATAGAGAACTCTGCTGAGGCGTGTGTTACTCATGAAAAGGTATAAAAGCTATGGCTCTTTTATAATAAACTGGATCACCTTGATAACTCACGTTGAGTCGTCTGTGATTCCATAAGCCCATCTCCGACACAAGCTGGGTGGCAGTGTCGATCTGCTTGAGGGAAGGGAGGCTTTCCAGAGGGATCTGGATAGGCTGGATCACTGGGCCAAGGCCAATGCCATGAAGTTCAGTAAGGCCAAATGCCAGGTGCTGCCCCTTGGCCATAACAACCCCCAGCAGTCCTCTAGGCTTGGGGAGCAGTGGCTGCAGAGCTGCCAGGCACAGAGGGACCTAGGGGTGCTGAGTGACAGCTGAACAGGAGCCAGCAGTGTGCCCAGGGGGCCAAGAAGGCCAATGGCATCCTGGCCTGGAGCAGGAACAGTGTTGGCAGCAGGAGCAGGGAGNTCCCTGGAGGTGTTTAAGAGACAGGTAGATGTTGCATTGGGGGGCATCATTTAGCAGGTTGATAGAGCTAGGACAAAGGCTGCACTGATGATCTTCAAGGTCTCTTCCAGCTGTAACTGTTCTATGACTCTATGTTCTAAAAATGCCTGTGTTTGGGAAAAGGCAAGGGTTCTGTCAATATAGACGGGATTCAGGAAGAAAAGGAAGTAATAACTAACAGTGTATATATGTTATGGAGCTTTTCTCCTGTGCAAAACGCACAAGAAATAGATAGGAGCTTGATACTATTTATTAAAGAAAAGATTGCCTTAGTACAGACAGTTAAGTGATGTAGAAATGCATATAACTAGTGACACTTGAGAGCAAAATGGTGACTAAAATACAGTGAGGTGTATGAATGTCTGTGTGTGAGTGAAGGTTCACAATAAGTGAAGAAAGAGAACAAGTGTAGGAGGTGTTTTCATTTTAATACTTCTTTAGAAGGGTCTTGGGCCTGAAAGGCAAGCATGTCCCTGTATATTTGAAAATGATGACTGAACAAATCAGTGCTGTAGAGATAGCCACCAGTATTATTAAACCATTGCTTTTGGGTTTGGCACCTTGTCCAAAAGCCTCTGAAGGAGATCCAAAACCTATAGAGCTGGAGAGAAGTCAACAGCACTGGAAATGAGCATGAGGTCCTGAGGCCATTTGGATTTATAAAGCACTGTGCAACTTTATGGTAGTTCAGCAATGAATAATAATAGCAATGATAATAATAAATTTAATCTTTTCTTGTTTGGATGCAACTATCTTGGCATCAGCAGAACTGTGAAGCTGAGGCTTCTACATTTCATTCTAATGGTACAGTAAAAAATGTTATCAATGTATGAAATCTGAGAAGAACCATTTCACTGCAGGGAAGAAAATGCACTGTAAATCAGAGATGTTTCTGGACCCATAAGAAATTACTGTTGGGGCAGGAGGAGGGTTTCCTTGCTTGCTCTGCAGAAAAAGTAAAACTGAGTGTTCACAATCATCTTGTAGAGAAGAGTGCTGCCACACACTCCAATGTATACTGAACATAAAGGGATCCCTCGCCTTTCTGCACTGAAATTTGGGCATCCTCTGAGGTAGCAGCTGCTCTGTATTTACAGACAGAAAGAATAGCTTTTCCTTTTAACTCTACAGTATGAAATTTTTGGATAGCCAGAATGAGACTACCCCAGCTGGAATGGGAGCATCATTGGCAGTGCATTGGCTGTGAGGGTAATGGCTGGGATCATTTGTAGCTGCTTTGGCTGCAGAAGCACATGTGTGCCTAATTTATGGATGGGAGTGCCATAAGCGTGCTTTCAATCGAGTAATTACACAGGCAGATTAGCAGTGTAAATAGACAGACACAAACAGGAAAGCCAGCAAAATAAGCTCATTCAGGTGTTATGCTCTAGTATGGAACTGTAGATCCACTGCTTGGGGCCATGGTTTAGTGGGGAGCATGCTAATGTTAGGTGGATGCTTGGACTCGATGAGCTCAGAGGTATTTTCCAACCATAATGATTCCTATGATAGGTTTATCCAAGCAGATTTCCTTTCCAAAGTGTGAATGAGACTAGTCCCATGCAGAGGTTTTAGTAACTTTGCTATTATCCTAGTTCTGTTCTTCAGAAGAATAAGAAAGCATGCCTCCTGAGCAATTATTTGCAAATAATGTTTTATGGAAGCTGTAATAATGATATGGGGCAAACTAAATTTTTTTCATGTACTTTCTTCATCCAGTTTTGCCTGATAGCTCCTCTAATCTCTATATTAGCTCTTTTCATATGAAATATGGTAGTGATGTACGGACAAAGCTCAACCATTTATGTTAATGAGTTGCTGTGGTTTGGTGGGTTTTTTTGTTGAGTTGGTTTTTTTCCTTTTGATCCTGGCAATAGAATATAATGATAGAGGTGGTTCAGGAGAGCTCATCTTGTTCTTGCCCTTTCATAGAATCCTAGAATGGTTTGGGTTGGAAGGGACCTCTGGAGCTCATCTAGTCCAACCCCCCTGCAGTGGGCAGGGACATCCCCAACTACATCAGCTTGCCCAGAGCCCTGGCAAGCCTCACCTGGAATGCCTCCACGGATGGGAACTCAACCACCTCCCTGGGCAACCTGCTCCAGTGTTCCACCACCCTCATGGGGAGGAACTTCTTTCTAATANTTATCAACTTATCCATGAGAGTTCTTCTCCATTTCCCCTAAAGTTGTACATGTTTGTTGGGGTTTTTTTGCCTTTGATACATTTTCTTGTGGCACGAGGGTGAGATCACAAAGTTCCATGTTGCTATCTTGGATATTCAGATATATACAAGAAAACCTGTTTGTGTTGCTTTGCTGGGGCAAGATTCTTTTGTCATGATGCTCAGAACCTTTTGCCACTGTGACTTGCACGTGTCAGTTTGTGTGATGGTGCTGTGCTTACTTGTTGGAAAGCCTTGCAAGTGTTGTAAGCACTTTCATCACTGGGCAGCTTTAAGAAAGATGGTTCTTTCTGTTAGTATTTGGTGTACTCAGGCTAAGGTTATCCAAAGGTTGAAATGGTATTTTGATTTCAATATATTTAAATTTTAAGACTATGTCTGGCACAGACAACTGTATGGTACATGTGGAAGAAGATAGGTAGTACTATTCACAGGGATGGAAATCCAAGGTCTTCTCTTTTTTTTATCCCACCTAACAAGATGTCCAGGAAGTAGTTAGTTGCCCTGATGATACACCCTTTGGATGTGAAGAGGATAAATTAGTGTAAAGAAAGCACAGGCAATCTGCTTAGGCAGCTGGAGCCCTCCTGAAGATGAGAGAGTTTCTCTCTGAGAGACTGGGAATTGTTTGCATCAAGGAACATCATGTTGCAGAGCTGATTGAAAGCAATTTGGAATTACAAGTCCTGGAGACTTAACTCAGCAAGATGTGCCTTGCTGTCTCAGACTTGTAACAGCAAGGACACAAGCTTAAAAAAAACCAGCAAAACCCAACCCTGTTAGTGTGACAGATTTCATATTTCTACAGTAATAGCAGAGTTCTCTTTTTGTTGTCAGTGACACATGAGATGGGAAGATAGTGAGGAGCTGGTAAGTGCCAGACCTGTTGACCAGTTTTCTTCCATGTCATTGCTTCCCATTGGTTTCTTGTGGAGTTTTTCTGTAAAGTCATTTGGAAACCAGGTGGGCTTCATGAGTTTTGCAGGATAGTGGTCACACTGGAGCTGAGGAGGGAGGGTTCTGTGCATCCTGGATTAATCTTCAGTGAAGAATCTACTTTAGCATGTGGAAGGTTGCTGGCCATTGCTTTGAATAAGAGTTTTGAGCCACTGAATAGAAACAGCAATCTTTGAAGCAGTCTTGGGAAGATGCTTCCCATGGTGGAGTCCACAAACTATATGTGTGGTACAGGAGATGTGTCTGATACCTCATCCTGATGGTCCTCTTCATTCTGTGCAAAGCATAAGATGATCTTCTCCCAGCAAAGGAGATAGTTTGGTAAGGCCACTAAGAGAGAAGCACTTACCATAATTTCTCTTTTACAGCATCTGTGCTTATTCCTCAGGAACAGGCAAGTGATGCTTTTCATGCTACTGTCCTTTTTTTCAGCTGGTATTACCATCTCCACAAGACCACTACATCTGATATGCTTAACTCCTTCCAGTCCAGTCCTGAACGTTGCAGCCTGGCTAATGAGATTACCAGATTTATGATTGTAAATCTCTAAGCCCCAATTTAAACCTTTAAACTATTGTAATGCATCTTATCTTTTAGGGGAAGTTATTGCTTAGTGATAGCATGCCTTTCATTCAAATGGAAGAATTCTGTGCCAGTGTGACTTTACTCCAAGATCTTCCTGTTCTTTCAAAAACTAAATTATACTCATTTGCATACAAGTCATGAACTTGTCTATTTAAGATAGATAAGAGAAAGCAAATAGGAAAACAAGCAGATCAAAGATGTACATGAGTCTTTAATCTTGTCCTTTCTCCTTGAAGAATGTGCAAAAAAGAACTGAGACATTTCATTAGTTTAAGTAATAATAATGATAAAAAGGAATCACAAGCAATTCCAGGAGCAGGACATAATGCCTCTTGTCTTGCTGTATGCTATTAGTTAGCCTTTGATATACATTAAAGAAACAAATAGCTGGCAAGAAATGTTTCCAGCTCTCATCTGATCCTTTTATTTAAGGCAGACTGTGTGAAAAATGTACCACAGAAAAGGTGTTGTATAACAACAAGATATTTCCTCACATGTAATAATTAATTATGCTGGAAAGCTCATGTGTAAATCTCATCTGCTAGGCAAGATCATTTTCACCTTTTCAGTCAGATCTGAAATCACTCTCTGCTTTCAGTGTTGCATGTCTTTTGTCACTCTTCCATGTCTTTGCAACTCAATAAGCTTATTCTCAAATTCAGTGATTTTAATTGAATCTGAAGACCAAAGTTGTAATTGATTACTCATATCTGTATGGTGATTAGGTCTCACTTTACAAATGACATCCAGCTTCCTCTCCTTTTTGGCTTCACTCAGTCCAGCTGGAAACTCTTCCTGCTGACAGGCCCATCTGAACTCTAGCACAGGCTCTGATGCCAGCCCAAAACGTTGAATGTCTTCATATCACCAAAGCTCCTCAGTTTCCCTTTTATCTAATAACCCATGGCTGGAACCATGGGTGGGGACTTGAGGTGACAGGAGGAGTTTAAGTCATTTATTGGTGGCAAAATGGGGTGCGCTGTATCATGAACGGTTCTAAAACAGACAAGAAGACATCACAGTAGGTTTTGCTGAATGAAACTGTACAAGAAAGGCATGAAAAAACTGGAGAGGGTCCAGAGAAGGGTCCCCAGTATGGTCTCGGAACAGGGGCACAGCACATCTGAGGAGAGGCAGAGGGAGCTCTGCTTGCTGAGCTGGGAGGGGAGCAGAGGAGGAGGAAGGGCTCAGCTTGCAGCCTTCAGCTCCATGAGGGCTTAGTTGGAGAGGAGGCAGGGAGGTACACAGAGAAAGGACAAGGGTAATGGTCACAGATTACCACAAGGGAAATTCCATTTGTATGTTAGAAAAAAAACACCAGGCTGTGAGAGTGGTTAAGCACTGGAACAAATTATCCACAGAGGTTGTGAAATCTCCCTTCCCAGAGATATTCCAAACTCCACTGGACACAGCTCTGACTTCGAAGTTGACCCAGCCTTGAGCAGGGAGTGGGAGTACATGGCCTCTCAAAGACCTTTCCAGCCTGTGACTCTCTTTCCAGGTTGCCTCCTTGTTAGGTTAGCAGAAGGAAGCAGTCAAGTCCTTGGAGCAGTGATACAGGCACAAGCCCTATAGCACAGGGTGCAAAGGTAGCTCTGCTGGGCTGCAGTTCTGTGAGCTGCCCTTTAATGTTCTCAGCCTCTTGCAATAGACAGGCATCTCCATCTTCAGCATCTGAGAACTGGGTGTTTGGCATCAGGCTATTATAACATACTTTAATCCTGAGTGGCTGTGACCCTGCCAGCACTCTAACAGTGTTTTGGAAATATGGGAGAACAGTCAGAAACATAATGTGTTAAGCAATTCATGGTCCACTGGAGGAAAAGACAGAAAGGAAAGAACAAGCAGATGGTAATGTATGGGTAGGATGTTACTGCAGGACTATATAGTGCTCTACCTGTAAGAAACTGCAGATGCTTTCACCCCATTTTTATACCTTGCATTGCTCCTATAAATGAGGCAACTTTGTATTGCAGGAAAACAGCAGAGAAGATTATTTGTGGTAAGAATTGGAAAGACCTTCTGAATCTTAAGTCTAGTGTTCACTCTACTTACTAGTCCAGGGCTCATTTAATAATGTAGTTTTTACAAATGTCATTAAAAAAAAAGAGAGAAGGAAGAAGTAGGATACCAGAGAGTGAACTTGTTCCATACATAGCTGCTCACTGGCACAGGGAAGGTGCTGTAGTGTGGCATGATGGGCTCACGTGCAGTCTCCACGGGAGTGTGGTTAGAGGAGCTTTGCCTCACCAGCCATGGGTTACCAGTGAGCCTAGAATACCCACTGTGCCCTTATTGTCAATAACACTATGACTGACCTCATCTGTTTATATTTATACAGCACTGTCCTGTTTCATGTGCAGTCACTTCAGATTATTAAGAAGCCTAGGGAGAAAAGGTGATGATTTCTGCATGAAGAGATCCTTTTTGCTTAAGAGCAAATTTTGTGTTACAGCGCCGGCTTGGAGATGCTGCAAAGAAAGCAATCAGCAAGCTACAAGTCAGAACAATCAGGAAAGGTGATAAGGTAATTCTTCAGATTGCTCATTACTAAATGAAACTCTGTGCTGAGGATTCCTTCAGACCACTGGGACGAGGAGGCAGCACAGAAATGGCAATTGCTTATTTAGCTGCTGTGTGTCCTTCAGGCAAGGGAGGAATACTGGTAAGCAATTTAGAGATGGAATGGACTAGAGAGAGAAGGTAATTCTGTGAAGAGCCATAAAATCTGGGAAGTTAAAACATGCTAACTAAATCTGCATGATTCCCAGGGCAAGTTTTCAACTGGAAATGTGTTGGAAGATCTGACTTGCTTGTCTTGAAATGCATTACTGGATGAGCAGCATGCATCAGTGACTGTTTTACTTTGTTACCTAGGCTCTTGTATGAAGAGAGTAGCTAACAGAATTAAAGAATGAAAATCATTAATGTTCTCTTTCCTGTAGGAAACTGAGCCAGACTTTGATAACTGTGCCGTTTGTATTGAAGGCTACAAGCCCAATGATGTTGTCAGAATTTTGCCTTGCAGGTAAGTTGAAGGTGCTTTTAGCTCTGATGTTCTCTCTACTTCAAGACAGGCTTTGTTCTCACAGTATCAAACTGATGAGATTACCTGAGAGCTTAGGGAGAGAAGGGTGAGTTTATAATTTCTGATTTATTCAAAATCTGTTGGTAAAAATATCTGAAATGCCTCTTTATGCAGCTTGAAGTGAAAGTAGTATTGATGCTGGTGAGAACCTGAATTTAGCATGAGAGTCAGAAATTTTGTCTGATCTGGACTTAGTACAGAGTCGGTTTGCATCCTCTCTTTTCCTCACTGGTTTTATATCAGCCTAGAACAAGAGCCTTAGAAGAATTTGCCCCTGGTTTCAAGGTGAGGCCAGAGCAGCCAGGGATAGAGCAGGCTCCTGCTCCCCATGGACAGCTGGATTGGGTCATGTCCAGGCACTGAGAAAGCAAAAACTTCTATCAAAAAAAAAAACAACCTAGCCATAAAAAGAGATCTGCTGAGTATAAATAGTAAAGCAAAAAGGGAATGTGACAAAGACCCATGTTATCTGTTGCTGCTATGAAAATTTCTCAGGCATGTGGAACATGGAGGTGTCAAGTTTTGAGCTTGTTCTTTGTCTTCTCTTGCCCTGGGTGAACATGCCCTGTGCAGCACATCCACTTAGAATCATAGAATCATAGAATCATAGAATGGTTAGGGTTGGAAGGGACCTCTGGAGGTCATCTAGTCCAACCCCCCTGTACTGGGCAGGGACATCCCCAACTAGATCAGGTTGCAGTGATGTGACACACACGAGTGCAGCTTCTTGCCACCTGTGGCAGCTGTAGCCATCTCTCTGTGCCAGTCTGGTGTCATCTGTGAAGCTAATGAAGGATTTCTCTAAGGAAAGCAATTTCTGAGGAAATTTCCTAGGAACAGTGGTTCCCCTCAGAGAGCAAGAGTTTGATTTCCTTAGAAATAGGAATCTCAACTGCTGTACAGATAGAGCAGAGATTAGGGGGTTTTAAAAGTTTCTTTCTTTTCTACAGATGTATTCACTGGCTTGAGAAAATGAAATGTTTGTTTCTTTTCTTGCTCTGTTGTTCCCCAATAGATATTTGAATGTACAAGCTGTCCATTTCTGTTTGTTCATGTGACTCATTAAATCTGTTCATTTTCATCACTAAATGGCAAACAAAAAGCCAAGGATTAATCATGAATTTGTCTGGCTGTAAATCTCCCATGAGGACAAATTGCATGTGAACTCTTTTTTTTGTCTGTGAACAGACACAAATGCATCACTTCATGAAACAGAAATGCAGAAAAATGAGAAATTAGCAGAAAGCATGGACCTTGTTTGACATTAAGCCTGCTTTCATAGAAGCATAATAAAATTGGAAGTTTTGCAGGTTTGGGAGGTAGTTATACAACAGCAGAAAGTATGTCTAAGCTTTAGCTTTCACTTGTGTTTCACCTCATCATTCATTGAGGCTCCAGTCAGTCTTTGTCATCCACAGAGTTGAGTCAAGCAGAGTGAATAGGAAACACATAGTTAACAGGTGATGTTCAGTTCTTGGCTGAATTAAAAGGTCACCTAGAAAATGACTCATGCTAAAAGGGTAGCAGCAGCAGAACTGTCTTGTAAAATACTCACAGTTTGAGCCTCAGCAGTTTTGAATTACAGAAAAATCAAAGCTCTTTCTCAAGCAGCTGCTTCACAAACCCTGGCTGTCCTGCTACACAAATGGGGAGGGCAGGATTTTACACATTCACATGGGTTTGGATTTCCAGAACAGGAAATGGTAGTCATAGTTCTTTCTGCTGTTGTCAGTCTCATCTCCTCATCCCCCCAACAGCCAAAAAAAAGGGGGGGGGAGAGGGAAGTGAATGAGTTTCTGTCCTTGTTAAGTGAGTAGGAGAACGTTATACCTTGATAAAGACCTAGAGGCTCTGTAGATTTCTTGCTCCAGCATCCTCAGTTAGACTGTGTGTGCAGTTCCTACTATGGGAACCTCATTAGACTGCTGTTTAATAAGAGGTTGGCATTTCCCCAAGCCTTCCAGAAGCCAGCACCATATGACATCAGTGCTGGCTGACCTTCCTGTTTCTATCCAGGAGGTGCTCGAGACATAGACATTTTTACCTGCAAAGCCAAATATGCCCCAAGAGCTGCACATCAAAGATCCTGCTTTGTACTGCAGGCAGTGGTGGGATAACATACTCTGTATGAAGCCCTGTATGTCTTGAGATTTCTTTATAAGGCTGGTAGAGCCTGAAAATTACCTAAGAAACTGGTACCTAAAATCCACCAGCCAGTACTGCAGTGGATGAGCTGTGAAGTCATAAAGATCCATAAAGTTTACTAGTACTTATACCATTTCCCCAAATGCCCTTTCTTGTGCTGGCAGAGAGCTGGTGCTGGGATAGCCTGTTGTTGTGTATCCCACTCTGGAGAGCTCAGAGAAGAAGAATTCCAGTTAACTTGGGCTTCTTCCTCTCTGTCCTCTTTAGCCAGCTCCCACAACTGACTATATTAATTAACTGCACTCCACAGAATGTATTAAATAAACAAGGACTGACACTTGATTAAAGAAGAAAAAAAAAGTGTTGGCTTGCAGCTGGTTTTGTGTTCAGTAGTAGCAAACATCCCTGGAGTTATCTTAGAGGACATTGACACAACATCAAATGGAACCAAGTTCATTGTTCCCAGAGTGACATCTCTTGTCATAGCACTCATTCCTTCTGCTTGTTCTCAGTCTCTAGCTTCAAAATGCCTTCATCTTATCTGCTCTAGCTTTGGAGAAGTTACTGGTGCTGTTGTTCTCAGTGTGTGTCTTTTACTGAACTTTTCCTAACTTTAGTAAACTTCTACAGACAGGCAAGCCAGCTCTTTTCAACCTCATCTCTACTGAGTTGTTCATAAGCTCTTTTTTTAGTTGTTTCAATTCTGTTACCAGTAAATGTGCTTTCTGACCCTATTCCAGCTCATTCCTTTCCCCTGAAACTTGCTGCATGACCAACTGTGATTTTAGAGACTGCCTTACTCCTCCTTTCTCTTTTTATTAGCTTCCTGTGAAAATTATTTCATCACACATGTTCTCTTTAATTCCTTCCACTCACCCTCATCATCATCATCTTTTGTCCTTCATTCATCCTCAGAAATAAATAATACCATACATATACAGCCCAAACCTTCCCACTGGACACTACAGTGTTGCTTATTCTCTCACCAGAACCCCTTCTCAGTCCTCTGCCTCAGCTCTGTGTCTAATCCAGGCAGCTGATGCTCTTACTCAGGGTCCCTAGGGATGCACCTCTCTTTCTGCTTTTGCCTCCTTTTCTCTTAGCTCACACTTTTCTTCTGAGAACAATTACAGAGTTTGTATGCATGCAGCTTGGAGACTTGGGACTAGGAGTAGAAGGTGGGAGCAAAAGAGTTTCCCTTCCCTTGGAAGAAAAGCTTCTCAAAGTTGTTGGCAAGCCACAAGCTTTACAATAGTTCTAAAACAGTCAAATTATTATTGTAACTTTGGACTGAGTAGGAAATGAGATTTTATTCTTGTATGATTAAAATTGCAGCTTTAAAGACAATTAAGTACATTTCAAACAAAAGGAATCCCCAGTTAAAAAATAAGCAGTGCTGTTTAAATGCAATGCTCTGGGATTTTGAGGTGGTTCTTTCTTTCTGTGCTCTGTGAGCTTTACCCATCCATGCACTGTCCCACAAGAGTGTAGGAGGGATCCCAGGAGGCCACCACCTCTGGAGCAGCACAGGGACAGTGCCCATGCATGTATTGTTCCTCAGAGTTCTTTCCAACATGCTCTACAGTCTCCTGGGGTGAAGACTCTGCAGATTCCCCTGATAATTTATTGCAGTGCTTTGCTATCCTGCCTGTGGTGAAGCTTTTCCTGTTGTGTAACCTGGATCTCACTTGCTGCAGTTTAAACACTTCATTGTGTCCCTCATCCCTAGGAGAGGTGAAGAACAGTTGTTTCCTTTCTCCTCATGGAAGCCTTTGTTTAGTCTGAGGACCCTTACGACATCTCTTTGCCTTCCTCTCCCTCAACTAATCAATTCCACTTCTTCTGAGAAACTTTTCACCCCATCCAAACCAGCATAGTTTTGCAATGCATGTGGTTGCACATAACAGGAAAAAAAAAACAACCAACCCATATTGTTCTCTAGGTTTGACTTTGATTGTCAGACACATGTCCTGAGCATGTGCTTGAAACATCTCCCTGTGTGGGTCAGTACTTGGGAACTCATCCAGTATGCCTCTACTTCTCCTTCCTTTGGAAGCATGCATCAGTCAGAACTGTACAGGGAGAGGGACTTCTGGTGCAGTGGATCTTCTTGCATCCATATAGAATCCTGGAATAGTTTGGGTTGGAAGGGACCTCTGGAGGTCATCTAGTCCAACCCTCCTGCAGTGGGGTTGTCATAACAGTGACATAGTGCAGTTCTTCTCTCTTCTTACTTCATGCTGCCCCTTGTTTTGCTTGAATTTGGGTGAGAAACTTCTCAGAACATCAAACAATCCACAGTTTGTTGAAAGCCATAAGCATATATGTAGTACTGTAGCTAATAATGAATAAAAAGAACCTTTCAACTCCACATCTACAAAGCCTGTCACCTCACTTCTCTGCACAAATGTTTGTGCTCGAAAATAGATATTATGAACACTCCTAATTGTATAATGTGGTACAAAAAATTAAAAATGCAAATCTTAATCTGATTTTTCAATAACATTCCATTTTTCTGTAGATTTCTCTCAAATAATCAAGTTCCTTCTGTTGTATATATGAAATCTGACAGTAATAGAGCCATAATACACTGCTGATTTGGTATTGAGAAGTGCAAAGTGATGTGATCTGTCATGCATTTAAATTACTTTGCACTGGTAGGATTTCTTTTAGAATCTTGCTTTTCAAAGCCAACTTTGGGAACAGTAAACTTCAGTTTTTAAAAAGCCTTTAAGACATGAAAGTTCCAAGCTTTTGGTGATTAACAACAATTATGAAATGCTGTAATATGAACCACAGCTTGATTGAGGCTTGCAAAACAAAAGGACACTTTCTAGTCTATGGTAAAATGGCTTGATAGAAGTTACATATTTATTAATTCAAACCAGATTTGGATTCTGGGTGGTTGTTTGTTTGTTTTTTTCAAGAGAATAATAAATATTTCATATTTTTTAAATGTACTGATTATTTTAGCACAGATGTGTTTCAGATGCTTGTGGTGAAACATATTTGTTTTTGAATTTGAGTATGTAATTAAAAAAAACAATCACTATCAAGAATTTCATAGTTAATTCAAATAGCTGCAAAGCAAGACACTGACTTTTAAGACCCTCTGTGAACTAACACACCCAAGGAATTCTGTTGGTAAGGCTTCTGAATGTAAAATCACACATGCCTGAGGAGTGTATCTTGTGCTTTCACCTATTCAGAATGATGTGCCTGCCTGGTGTGCTGAATAGATTCGTCCTCAGATAAAAGGAAAGAAGAGTTATGCAGGACAGAGACTGAAATTTGATGCATTATGTTTTTACCCAGTAAAACAAGTCCTGTTTGGAGGGTTGTGAATTTCAGTAGCCTTAGTAAACTAGTGGTTTAGACTCCAAGTATCACAATACTTCATTTGTGTTAATCATGTTAACATACAGGATCAGATGAGGTTTGACAAAGTTCTTTATTGCAGCCAACTGATACAATTAGACTACATCAGACTTCCACAAACAGATTTGCCCTTTCCCATAGATGTGTGAAGTCAGACCCAGCACAGCAATGTGATAATTTGCCATGTAGCTTTGTTTCACAAAGGCAATGTTTCTTCTAGAAGGAGTGAGAAAAAACATTGCAGTGAAAAGAATAAGATTCTGAGAGTTCACACAGCTTTGGCTTTGAATTTCTGGAGTTATTTAGGACTGAAGCCAGCTCCTAAGCCAGGAAGTGTGTGGGCTGGTAAGAGCCAGGACTGCAAACTGGTAATTCTGAAAGTGCACCTCACTATCTTCCATCAGGTTGTAAGACCATGTGTATCTCCTTGGGTGAGGGAGGCTGGGACCCAGCACAGCAGCTGACCCATTCCACTGAATGCCTACCCCTTTAATATTTAAAATTATTTGTGGTGCCTGAAGTGATTCTGGCTGTCTCAGAGACTGCATTTGCTGGGGGAGGTGATAGGTGCCCTGCTCCAGGTGGAGCCATGAGCTGTGTCCACTGGCAGTGACCCCATGGGTTTGTATGGCCACTGGGAGCTGGGGACCACTCCAGTGTAAAAGTTCAAGCAGGCTGAAGCATGACTTTCAGGCTTTGCCAAGGAAGATGTAGGACACCTGCAAGCCTTAGAAGGGAAATTTAGAGCTGATCTATATGGTGTTTCCAAACAAGTAAATTAGTTTTAGTTTTCACCTTCTAGAGCAAGACTGTGTATGTATATCAAGCCTCATATGTCAGAATAAAATACTCTTTCAATTTTGCTTAAATTATTATTAAGTGACACTGGGCAGTTGGATTAAGACCCCTTCCAGCTAAATTTTTCTGTTCTATTCAATTAATTGATTAAAAAAGATTTTTAGGAAGGCAAGTCAGTTTTCAGTTTCCTGCATGCCAGTGTAATTTTGGAGGTGGGGTGCATGGTGGGAAACTTTGCTGCTTTTCTTCAGAAGGAGTGGGGCTGAACAAACATCACTGCCTTGGGCTGAGCCCCAACTCCTCTGCTCAGCCTACTCAGCAGTGGTTCTTAAATCCCAAGCCCCATATTCCTGCATTTTAGAACATTTCTTCTCTATAACTGCAGGGTAACAGAATATGCCTGCAAGAGAAAGTACAGTTTGTCAGCTAGGTGCCTGCACTCAATATCTCTGTATTCAATCTCAGTTTGTGTCAGCAAAGCTAGACAAGAAGCTTTTCAGTTCCTCCACCTGGATAATGTCTAAGAAAAGTGGCCTCCAGCAGCCACAGGGCTCAGGGAGTTGCTTAGTAGTCACTTCAGACTGAGCATAGGATTATGGGCTGGAATAGTGTAGGAATTCACTCTGATGGGCAACTTCTGAAGAGCAGGAAGATCAGGGAGAATATTTTTAAAAGCATCCTGCTTTTTCCATTTAAATGAGAAGTAACTTTATATTTACTTTATTTCCTTATGCCTGCATAAGGAAGCTGGATGGCTTCACATTTCAATTATGTGTAATCAGGATTGTCTCTAGAACCATCAAGAAATACTAATGTGATCTTTACCAGCAAGCAGGTTTTGTTTACTGACAGCCTTTGACACTTTAGTATGGCTTTTGTTCTTGTATTTTGTGTATTTTTTCCCTATTCTCTACTTATATACGTCTTCTTTTCCAAACTCATTTGAGCAACACTGTGCATATGTGCTTGAGATGCTGCAGAAGTGATTTTAGTCCTGCATGCATAGGATATAGTTTTGCACATCACAAACCACATCATTTGAAATACTCTCACTTAACTCAATTCAGAAGCAACATCAGGTACTAAGTGATGGATTTGAGTTAAAATATTGTGGTTTTCATTGCAGGCATCTTTTCCACAAGTCCTGTGTAGACCCCTGGCTGCTAGACCATCGCACCTGCCCCATGTGTAAAATGAATATTCTCAAAGCTCTGGGCATCCCGGTAAGCACAACACAGAGCAGCTGCTTGGGGCAGCAGAGAAACACCAGCTCCTTGGGTATATCCCTAGCCCTTTGTCTGCCTGTTCCCATCCTGCTCTTTTGCCATATTAATCATTTATTAATTGATGTATGAAGGGGGCTGTGAGCTGGAATGCCTGACTCTGCCTCTCTCCTGTACCCTGCTTTAATTTGCAAGGAAGAGTGTGTGTATGGGGGTTGGTTGCCTGTTGGGATTTGTGTGTCTGTGGTTGTTTACTGATGTTTTGGTGGATTTATAGATTCCTTCACATAGCTTTGGGTTGTGTTTTTAAATCAGGACTGGATTTATTTTTTTAATCATGCTCTGAGTTCAAATCTCAAAGCAGAAGGTCTCCAAATAAAATTTGCCCTGCTATACTAGTCAAGGACAACTAATTGCTCATTCTAGGGAGCAAATCCTTTTTTTTCTGTCAGATTTCTCTGAAAATCAATCTGTAGCAAGCTCTGTACTCCTCATTCCAATTTGGGAGCATTTCCCCCAGTAACTAAGCATGTGGCAGACCACATGACGTACAAGACATTGTTAAGCTCTTTGTTGTTGGGAGCATTCAGATGTGGTTAGAAGCTGCCAGAGCAACTGATGTCTTTAGGTTGCATGTTCACATGCAGGTGGTGCATGTCCTGGATGCCATACACTTTCCTAACCTCAGTTATACCAGAGATGAGGGGAATCACCAGGGACAAGCAAGTCACCTTCTCACACCCTGTGAGACTTGCTAATACTGAAGCAGCACCAGTGGGTGCACTAACAGGTGCTGTAAATACCCTCCCCAGCTATAGATGGGGGCATGCCAGCTCATATAGGGAAGTGCTATATAAAGCAAAATATTAGAGGAGCTGATGCAGCAGTTCCCCAGGAGTTTGTTTTCATGGAGATTAGGAAGCCAAGTAGGTTGCTGCAGAAGAGGTTCCACAGCAAGTGATGAAGTATGTTTTTACTGGAGTAGGTAGATGTGTTCATCAGCCTAGTATAATCCAAGCTAAACACATGTAATGGGGAAAATGAAGTAGGGCATTGTAGTTAGGGAAACAGGTCATTACAGTTACACTACTTTTTTTGCTAAGCATGTATATTATCTTTAGAATATTAAAAGATTATACAACTGTTAAATCAGTACTTGAAGTGTCACGAAAGGCCAGAATGAAGGCTGACTCTCCCATTCAACATCTCTGTGCCTAGGTTTAAATACAGAAAGCTTTCCCCAGGTTTAATGTCTCAGTTCACAGGCCAGGCCAGGATTTTGACATCTCCTCTGTGTATCCACTATATTATTCCATGGCTTGTGTCTTCACCATGGAGGATCACACAGTTTCTGCTCTCACACTGGCCCATTACTGGTTTTGCTGAAGCATTTCATTAGCATGCACTTCATCCAGCTTCATAATCAGAGGATACAGATAAGTCAGACCTCCACTTTTTGGAGGCCTGTGATGAGATGTTAAGCTCTTTCCAGAAAGTTTAGTACCATTAGTATTTACATCCAGAATTGGCTCTCCCTGACTTCACTGACAGCTGCTGAAGGCTCAGGGTATCTGCAGGCTGTCTGAGGCTGGATGCATTGAGGGGAAGGGAAAACATGCCCAGAGGCCATGTGTAAAGGTTTAGATTTACATGCCTGGCTTTTACTACATAGGAACACAGCTCTGTAGTGGCAGGTGTAGGACCTGATTGCCAGGAATAATTAAAAGGGCCATTCAGTTTCCTCAGCCATCATTTCTCTTCTCACTGCTCCCTGTCTCCTTCTGTCTGTACCACACAGCAGAAGGAGGATTCATCCTGCTCCCCTCACTGAGAGCTTTCCACATGGAGCTTCTGCAGAGATAACTGTACTGAGCATGTAATTAAAGATACTGCTGTAACCAGCATAAACAACTGGGTCAGATTAAGATGTCAGGATCAGCCTTAGTGCTGGTCTGTCTTAACACTAAAAATCAAAAGCCTGGATGTCAGTGTTGTAGTGGCAAAGTTTGTTCAGAGGATTTTGTTGTATGAATTTCTGTAAGGATTTCCCCAGGCTGTTCCAAGACAACCAGCTGGAAAGGGCTCACTCCATCATTTGGAGGAAGCCTGCTGGCTCCAGCTCACATGGGTCATCAGCTAGGTTCATGAAGGGAGGAGAGCTTGTATGCTGCAGCCTTACCCCTTGAGGTGACGTACAGTAGGAGCTGTTGTCCATGGGAACTTGGAGCAGATGGTAGCCTTCGTGTCAGAGGTTTCCTTTGGCTGACAGCAAAGGAAGTGGGAATCTAAGAGCATCTGGTAGCTTGGGAGTTAAAAATTCCTACACAGTTGCTCCTCTTCCTCTGTTTTCTCTGCCTTCTCTTTCTAAAATATACCTTGACTCCTGTCTTTCCCTCTCCTACCTTGTAGCCTTTCCTACTTCTCTTCTGCATGATCTCTGCTGCCCAGTGTTTATCCCTTTGAGCTCCAGCCCTGGTGTCACTGCTTGTGCTCCCTGCTCAGCTGCCAGGACCTGTTCTGTACCCACACAGAGACTGTACATCCTCACCCTTCTCTCTCCCTGGCACCAGCTGAGGACAGCTCAGGGTGGGCATTGGGCCTGGGGGCTGCTTTCTGGTGCCACCATGAGCTTGCAGGCACCATGCAAAGGCTGCTTCTCTTTGGAGAGTCTAATTGTTGGTCCCAAATAAGCTACTAGTCTCTATCAGCACACAGGAACTGTTATTTGCAGAGGCTTTCAAGAGCAAGATGTCAGCAGGCTGTTGTGGGAATGGTCATTTCCCTGGAAGAAGCTGTAAAGCTCTAGGGCTTCTCAGTGAGAGGTGGCAAACATCTCTGTAGAGTGGATAAAGCAAAATGCCATTCCCTAATCACATTCTTGAGTCTTGCTGAGCCATCTTAGCTAAAATTTCAACCCACAGAAAAGCAGCCTCGGGCAGTAGTTGCTAATGGGAGATGAGTGCAAATTTGCCAAAGTCCTTTTGCAGGCTTTTTCAATGAAGAGATCTTACCATAGGAAGGGCTAATATGGATTGGGATTTTTTCCTGCCAGCTGCATATTTGTCCTGTGGTTGTTATTAAAGAGCTGGCTTCTGTGACTCTGGCTATATTGTGCTTCATTTTGCAGGAAGACTCAAGATTTTGCAGGAAATGATTGGTTAAACCCCAAATATCTGAATGCTTCCATTCAGTTCACATCTAAACTCTCCATTTAGTTTGTAACAGGGACTTCAAATGTTATCTGCCCTAAAAGCAGTTTCCCTAGGCACCAAAATGACTGCACTCATTGTCACGGTAGCTGAGCAGTCCAGCATCTCAGCTTTTCACCATGCCTCTCTGCAGCTTCAGAGGATTATTAACTAACTATCTATCAGCAAAAGCCTGGCCTAACCTTTTCCACTGCCTCTCTACTGGTGAATTCAGCTCACACTGTATCTCTTTTGGCTGTAATATTTGAAATGAATTCTCAGTGCAAGTGTGTCTCATTTTCAGAGAAGCTACTTTGCTATTGGGATGATCATATCACATCAGATAGTTTCCTTCTGCTTCTCCCCCTTCTCTGCAAGTATCTGCTGGGTATGCAGACAGCTGCATTTTTGGCAGCAGGCTGGATGACTTGAAGCTATTCACTAAGAGCCTTAGCCAAGCCCTCAGAAGTCAATACAAAGCCTTTCCTTGACTTGAGTGGAATTGTGCCCTCAAAGCACTTACATGCAGAGAACGAGTGAAACCAATATAATTAAACTTAGCAAATGTATCTGGGTCACTCTGACAGCAGAAGCCATAATGGATTTTTTTTCAATCAGTATTTCATATCATTAGTTTTATAGTATGCTGCTTAGTTTGGCATCTTTTTTCCAACAAAAATGATTCGGGAGTAAAGGGTTGAATTATATCTAGCAATGCTATTTTTGCATCTTGGATGTTTGGGTTGGCTTTCAATTATAATCCCCTATTTTAAAAAGTTGAAAAGTTAGTGATAAACTCCCATTCTAGGAATAACTGGAATGGGAGCAAAGGACAGACACTAGAAAACAAAAACCAGAAAACATTTGAAATAGTTTTTCTTGCAGTAGAAAAGAAAAAGCAGGCCTTTTTTCATTTTTAAGATACACTGCCATCAAAGCCAAATTTAAGTGAAAAATCCTGAAAGCATTTGTTATAACAGCTAAGGGTGATGGAAAGAGTGATAGATCTAAGGAATAATTTTGGATCTACATCTACAGCTAAATAATTGGTATTTCATTTAGAAAAGCACAGAGTCAGAGTTTCATTAAAGCCTGATAAAGCTGAATGTGCCTTTACCCAGTTCTGAGGAGCTCTTGCTGCTTGTGGATTAGACAGAAGCCAGACAATGACAATTCTGATTTTTATCCCCAACTTGAGTTTTGTAGATACAAGTCACCTGAGGGTGGTTTAAAATGCCTACCTTTTCCATTAGGAACATTTGTAAAAAAATATTTATGAGGTGGCAACAATCAGCCAGAGAATGTATGGGGAAAGAGAAAGAAAACATGCTAAGTTCCTAGTTTTGCAAAGAATGCAAGCATATGGTAACCTTCTCTGCCTGAGTTCAAAGGGATTGCTCTTGTGCTTAAAGCTAAGCCTCTGGTTCAGTCTTTGCTGTGTCATATTTTGCTTAGTTTCTGGATAGCTGATGGAGACAAGCAGGTAGTGAGATTTTCAACTAAGCATAGCCAAAAGCAGATCCACAGAGCAGACTATATCTCCTCTGCCTTTGGCCATCCCAATGCTGGATTGCCAGGCTATAGCAGGTCAAGCCCAATGTCTGCGGAGTGGTGGGAAGGCAGAGGGGACAATTCCCTTACCCTTACCTTAGGGTGGGATGAATCACAGCCAAACTGGCTCATGTGGTTAAAGTTAGAGGAAACCTAAGTGATTGATCCAGATTAGCTGCCAGACTCAAGGACAATGAAGATAAATGGAACAACTTAACTTCACAAGGTATCCTGTGTAATTGCAGCTCAACCTTGTTGTGTCCCTCCATCATTCTGGAAGCTTTGCACCCTGACACACAACATCCTCATTTCTGAGTTAGCCTTGGGGTTGTGACAATATGTTAAAACTTTAAAAGCCAATCCTTGAAATACTTGCATGAACAATGTTTCTCCATGCCTTGGGAAGTCCCTAGAGCTGGTTCTGTGGGTGAGTGGTGCAAGAATCTATTTCTTTCTAGAGGAAGACCAGCTTTTTAACTCATAGGTTTGTCACCAGTGTTTATGGGGAGCTCCACAGAAATCACTGCTGTATGGATGGGAAAATTAGGCTTATGACAGACACAGAGAAATCAGGGGGTAGAATCTAGTCTTGGATATAGTGCCTCTGGACCAAAGATCCTCTGTGCCACCCACTTGAAATCTCAGTGCTCCTCATGAACAGGCACTCAGTGCTAAGGATCCTACAAACCTTCACAATACTTCCCTTGCCTTGAAGAGCTTGGCTTGTTCTGGAGGTGTTGGTGCCTTCACTATGTCACTGCAAGAGAGAAGTGTCTAAATTCCCCAGAACTATGTTGCATCCTTGGTCTCTCTGAATCAGAAAGCAAGAAAGGCTATAGATTAATACTTTTCAAATACTCTTTATTGCTTGTTTGTTTCTTTTCTCATAAGTAGAGCATTGGAAAAGAGCTTTTGATGTTAAAAAACTTATAAACAGCTTTAGCTTCTATTTTTGCACCCCACACATAGATGCACCCACAGGCAGTTCCCCTGAATTGCTGTTCCTGAAAGCTCTGATATCAGCTCCATAAAATGTGTATTTAGGGAAAAGATAATCATTCCCCTTTAGCTACTGTCTCTGTTTACATTTGTAATCTGACTCAGCAATCTGCCTATGTTGAGCAGATCATATCCGTAAGTGAGTTGCTTTTTTCATGTGCACTCTCCCAAACCCTTTATAAAGTATAAATGAGAATATTTAGAAGTTGTAGGTGACAGTTTAATACTGAATATTTCCAGTGCATAGTTTGGGCCTCTCTTGCAACAGATTACATTAAGAAGTTTTAAGTACATGAAAACAAACAAACTGTGGATGTTTATTCAGCACATGTTACCATTTTCAGCACTGAAAGAAAGTGAAAAAAACAAAGAAGTGGGAACAGGTAAATTAAATCTTTTTATCAGGCCAAAGCTCATTTTTCTTCTTTTTCTTCCCACTAGCCAAATGCAGACTGCATGGATGATATCCCTCCAGACCTGGAAGGCTCCATAGGAGGACCACCAACCAACCAGATAACAGGAGCCAGCGACATCACCGTGAACGAGAGCTCTGTAGCCCTGGATCCCCCAGCACGGACTGTGGGAGTACTCCAAGTCATCCAAGATGTAGACTCCTTCCCCCACGTTGGGGAGGGGAACTTCACAACAAGCAGTAAGTTCTTCCTTTGGGCAGAATTTGCACTGAAAGAAATGTTTAGAAACATGAATCACAAACTGATCTCTAGGGTGGGGAAAATGCCCTTTGAGGACTTTGTTGCTAGAGCAATGGCCTTGCCTTAAACCCAGCTGAAATCTACAGGGTAAGTAAATTGAAATGTCATGTCATTCTGCTGTACTGCAAACACTTAGAGCCTGTGTGCAAATCACTGTGTTGAATAGCAAACTCCAGTTGGAAACCTCTCCATAAACAGAACAAGCTATTTCAGTCAGCACAAAACAATATATACTCATGGTCATCTTCAGATCCTCTTTACAGTAAGTGACCCTATTTACCACAGTAACCCACCATGCATCACCTGGCTGCTCTCTGGTCTGCCTTTCCTTACTGGGCTACATTGTGGAGTTTATTCTTACCAGCATCTCATAAAATAAATAGTGATTCAGCAATCACTGTTACAGCCTTCAGTCAAGAAAAAAAGAATGTTGGATTCTGGTTTTACCTTTCCTTTATCTTCTTACATCAATTTGTCTGGTTATTTATTCATATTTTGAACTCTGATGGTCAGAGTACTTGTACTTGAAAACCTGAGCCTAGTGAAATAATGCTGCCTGTTTGTACAAACAAAAGGGGAATTTGGGATGTTTTCGATGTGTTTAGCTTCCACTTGTTTAAGGAGTCCCATCTGAGCCAGTAGCTCTCAAAATGTCTGCATGTGTCTCTGTTCCTAGAAATGATCTTTGTTGAAAATCTACTTTTGACAGTTTAAAAAGAATGTTGTCAGCTGTTTTGAGTGAGGATTGTGCTAGTCTAGAATTCTCATTTGTAGTTAAAATAGCAGATCAGTAGAAAATACATATCTGGTTGATACATTAGTATTGACAAGATTATTGCAGAAAATCATCAGATATGCTTTGAAGGGAGGTAGAGGAATGTGATAAAATACAGATTTGTATATGGAGTTAGTGCAGGTCCTGGAAAGAATTGTACATTTTCAACCATTTCTAGGTACTACTGTGGTCCTGGGTGAGTTAAAAACAAGTAATGAGTATGACGTGTAACAGGTAGGAGAGAGATGGAATGCACTAGGCTGGAATGATTTTACATTAGTCTCCTTGCTTTGTGGACTGACTTGATAATCCCATTTTCCTCCTGTTGTAGCCAGTGCCATGGCAGTTGAAATAACTTCTGGAAATGCTGGACTTGTGACTTCAGCCACAGGTGACCCAGAAGTGAATTTTTAAGTTCTGCCTTTGTAGACTAGGTACTGGTTTCTGGTTTGATCCTTTTATGGTCTAAGTCCTGATCCAGCAAGTGTCCAGGCCCAGCTATTGTCCCTGGCCAGCTTGTCTGCTGGTGGCACACAGCTTTCTCAAGACTCCTTGAGTGCTGGCAAGAGCTGTTCAAAACAAGATGTTATTTTGTTCCTTCCAGTAATTGTTTTAAATGCATTTGAGGCTTATTTAAACCATGAAGGAAAGATTTTACTTGATGGTACCACAAGGACTGGGCTAGATACTGCTCCCAGCTGTACCCTCTTAATGCTCCTGAAGTGAGTGGCTCCTCTGGCACATAATTCTCCTCATCCTGCTGTTCTTTAGAAGGTCTGCTATTGAGCTTGGGAAGGAGGTCCATGGTGTGCCCTTTACCAGCAGCCTGGTGCAGAGCCCAGCACTATGGGCAGTCCATGCTTTTCATCCCAGGATCTTGGCACACCACAAAGCTGTTCTGGTTTGTCATCAAGGGTAACAATGGCATTAAAGCAGCCAAGGGAGCACAAGAGCTCAGTAACTCTTCAGCCACTCTTTCTCCTTCCAGCTTTGTTTCCAGAGTCTGTGGAAGGATCAATGTCAGTCCAAATACATTTGTTCGTCACTTTCCAAGTTGCTAGATAAGTCACTGGGTGAAAAAGTTGCTCTGAGCCAGCACAGTACTGCAGGGCCTGCAGAGATGGTTTTTTGTGTCCTCTGGTTTTCTCCTTACCTTTAATAACACTGAGCAATAGATGCTAGTGAGGGTTATAGCACAGCCCATGGACAAGGAGCTCTCACCAAGAGCAGTGGTCTGTCTAGGCACATGGGTAATGAGGCAGCAAAGCATGGAGCTTCAGGAGGTCTCCATCCCCTGAAGAGGCTGGCTGTGTGGCTTGGGAAGGACTGTGGAAGGGCTTTTCCCTTGGTTCTTTGAAAGTGGGAGGGAGAAGAGAGCAGGGAGGGGAAACTGGCAGGTGGCCCTAGCTCAGTGAAGATTGTGAGTCTCATGCCATCACAGGGGTGGCTGGGGACCCACTGCTAAGAACAGTCCTTTCCAGTTGTTTTATGGAGAGAGAGAGAAGTCCTGAGAAGAGCTCAAAGGACCTTGGGAGCTTGGTATGGAGCTGTGTGTGCTGCACCTGTCACACACTCACTCAGGGATCTCGAGTTCAGTGCTTGCTTAGCTGTTGTCACTCACTCATCATTGATAAGCAGACATGATTTTCATTTGAATTTCTTCCCTCACAGTGGAATCCAATACTTGAGTATATATTAGTCAGTGTAGGTGTGCAGGTTTGCATGCTCTTGGCACCACATCCAAAGTAGTGCAGTTTGCAATAGCTCCCAGAAGCAGAGCCATTTAGCCCATTTTTTGCAGCAGGGCTGCAGCAAAGAAGTCTTTGGTTGGGAGTCAGGGGCTGAGTTCCAGCAGTGATGGGAATTTATCACTCCAGATGCCTTAGGTGGATTTAGGGTGTTCAGGGTACTCTGAAAGGTAGAACTTAGCTTCTTCACAGAATCACAGAATCGATCAGGCTGGAAAGACCTCCGAGATCATCAAGTCCAACCCTCCGTCAACCCTAATCCATTTACTAGATCATTCTTAGGCAGCCTGAACATTTAAGCCAGTGAAAGGGCAACATCCAGGACCACTGTATAGTTGTGATATGAAACCAAGTGCTAACTAAATCAGAGGGCAGCTGTAGACTGAATAACTGGGTCATAGCTGTTCTGTAGATAGGGCTTTATAGGCATTGTGTCTGTTTATTGTATTCAGGCATTGTATTTCTCATCTCCAGAATCCTCATAGTTACACAACTGCAGAGCTTGCTGAGCATGCCCTTGCTGTGAACTAGCCTGCCTGGCAATTTGTAAGTGATGATGCTGATGTGCTCCTAGGAATCTTTGCTGAAGTTGCTAGGTTCTGGCCTCTTTATATAGCATTAGTGATGGGAGCATCCTCCAAGGCTAAACCAGTGCTAGAAGTTTTTCTTGCTCTTGTTACTGAATGTGTGCAGGCTGCCTCCAGAACAGCCTTGACGTGGCATCCTGTACCCAGCACCATGAGTTCTTGCATCCCTCCTTATTCCTGGCAAAGTTCAGTGCTCCAGGACTAAAGGACTTGCTGCCTTCTTTCCACCCACTTCTGCAATCCTTTTTGCTTAATTGTTGTTGCATGCTTTTTGTTTGTTGATTAATCATTCTGGTATTGGTGTCTTGTTTTGGGCTTCATTTCCCTTTCTGTGTTTGCAGTGAGTATTCAGAGCCAGCAGAGCTCCCACAGTGTGTCTGGAGGGAAGATATTTCCTGAGTACTGTTCACATGGGGTGAAATTCTGTCTCCATTGAAATCTGGTGGCAAAGCTCCCACCTACTTCAGTGGGGCCAGATTTTCATTTCTGGAACTCAGCCAATGCCTTTCTTTTTATTTCTCTGTGTGCTCAGCAGACATTTCCTCTTCTCTCCCTCCCCTTTTTCCTCATGCTCCTGAATAGATAATGTCTTCCATGGGACCCTGGGCAATGTAGTGTACTGTGAACATCTGGATGGGACTTCATTTGGGGGCCTGTCCCTAGGGCTCCTTGCTAAACCAACTATCTCCTGTGTAGTAGCACTGAATATTTAAAAATGGACCAGCAGTTTCTCTCAGCTGGCTTCTATCAAGATCCAAGCCTTCATCAAGTCTCTTGGGCATATCTATAGCCCAAAGTCTGTTCAGTATTTAGTCTTTGTGACTGTTAGCTGTCTGTGGTGGGATTTTGTGCAGGAACCTGGGATAATCTATTTTATTGTGATATTTCTCTAATCAGCTGCTGAAAATGGATGGATGGAAAAATTGAAAAACTGGAGTTGAAAAAAAAAAATAAAAGAGGGGAGGGGGAGTGAAAAAAGTCAGTGAAATAAATAAGAATTCATCTCAGCTGAGTTTCCTGCTTTGAGCCTATTACTTTTCAACTCTCTGGAGTGTATGAAAGAAGATAAGCTAAGGATCTTCTTCCACGACAATGCATCATAGCAATCTGTGTTGCCTAGTTTTTAGTAGAGAGCTCTGCAAAATCCTAACATCTTTGGAAATTCCAGCACAGGTAGAATTTGCTGCTCTGCACATGATGTGAGTGTGAGCTGGACTTGGCTGAGATCTGAACTTGATGAAGCTCTGAGCCACACCACCTTTGGAAGAACAGAAGGTGGATTTGGGATTTGAGGAGGGTATTCCAATAGTCTTTGAGTCAAGCTCAGCTGGGATTGAATGATAAGGTTAAAAGAAGTAGTTTGCTGGGGAAGTAATATATTTTAGTAACATATTTTAAAGCTTGTGTGGTGAGGCTTGTGGGGGAAAAAAATGAGTTGTTAATTTTTTTTGTCGGTGGTCATTCATCTCCCTCAACCCATGTGGCACTTGCTGATTTCTGCAGTAGGTGATGATGTGCACTGCCTGGAGTCTTTCCTCTGCATTGGTAAATACCTCGAGTTTCTCAATTTGAACAAGCTTTTATGTTCTCTTCGGCAGGATGTCTCATCACACTGTATAAAGCCTCAGAAATCCCACCAGCAGTGTCTCTGTAGTTGGAGGAAGATCCATAAATAATTTTACTGCAAACATGGGCAGGAGTTTTAGTATGATAAACCACAAACTTTCCCCTAAGGTGTCATATCACCTGCAAAGTCCAGCAAGTTTGGCAGGCTGTACAACAGTGTGGGCAGTCTAGAGAGTGCCAGCAGTTCCTTTGCTGCATCTCATTTTGTTCTTTCCATAAAACCTTGCCAATGTGTAGCTCATTGTGACTGTGAGGACTTTCAAGTCTCTTTGATAGCTCTTCATTATGTCTATTAATATAACTTCTCAAGTAATTATTTTAATCTGTGTATGTCTAAAATGCTTTTGTGAAGAAAAATCAGTCTTTGGAAGTGGATGAAAGTGCATTGTCAGAATTGTTGTCTTGCATCCACTTGACTGTTCCTCCTTGCTATTAATAGGAGCTTTTTTAGGCAGAATGTAAAAGAGGAGGGAAAGGTGGAAAAACTCCCTAGATGGTAGTTAATACAGAAAGTTATTAACACTTGCATTAGCACCTAACAGTGTCCTGGTGACAGAATACTGATGGGACCTAGTTAAAGATGCAGCTGCCTGGGTCCCATGTGCCTGGAGTATGACCTCAGTCCTGGTGGCTCTATTAAAAGCTTCTGCGGATGTTGCACTAAATAGTTACCATGGACTAAAAATTCCAGTGAGCTGAGCTCCTAGATTCATTTTGAGACTCACACCAGTGCCAACATAGCTTTAGTGGTTTGAAAGGCCAGCAGTGGTTTGAAAGAGTCACCAAGTGAAACCTGAACTGGCACTAAAAATGTGCTCTGGATTGTTACATACACCTACAAGACTTCTGCTGGGTTCTGTGAATGGACAGTGAAGCGTTCCTGCTATAAAGCTGCTCTTCCTTTCCATATGTGAAGAGGTGCAATACAGAGAAAGTGTTTCTGTACAGCAAATTGCAAGAAGGGATGTACAAAAACGTTGTGGGAACAAGGAGCAAATTTAAAGCCTTATTTTCTTATTTTTAGAACCACTGGTTCTGGAATCTCCCCTGCAGGCACACTGAGCTTAGTCTAGGGCCCAGCTGGAGGGCACAGTAGGTGCACACAGTAGTCTGGCCTAGCTTGTGGTGCCAAAAAGACTGCAGATCTTAAGAAACTTGTTTAATAATTGACTCTAGGGAGAGATTTAGAAGAAAATGTTCTCCTTGTGTAGTGGAAGCTCCGTTTATAAGTCCATCTCTACATATAAATGCCATGGCAGTTACCAGCTTGCCTTTCTCTGTTCCAGATTGTTCCTGCCTTTCTGTTTTCCAGCTACTTTGTGAGCCCAATCCAGAAGCCAACCAATTTCTTCCTGGTTTGGGTTTGTTGTTTTTTTTTTATCTGGCTTATTTCCCTGATCCAGAAGTAGTTCTGCCAGTACAACAGGAGGAAAGAAATGTAGAGCACGAGAGAAGAGAGGGACATGTAAGCCAGCTTTCACAACACCATTGGCAAAAGCAGACACACTGTCTCAAGCATATCTAGACCCTACACAGCTGTCTGGTTTGCCCAGAAATCAGGATAAACAAATAGGCAAAGTAAGCATGAAGTTTCAGATCTCATTTGAATGCTTGTATCTGAGTATACAGACATTTTATTAATGGTCAGTGAATCTGAGAGGCATCATGGCTGTATTATCTCTGACAATGAAACTCAGCAAGGAAAAGTGCCACTGTAAAAATGGTGATGGCACACATAAGCATGTCCTTAGATCATTCCCAATTTCTCTGAATGCACATTGCATGCATGCAGGGGAAGAGGGGATCTGAGGACTGGGATCAGTATAAACACAGCTTATATCTTTCTTTATACTTTGTTGTCTTAAGCAGACAGCTAGATAAATCATTGAAGAGGAAAGCTTGCAAAGCAAAATGGACAAACAATGCACAGTGAAATACAAATCTCAACTGCAGAGAGACCAGATGACTTAATCCTAGTTGATCTCTTTGAATTATACTTGAGAATGAAAGCCTTGCCTTGCAAGAGATGTTCAGCATCTTGCATACAATCTGCTTGATTACTTGGGACTCATTGTCATGTCTCTAATGCCTGTGGAGTTTTTATTCTCATCAGTTTTTACACAAAAGCCTCCCCTGAAATCATCAGGAAGTGCTGTTGAAGATACAATGTGCTACTATGGTTCTGAATCATTTTCTGACAAATACAGGAACAAAGACAAGTGGGAGACTCAAAGATCCAGCTTGGATCAGCACCTGAAAGTAAGAATTAAGACTGAGCAACACCCTCTAAGCAGGCAGGCAGAGGAAGGGCAGAGTTCCAGGGTCTGCCATTATTTCAGGCAGATAAGCAGTGCAAAAGTAATGGTCACCTGTGCTGTGCAGACCCCAGAGACCCCTATCAGGGTCAGACTCTGCTGTACCAGTCATTATGTACACAGATAGGAACAGATGGACCCACTTGTGAGAAATTCACAAGCAAGAGCAGATTATAGCAAGCAAACAAATCACATTTAGAGGAGAAAAAGAAAGACAGTGAAAAGGCAGATGTGCCTGTGCAAGAATGAAAAGACAAAGCTGAGATACAGGAGGCACTCATAGAAAGCAGTGTCATTTCTGCAGCAGTCACCCTGGCTTCTGTTTGCTTGTATTTCATTCTGGTTCCATAATGGAATGTACCTTTGCCATAGTGCTCCCAGAGTGTCATGACATGTTTGAATGTAACTCAGATGAAAGAAGGAAGCCAGGCAAAAGCTCTACTGATGTACTGGTTCCAGTTATTGGTATATACATTTTTCTCCTTATTCATCTAGGCTTTGCTAGTGAACAGGCAAGAGAAGCATTTGCACACAGAAGCCACCCTGCTTCTCACAGATATTTAGTTATGTACATGCTTACACCTCTACCTCTCATGTTGTAACCAGCACTTTTGATTTCTCAAAAAGCATGACAGAGTTGCATTTAGAAGCAGATTAAGTGAGAGAGGTGTATGTGTACCTGTGTGATGGTTGTTGTATGATAGATAAAGAGTCTTGCAGATGTTTGACCTGGAAGAAGCATCCAAAACTGCTCTGCTTTTGTGTTTTCTCCAGATTCTGGTAGGGCTAATGGCTTTTTCCAACCTTAATGATTCTATGATTCTGTAACATATATAGATATGGTACTTAGTGTCATGGTGCTGATAGGTTGATGGTTGGACTTGATGATCTTAGAGCTCTTTTCCAACCTCAGTGATTCTGTAATGAGTACAGTGTTTTCAGCTGCTAACTTTCCCCGTGGGAGACAGCCCCAAATGTGGCATGTCAATTAAGTAGGAAAAACCTTGCTGCAGATTTTTCCCCTCTGTGAATATCCCCCGTGGGATATTGAATTCAACTGAGAGGTTGCTAAACTTTATTACTTCTTTATAATTGCTGTTTGAAAAGGTAATGGCACCAGCAAACTGTCTTTCTGTGCATGAAGGGCTATCAGTCTCTAAGACCAGAATAGGCTCAGAGAAGGAGACTTCAGACAAATGACCCTCTGCCAACCTGCCCTGGGAGCTGTAAGATGCTCCCAGCTGCTGAGTAACCTGCAGACTAAAGATACACATCAAAGGAAACAGTTTTGAAGAAAGGCTGTGATGGAAAGGTTATATTTTCAGTTGTTCATCCTCAAAAGTGCCTTGTTAAACTCTTGTGATGGCTGTATGTTCCACAGGGTGGGAACAACTGCATTTGTCTGCAGTAATTCAGTCCTTCTGTCTCTCTTACTTTTAAATTAGTCCTTCAGTTTTTGCCTGATTATGACTGAAAGATGCAAGTCCAGTGCTCTTGCAAAAGCTGAAAAATTATTCTGAGTTTCAATTCTACTTCTAAAAGCCTTCTTTCCAGGCTAGATAAATAATGTAACAGTATTTTAATCTTTCATTTTTTCTAAAAGCTCCTGAGGTCTAAATATTCTCCTGGAACTGCCTGGGAACTACCCCTTTTCAATGAGAGGAGTGGAGAACTTGAATGGACAAAGAAAAGCAGAAGGGTTTAAAGCCAAACTTAATGTCACTAAATTTTTACTCTAACTTTACAGTAGTGTTCCCAAGGGAAACAATAATGAACTAGTGCAAAAAGAGTTACATTTTTTGAAGTTCTCTGGTTGGTCTTCAGAGAGCTTTTGTGATTTTTACATTTCCAGGTACACATTGCTTGCACTCCTACCTTGGGCTGGAGAGACAAAACCATTGGGTTCTCATCTCAGGTCAGGGAGTCAGCTCAAGTAAAACTGCTCTGTTCTTATTCATAAATGGACACATTGCTGTGTGAGCTGGTCTAGGTGATGCTGCTCTGGCAGGGGGGTTGGACTAGATGATCTTTCTAGGGCCCTTCCAACTCCTGACATACTGGGATACTGTCAAGGCTCATTTGGGGCAGAAAGGGAGACAGGCAGGAAGGAGACAGGATCAGAGGGAGACTCACATTCAATTCATTTAACTCAAAATGCTTGTTAGTTTGGTTTCTGGTTTTGTAAAGGATGATTTTTCTTTTCTTCTTTACATAAGACAGGATTTGAATGTAGCAGGCCTGGCCTGGCCTGGCAGATCAGAGGTTTATTTTTTAATGGGGGAAAACCCCAGAAATGTTGAGCTGTTGCAACATTGTCAAAGAAATGCTCCAGTTAAAAAAAAAATTACCATCAAGTGATTTAACATTTCTTCAATGAACATAATGAGAGATAAGCTGTTGACCTTTTCCTGTATGAATGCTTTCCTGAGTTGTTGTTCAGTACTCAGGTGTTTCTCTGTGCAGGTGCAGTAATACACACAGCCTAGCTTGTTACAGCTTTATCTGGTGCACTAACCCTGCTGCAAGAAACAGTAATGGTTTGGATATTTCTGTTCCAAATCAACAGTGGTTTTGTATACTTCCTTGTCATGTTTTAATCCTCATTCCATGAGCTTGTGATGATGAGTTTTAAATGTGCTTATTTTTCTTTCTGATAGAATGCTTTTGTTTACATCAAGAAGATTGCTAAATCCTTGAAGCAAACTGTGAAAGCAACCTAAAGGATGTCCAAAGGGCATCTAAGAGGTTTTACTATCCCAAAAAGAAAAGGTTTTGATACAATCTCTGCTTTGAGTGGGTTTTTTTTTCTCATTTCTAAACTAATGAGAAGAGCCATATTTCTCATAAAACCAACTATGCATAGACAGATTAAGTCAGATTTTTTTTTTTTGCCTAAGTTTACTGGAAGGCCTGGGAAATGTTCCTGCTGGAAACTATGGGTCATTACTGGCTGCACAGAGCTTCTTTTCTTGCTCCTCCTAGTACTCAGTCACAGTTATACAAGATTTATAGATTATCCCAGTGCTGACATTGTCATATCCTACCTGCCAATCCATAAATGTCAGCAGCAGTTGGTGTGCAAAGTGCTGACCCACAGCCTGGCACCAGGCACTTCTGCTTACAGCTGCCCAGGGGGCACAGAAGGACCTTCCTGCTACAGACACCATCCAAACAGTGGGAAGCTCTTGGTAGAGCAAGTCTTATGTACAAAAGTTCACTTTTTCTGTTTGTGGTCATGGTCAGATTTGCTTCTGAATGAGAGAATCAGCCCCAAAGACAGGTAGAAAATGTTACTGCTGGTGAAAGTGTTGAGTAGGCTGCAGGGAAGATGAGAGCTGGAGCAGCAGCATTGAGTGCACCAGCAGCAAGTTTGCAGATGACTCCAAGCTATGGAGTGCTGGTGATAAGTTGGAGGGGCAGGATGTCATCCAGAAGGACCTGGAGAGGTGTGCTTAGGTGAACCTCATGAGCTTCAACAAGACCAAGTGCAAGGTCCTGCACCTGGGTCAGAACAATCCCCACTATCAATCCAGGCTGGGGGATGAGATGATAGAGAGCAGCCCTGCAGAAAAGGACTTGGGGTGCTGGTGGCTGAGAAGCTGGCCATGAGCAAACAGTGCACGCTGGCAGCCCAGAAGCACAATGGCATCCTGGGCTGCAGCAAGAGAAGCGTGGCCAGCAGAGCCNTCAAAACCTGCTTAGTTCCACTGGAAAGGCAAATGTGCTGCAAGGTTTGATAGGCTTGTGAGGTTTGAGCGAAAGGAGGGTTAGCAGCTGAACTCACCTGTCATCATAGGATGGGAAAAAGAAATTGAATCTCTGTGGGTTGCTGTTCCATGAAGGGTTCTTTTGAAAAGCAGGGATTCAGCTTTTGACTGACAGCCAGCTGCAGTTCTGCACTGGCAAAGAGATGCACTGAGTAGCTGGGGAGCTTCTGCAGTGAACGATGCTAATTGCTAGCAAATCTGAAAGGGACTGTATCATGCAGCCACTACAGTAGTGGAGAGTAGACTCAACTACCTAGGACATCCCTTCCAGTGAGAGTCTCCTAAGGCTTCCTCTTTGCTTCAAGAGACATCCTGCAGGTGTTAAAGAAACAGTTGTAGTGAAGCATGGTTTCTGTACCATCTCCCCATTTCTTGCTTCTGTTTTAAAAGCACATCGACACTTAGACTCCAGAGAAGATGAAAAATCTGGAAACAGTGAAGCATTTCAGGTTACTTATTTTAAAGGAGACATTTATGGTAGCTCCAGCAGTTGGCAGTGACTCATCTGAAGTGTTTGCAAGTGCTCAGTGAAGGTCAGAGCTGTCCTTTCTCTATGTGTATGAGGGAGGCTCAGGCACAAATACCTACCAAGAGTGCATCTGAACACAGAGCACTAGAAATGAAGTGTACACTGTTTTCAATTAGGGTAAAATTTCCTTATGTAAAGATTCTGTGAAACTGGATATTAAAGAAAGCTTCCCTGCAGAATTTTTAAATTATTCTAGGGGCCTCAAAAGAGAAATGTTGTAAGAATGCTGTGAGAAGCCTGTAGGAAGGAGATTCAAATTAGAAGAATATGTTACTTTGAAAGCATCTAGAATTTATTTTGCAAAAACTACTGCAATTCTAATGAAATGAAGGGGTGACACTTCAGCCTGTCACATTATTTTTCTTCATTGCTAATGCACATATAAATGGCTGGAATATTTTCTTCTGTATGGAAAATTGGATGGTCTTACTTGATTTAATTGATCAGTCTATTAATTCTTAATTAATTAATTCTTACGTTTTGTGTACACATAAAGAATGCCTGGCTACCCAATTGAACAATCTCCTCCATGTATTCAGGATAATGTCTCTTGCCCTGTGTGCCCAGCTTAGCATAGCTCTGGAGTATGCCTGCAGTCATCTCTCCAGGTTCTTCCTTTGTTCCAATAGACCTGTCTGCAGAATATTGTACTCTTGGTGATGCCACACCATCAAGAGCAACTCCATCTTCCAGTACCTGGTGGAGTCTGTGAGACTGAAAAGCATCTGCTTTTCTTTTTAAAAGGGGATTGGTTTCTTACAGAGTCACTAAGACATGGTATGGTTGAGGCTCCATGATTCCCCTTGCCTTTTTTGTTGTTCTTACCAGAGATTTTTCATCAGCTGAATTGCACTTAAATCAACCTTTATCTTTTGAACTACAGTAAGTAGATAATTCATGGCCTGTGACAAAATACAGAATTAAGCTGTCCAATTCAGATCAGGTTAGACAGTCCTGTAAAGTTCAGGAACATAGTTTCTCTGGCTTATTGTGGTGTTTCTGTCATGCATTCTCTGTTTTTATGGACTTGTGACAATTGATCTTTAACCTAAGCAGTATACTTTGGTCAAATGTCTCCCAGTATTTTGGGGGGCATGTATCTGACAACTCTGTAGGAAAGTGAGCATGTGACAGGAGACTAGAAATGGTCAGATCCTGCAAGTCCACAAGTAGCTGGTGGGACTCAAGACACTGATTTTACTGTGAGATGTCCAAGGCAGGGGAAGGGAAAAGTGTAACCCCCACAATAGGACACTACCACAAGTGTCTCTGCACATGTGTGTTGTTTGTGGGCAGCCCTTGGGTGGCAGAGAGGATGCTGAAGCTGTGTGGATGCATGACCACTGAATGCCACACTAATGTGCCCAGCCTTGGCAGGCAGGGTGGC
The DNA here is from genome assembly GCA_013396975.1 of Bucco capensis. Lineage (NCBI taxonomy): Eukaryota > Metazoa > Chordata > Aves > Piciformes > Bucconidae > Bucco > Bucco capensis. The sequence goes on from VWZO01007884.1 coordinate 992,466, forward strand.
CCCACAGCTGTGCCCTGCTTCAGGCATTGGAGCTGTTGCTGCAGCAGAGCCAGGCTCATTCCAAGGCATGTTGTTTCCTTACACTGAACAAAACAAGACTGTTATCCTCTTAAAGTAAAATTTACACTGTTAAAAGTTGTCTTTTGCTAGTGACAGCAGTAAAAATGCCATATATGATACCTGGGTTCTTCTAACATGACTGTGGGATTTTTATCTTGTGGCTTCATTACTGTGTGCATTTTTTTTCCTCTGTAGTGAGAAGACATCCTTGGTGAAATTGTTGTTAGGAGCATTTCTAATGGAATCAGTTTCAGCCAAGCATCACCATCACCCACATGCATGGTGAGGAAGGGGTTCTAGTGACACACAAAATTCAAGAGCCCAGAAAGTTCTGGGCTAGTGACTTGCCCCCTTATCCTGGAATTGTTCTGGAGATCTCAGGTGGAGCCCAGTGTTAGCAGCATTGGAAAGGAAGGCAAGACTGTGTGAATGAGAGAGGGAAAGAAGGTACACATGCACTTTATTCAAGTAATTCCAACACTGTTGAGCTTTTCAACCACCTCATTGTGCCTTTTCTCATTAAATCCTCTAGCATATGTAGAGTGACTTCTTTGCTCAAGGATATTCATTGTAATTGTTTGTGCAAGTTTAGTATGTGATTCATCAGTACTGTGCTTTTGCTAGTGACCTAGGTTTTTTTGAGAGCTTATGCAGTAAAAGGTATTTGAAGAGACAGGTTTGACAATCATGCAGATGCTGCCCTGACAGACTCAGCCAGGGGAACAGGAGCTTTTCCAGCCCCCTCAAGCAAAAATGAATGGGACTTGTCTTTGTAGCAAGCTGGAGTTTTCTGTTAGAGCTGTGTGCACACTTGTAATTGAGGAAGCAGTTCACAGTAATTAGACACAAATGTTGGGGGTTCTGCTTTGTCACAGCAGCCTGCCTTTCACATCAAGTCCTTGGAATTAATTGCCCCTGTGCAGATTTTCATTGGCTAGTAGCCATGTTGTACATGAGCTGAAGGAGGAGTGAGAAGCTCCTAACATCCTTGAAGAAAAGCTGCAGTGATCTGAGATCTCTTACAACAGCCTAGCCAGGTCCTGCCCTGCAGGTCCATTTTAATGTCCTAGTTTGGTTGTGTACCCTTGGTGGGTTTCTTTTCCAACCACCAAAAGCTCCTTCTTACCTTCCCCTCAGTGCCAGTGGTGGAACTCCCACTTCCCAGGAGGACCACAGTCCTGAGTGCCTTTGCAGGATCTAGGAGTGCTGAAGCTGTGAGGCAGAGATCATAGCAATGGGTTGCAATTTTCCCCAGGCCCTGCTGTGTGCCAGCAGACCCTGCTGAGCCTTGGTCATCACCCAGAGGCAAGTGCTCCGAGATGGGCTCTTCAGTTGTTGCAGTGGGAAGGATGATGTCCATGGGTTGAGCATCCCTTTTCTCATTCCTCCTGGCCAGGAGCAAGGTGCAAAGCAGAACTGTTGTGCAGGTGGGGTCGGCAGGGATCTGCAGGCCTAAGAAGGAGCCATGTCACAGAATCACAGAATCACCACCAAGNCTGCCATGGAGTCCCCCAAAGAGAGCTCACAGCCCTGGAGCGTTGATCAGCCTGAGGAAAAGGTTTTAGAAACCACTAGCTTACCTTGAGTCTTCTAGTTTAGTACTGTGTCATGCTTGGGGGTATTGGGATACCTGTCTGGTGTGACTGCTCTGAGGGATTTGTGTGGTGTTAGCCAGGACATCTCTGAATCACCCCATCAAATGATCTTCCTTCCTTATTGAAGTTTCTCTTACCATTCCCCTGTTGCTGGCTCAGTGTGTCTGAGTCAGGCTGTCATTTCCTTCTCCTTTCAGGCTGGCAGGAAGCACAGCACACTGCTGACACAGGTTTTTAAAATACAAATAAGGAAGTTCAGTCACAATAGGAGTCACCAGTGTAGCCCATGGAAACTGAGATGCACACAATGGAATTGTCTGATGGTATTTCTTGGATATAAAAGTCTCTTTGTTATGACAGCCTGCCAGTTGGCCATATAGTGTGTAACACATTCTGGCATGTACAGCATTTAACTCTCCTTTTGTCACATACCTGCTGCCCCTTCAGATTTTCAGATGGCCAGCAGTGTGATTAAAGATATTTGCTCACTGCTCCAAGGGTGTACATCTCTCCACGCTTCTCACCTTGGCTGTTGGAAGAATCCTTGCAATATCCCTTACACACCATTAACATAATGAGGCATGATTACTTGTTAGCTTTATCACTCACTGCTGTTTGTATTGCAGTAACACTAAGGAGCCCTGGTCATTTAGCAGCTGCTAAGAAAACCAAATTAAAAAGTAGTCCCCATGCCACACCTGAGGTTTTAGACTGATAACATCATGGTAGTGCAGGGACAGCTTGCAGATGCTGAATGCAAGGGGGGGGTCCCCTCCCTTCCTTTCTCTCCTAAATTCTTCCCTGAAGCTAGCTGCAGTAGTTCCCTTCTGACTGAGCCAGCCTGTCAGCTGCTTGCCTAGAAAAACTGTTTCCAAGGTAGTTTGCAGACAGTTTTTTAAATGAAGTCAGCTCCCTGTCTAATGAAAGGAATAACAGATCTGGCTCTGGATAGGTGGCAGGAGGGTGAGCTCAGGCAGGAGAGTGGAACCACACATGAAGTGTGTGTAGCAGTGCTCAGGACTGCACAATAATAGTGATTTTAGTTGAGTCTAGGCTTGAGAGACTTTTTTGTGAGTGAATTTGGGGAAGATTTGAATTGGGCTTTTTGTTTAACATGAAATGGAAAACTTACTATTTCTTAGGATTCTTAGAGTACTGTAGAAGATGGCAAATGTTACCAAAAGTAGCTAACTTCTTTCAGAATTGAAGGTCTTTGACTGTTTGATCTGTTACCAAAGGTTGCTAAGGTACTTGAGGATCAAACCTCTCATGTAGTCACAGCCCCAGGCTTCAGTATTTTTAAATCTTTTCCCTTTCTATGGGAGATCTCATTTTCTCATTTTCAAGCAAATACATGAATAATTTTGCATGTTCTAAATCAGAATTGTTTCTGACAAGCTGTACATTGAATGAAATGCATTCAGGTTTATTTCTGGACCTTACTGTAGGCATTAGAAGTACATGCTGGCCTGAGCAGAGGTGCACCTGGTACACTGGGATCTGAGGATGGCCAGTGGTGTATGGCAAGGAGAGAGTGCAGCAGCATCCCACTGTCACTCTCCCATTCCAGAGAGTGGGAAGGCTTGGAGGGAGAAAGGAAAAGCAGCTCTGCAAAGGTTTCAGAGGTGCTGTGTGTTCTCTCAAAACACATTTCCTACAGAAAAATTAACAGAAGAAAATTAGTTGCTTTTTCACTCAGTAAGAAAACCAAAAAACAAATTTGCTTTGGGAGGGACTGTAGTGTTTTATGTTGTACCCAGGCCTATCTGTCAAGTCTCTCAACTGCATAGAGGTTTGGTCCAGTTAAACACATCTTTGAAATGTCTTGAGTGACTCTTGCCAGGTGGTGGTATTTGGTTCTTCCTGGGGTGCTGACATTTGGGTGTTCTTTGCAATGAGTTTCAGATGTCATCTGCTCTATCCCCTGGGGGAAGCCCTGTTGCCACTAGTCCATTCAGAGAGCTCTGGCTTGTTAGTTGTGGAAAAGGATCTAACCTTTTCTTCCAAAAGCAGTTACCATGCTCAAGTACTTTTTCCCCTTGCTGCTCAGAGAAGTCTTTCAGATGCCAGGGAACAGCAATAAAATATTTCCCCAGTACTTTGTTCTCAGTTGAAGCCAGCCAGACTTCTTCAACCATTTTATTAGCCTTTGTGTATAAAAGGACCACGTTAGTAACAGCTTTTTTATAACCCTTTCTCCTCAAACATATTCCCACTGCTTCTTTTGCATTAGAGATTTTATAGGCATTTTTTTTTCCATGTGTTTTATTTCCGTTATTTTGTTAGTACAGTTATGGCCTCTTCGAAAGCATTAATGACTAGCAAGATGATACAGAAGGGAATGTGAGGCTTACTGATAAAATGATCCAGTAAGCAGTATTGGATGATTAATTTGAGAACAGTTTTAAGACTTGGTAGTGTTTTTAAAGAAGAGAGTCTTAGTGATAAAATAGATTTGCTCAGTACTGTTGTGGAAGGAGTTGCCATTTGAGGCACTGACTTCATCGGACCTCTTAGGCTGTAAGCAGCAAAGTGCTGCAGTAGGAAGGAGCAATAAACTCTGTAATGGTGAAATGCATTCTTGAGCAGACAAAGAAAAATAGAGAGCTCTAGAAATGTCTCTTCTCTCCCTGTCATAAATCAAATGTGATGAATAATGTTCTGGTTGTTCTGATATGAGAAACAAAACCTGAGTAGCAGTGCTTGCGTTGGCAGTTCCTGGTGGCTTTGTGGTTTGATAAAGGTCCCATGTCAATGCCCCTTGGATAGATTTTCTTCTCAGGTCCCCAGAGCTCCAGGAGATGGTCCCATTTTTGTGGGTTTTTTCTGGAACAAATTGCTTCTAGACACATCTGACTGGGGGTAGTGTTTGTTTAGTAGAAGTGAGCTCCAGAAGAGAAGATTCATGCTAACACAGAGATTTTAGATGTTTGTCTAGATCTGAGAGTATATCTGTCACCAGGAGTTTCATGCTTTGGCTTAGTTCTGTTTTCAGAAAATGAAGAGGTATATTTCACAGTAGTGGGACTATGAAATGAATAGTGAAATCAAGTCCACGTTTTGCTGTATATTTATATGGTCAAAATGAGATTTTAGACCAAGTCCTCTTGTCTGCTGTACAATTTCTGCCAGCTAAGGATGGGATGATAACTGACAAACTTTTTCACAGCATTTCATTAGATGAAGAAATCAATAATTATTCATTTCTCCTCAAAGCTGGGCATCTCCCATCAAGAATGTGGAAAACAAGGCTTGTTTCTTGTAATAAATGCTCAACCTTATAGCTAAGCAAGTGAGTTACACCTATGTCAGTAGCAAGGTAGCAGCTTTTTCTTACTCTCTGATTCCTATGACTGTCATAAGATGAAAACCATGAGGAGCTGCACAGCTCTGTGCAGTGATTTAATTATGTGTGGAGCAGGAGTGAGTATGCTGAATTAGTTCACAGAGAGTTGATAATAAATGAGAGAAAGGAGACAGACTCCGAGCTGAATGATTTATTGCTGTGGCCCATGTTGTTAATCCACAAGAAGAGGAGATTGCTGGCTTTAGTTACACTTCTAGTAGATGAATGACACACTTGGTGGCTGCTCTCATCTGACATGTAATAATCAATTCTTCTCTGCTTACTCACAAATGTGTGTAATAGCAGAGAGCTACCTGAAGGCCTAGAGAGGGGAAAAAAGCCTGGCATCTTAGACAAACCTTGTATGATATGCATTCAATGCTGAGAAGCTTTTGCTGTATAACATTTCAGTGTATTCTTATTTATCTCCTCTTTTCCTGGATGCAAATTGCTGATGGATCTTTTAGCCTAGTTGTGGGGTTCTGCAGCTTTTCCAGCTCCATGAGCAAACCTCAGTCACTGGGGCAATCAGGAGCAATTTTAGGAGAGTCCTGTGGAACACTGTCCTAGGGACAGTAGGGCACAGTGTTGAATGTGGCCTCCTTGGAAGGAGCACAGTGGTGAGCAGGAGTGAGGCCTCAATGAGTGCCAAACCCACCCCAGTTGCTCATCCTAGAGTGGGGCATTACAAGTATATCTTGATTTGAGCCTAATCTACACATGGCAGAGGAGTGTTGTTGTGAAATGCAATTTTCACTCACTGTTGAATGCTTAGGTCCCTCCCCAGACTCTTGGAAAGGCTATCAGACTCTTAGAAACCCATCAGCTGACTTTTGTTCTTCTGGAATATGTGTAAGTGTACAACAGCTAGAGAATTACTCAGTCTTAGGTGTAGCAGCACTAGTAGGTAACTATTACTAGTGTGTGGCCTTACTGTTTTTAAAGCATCACATTAATTAGCTATTTTCATCCTGGTTTGATTGCAATTGTACTCAAATATAAGCATCCCTTAATGAATTTTGCAGCAAGTCAAGCTTGTACCACTGTTATGTAGGGCAGTTCTCTATCTACCTGATGTTCTTCCTGCATTAGCATAATTAAATTTAAAGTAATACTGGCTAGAGCAGGAGTTTGGTTTATTGCACCTCTCAAATGAATGTGTGTCAGGGAATAGAAGTGAGTGGAAAAAGTCTGTCTGGAAGTAGACAGCATGCTGTGGTGTATTGTGTTTCGCTGACATGAGAGGAATGTGGCAGTGAGGTCTACAGTTGCCTGCTGTAGGCACTAGCACTTAGGCTGAAAAGCAGCTTGGGATGTGCCTTTTGCTTCATTAAGCAAAAGGCTTTATGCCTGTGGCAGGAAGTGCTGTGAAACACGGTGGAAGTATGATAGTGTGTGTTGTTGTCAGAGAGGATTGCCAGTCTCAAACATCTAAAATCACAAGTCACTGATTCCAATGTAAAATCTCTTTAGAAATTAGGGATATGGTTTTTTAAGCTCTTTATTTCCTTTTTACTTCTTCAGATTCATTTATTTTTAAGTGAAAGCTGAGCTCTTCACGGAAAGTTGAGATCCTCATCTGACTTCAGAGCTGTAAGAAAACCCCCAGATTTCAAAAAACTTGCCAAAAGGTCATTGAAGTTCTTAACAGTGAGTCAGGCATCTTCTGCAGGAGCTGTGTGATTGTATAAGCTTTGTCATTGTAAATAGGACATAAAAAACAGGGATGTAAAATGCAGGCTAAGCTCCTGGCACTTGCAGTTCAGTTGAGGTTTGCTTACCTTTAACAAATGTCACCAACTAACTATGCTGGCTCACATTACTGAGCAGGCAGCCAAAAAAAGACCAAAAAAGCCATCACAGTCAAGAAAACCCTCTGTTGTCTGGGGGAGCCATGGGGAGGCAGTTTGTGGACTTGCAGCCAGAGTTACCTACAGCTACTCCACATCTAGTGTAAGTTCTGCAGCCTGCCAGGGTTTCATCCTGTGCGTGTTGGGCTCACTATAGTAGGACTCCTGTTTACAAGAGCAAGCACATAGTGCTGAGGGATCCATTAATTACATTGTGCTGTCTGCCTCTTCCAAAGAAATGTCAGTGCTGCCCCATTTCCTGAAAAGGAAGGTGTAAGGGATGGTGAAGTTAGAGTTTTTATCCCCACTCTGCTGAAGCAGAAGGCTGTGGCTTTAGGATTTTGAAACACTGTACTGTTAGCAGGCAATGAGGGTGGAGTGTGCATGTTTTTAGGTGCTTTCTCAGTGCTGGAAAAGCAATGCCAGGGCATAGGCATGGGCATTTTTAGGATCATTTGTCCATTGTTTCTACTGACCTGAAGAAAACAAACTACAAAGCCCACGCTTCGGAAAGACTGAGATCCAAGAAATGGAATAATTGTGTACGATTTCTAATGTAAAACTCAAGTTTGCTTGTTTGGGAAGTAGGTGCTGCTGTGGCATAGGTTAGACAGCTGGTGGGTGAGCTGTAAATCTGCTTCTGCTCTGTCTGCCTGTCTTGAACTCAGCTCAAGATTCAGATTCAGTTCAAAGTTCAGATTTTTTTTCTGCTGTGCAACCCTGGAAGAAAAACAATTCTTGCAGTAAGGCTTGGGCCCCATAAACACTCCTCTCTTGACACTGGCATTCAGTGTTGGCAGCTCTGCCTGCCTCTTCAGCATGTGTGTGGCTGTCTCTGTTCAGCCAGTCCTTCTTCCCTGCACAGCTAGTGCAGATGAAAATCATCTTTCTCTCAAGAGTGCTCCAAGTGGCTTTTTAACATGGCTAAGTATCTGTTGTGCAAATGTAAACTTGCTCTTAGGTCAAGATTTTAAAGCATCATTTTTCTTTTTAAGAATCCTATTAGTGGTAGAGGAATGCTAAATAATCCCATGGTCTGCAACCACGTTGTTCTGGCTCAGGGAGCTGTTACCACTACAGATGAAGCTTCAAGTCTTAGAGGTGTATGTGATGCACTTTTGTACTCTTGGATCTAGCAGTTCACCCAATGGTTCAATATAATTGAAGCCCCCTGAAGTGTGCAGGAGATGCCAATCAGTTCATAAATACTTCCTCCACCTCCAGTGGAAACATAGGCAGAAGCAACGCCTTGAAATGTTTGCTGTCATATTGCTAGGAACAAAATATACAGATATAAAGAGCTTGTGTGCATTAATTATTTATCTTGCAATCAAGAAAGGATAAAAATAATCCAGGGTGAAAATTGGGAAGGATTGTAAAGCACTGGCTCTTTCAGTTTGAATAATGCAGACTGCACTCAAGCTTTCTCTGCAGAACACCAGGTCTAATCCCAGCACAAGTAAATACATGGGGTTTTTTTTCTCTAAAACAGGTTTAAAAATCATGCAGCTCTTGAAAGGAGACTAATTGTGCTCACTTAGCTTCAAGTGAATAATTAAACTGTGAGGAGTTATTTTCCTCGCTCCGCTGTAATGTGTCTTACTTATTAATTCTTAGATATTCAACTGTTAGACTTTTTAGCATCAATCAGGCTCTGCTTCTATTGTCTGAAAAACAAAATATGTGAAGGAAAAATGCCACAGATTTAAACACATTGTATTGTTACAGTGTAAATACCATCATTGTAATTAAACCTCTTGAAAACAGGAACCATCAACTTTTTATCTCGGGAACTTAGCCACGTATGGGGTTTTTGTGCCTTTGAAAATCCCCCTAGAGATCCAGTGTGCTTTGCTTCTCCTGATTGTTCCTGAAATAAAATTAGCTTTCAGTCCTTTAAAATCTGTTGGCTTTATCTGCTACTAAATACACACATAGTAATGTTGTAGGATCAAAAAAAACACCCAAAAAACCCCAAGTTACTCCTCCTAGGCTTGTAGTTTTGATGAGATTTGCAGTTTGGCAAAAGACAATAATCAAACTCCTGCTGTATTTGGGATCATGGTGGATTAAGGTGGATCCCTTCAGCCTGGATCAAGAACCTGCAAGTGTCTTCAAGTCAGGGGTAAAGGTGAATAGAAAAGAGACTGGAAAAAGATGAAAGAGGGCACCTGAGAAGGCAGGTAGCCTGGTCCTGCATCCTAGGACAGAACTAATGATATCCATGTTGCTCTTTCCAGATAGGAGCCTAGCATCCTCTTATAAGTCTCCACTGACAGAGATTCTGATAGCTTGTGAGGGTTTGGGCAGATTATTTCTGTTAGAAATGTTTTGCTTACTGTTAACTCTCTCAACAGGTGCCTGTGACTTTGTCCTTAACTTGCTGCCAGTGTGGGGAGGAGAATAGGATGATGCTACATTGAGAAAGTGAAAGGGGACAGGGAGGGAAGAGCTCAGGTGGTGAGAGGAAGATTGTAGGGATGCAGGATCTGGATGGAGAGCTCTGGGAGCATTAGAAGGTGAAGAAAGTGTTACCCATCTAGGCTCCTTGTCATGGTGTTTCTTGCTTGAACTTTCTGATTGTTTTAGACGGATATTGCATGAGAGCAAAGTGTGGAATGTAAGCACAACCTCAGTGATGGAGAAGCCTCTGGGTCCCATCTGCAGAACTGCAAAACAGTGATAGGTTGAGAGAAGAATATGACCATAATGCACTTTTTCTGTGGTTTCTTTTTTCTACCCTCACAGATGAACAGGAGCCAGCAGTGAGCAGTGATTCAGATATCTCCTTGATTATGGCAATGGAGGTTGGACTGTCCGACGTGGAGCTTTCCACTGATCAAGACTGCGAAGAGGTGAAGTCTTGAAAAACAAACAGAGAGCTACCATTAAACTCCAGGGGAGGGTCACAGGGAGGAGGGACCCAGTCAGCTTTCTAGGATTTGGACCAGTCATGCACATGCCTCCAGAGCACTGTCACTCCTGCACACTCCATTCTGAGATGGTCCCGAAAAGCAATAGCAACAGTTGTGTCTGCCTGGATGCAGTTCCATCATCTGCAAATGTTCATTTGGTTCACCTGGGAGATGAACACTTCCAGTTTACCCACGTGCTTGAGAGCAGTCATGTAACTCTTCAGTGGCTCAGAAACACACAACTGAACTGACAGCTTGAGTGTTTTCTACACTTGGTTGATCAGGTTTTTGTTTCTTTCTTTTGGTTTTGTTGTTTGTTTTTTTTTTTAAAGATGTGTGTTTGTTATGTATGTTTGTTTGTAGTTTGTTATGGATGGACACTCTTTGGTTTTGTTGACTGACCCCAGGTTTTTCAAGAGTTCAATCCAGAAATCTGAATTCCCCTTCACTGGTCACTTCATGATCTGAGTTCAGGATTTATCATTGCCTTGTTGTTTCTGCATGAAATACACATGGCTGCAGAAGGATGGTGCACCAGCACCCTGCATTAATGTGAAGCCTGCTTTCCTTAAGTGGGAGCCTTGGAAATGGTATATTGTGAAGGCTTTTATTGGTAAGAGAGCTCTGAATTACAGAGATGAATTAGAGATTGCTTTATGTTGGCTTTTACCTAGAGCTCTGTTCTAGGCACGTATCACACAATGTGGAGAGAAGAGCTCATAGCCTCACTCCATCCTTGTAGCTCTTTGCTATAGTTCATGCTATTAGCAGTTGTCAGGATGTTAATGGCCTTCCTTCAAGTCACAAGTCAGTAGCTGGGAAAAAAACTCAAGTATAACATCTTGTCTTCTCTTAATTTGAGAGACCAAAACCTGACCAGCAGACTAAAGGAATATCTGAGAGGTTTTCAGAGGCTGCTTGTTAACAGCTATGCTGTTAAGCAGGTGGCAAAAATATTCTTAGAAAGGGTCTGGAGATGCTGATATCAATGTCAGAAGTTGCTAATGAAGCAGGAGGCAGCTGGTTGAAATGTTTACTTCCTCATTTATTTTGTTTTGGTTTTTTCTCCTTAGTGTTTCACTTCTTATGTTCTGACAGCAGTTTTTGCCTGCTCATTATCTAGCACAAATTCAGGGGGGTTCATTGCCCTCCAGAGTTCCTGTCAACATTGCCACAAGCATAATGGAATGCTTGCAGTTTGTACATGGGTAGATATACCAAAATATTTGGGGCAGAGAGGAGGGAATTTGAAAATAAGCAGAAATAACATAAATCACCTAAATAATGACAATGGTAATTCATTTCATCCTGAGCTCTGCTTTCCAAGGAAAAGCTTTGTTACTTGTGCAGTGTACAATTTCCATTTCAGTCAAAATAATCAACTGTGAAGAAGCATTTTTAGTTTACTGTTATACAAGAGTAAATGGTTTCTGTTGACAGTCAGATGATATGAATCACATTACTGCCTCCTGAGTAAGTGTGTAGAATTGACAATTCATCTTACACTGAAATTTCCTGGAGAGGTCAAACATTTTGACTTGATGGTGTCATGGCAGCATCTTAAAATGCAACTGTTAGGGTTCTTGCTGCATCCTTATGGATTTACTTGTTAGATGGGGAAGCCAACTTCCAGCCAAAATTTGGTTTGTCAGATCTTATTCAGGAATAAATATGTTTAGAATTATCTCTAAACTTTTGGCTGACTTGCTTCTTTAATGCAGGAAGAAGGAAAAATTACACCCTGTGCTTTCTGGTCTAGTTAGAACTAGCTTATTTTTTCTGATGTTCTTAGTTCCTGAATGGCAGGGTAACTTTGAAGCAAAGGAGCACAGACTAATCATCCTTCAAGACCAGGATCTGGAAATGTGCTGTTACATTTTTGTAAGCCATTTGAAAGGATATCTCCTTTTAATTAAAGAGATATAGGGAGCTGGAAATGTGCTTGGTTTAAAAAGAAAGTTAGAGATTGGTCCAGAAGGCACAGCTAGGTCAGTCTTGCCAGTGTTTATGGTTCTGTAATGGTGTTTTCCTTGTTCTTTAATGTCTCCTCTGTTCCTTGCTGCCATGGAAAGCCTCATAGCATCAGGGAACTGATGCTGAAATTCACCCCTAGACAAGTGAGTTTGCACAAGGTACTGCATCAGCTCCACTCAAGCTCTGGAAATAATGCTGAAATGGGATTTAAGTGGTGCTTACACCAACTCCTGGCCCTTCATTCAGGGATGAAATTTGTTTCAAATGACTGCAGAGGCAAGAGTGAAGCTGGTTATCCACAGTCAAGTGTCCCTATGGAAAGTATACACACTGGTACAGTTCCTTCTCTAGTGCTGGAGCCTGGTGCTACATGTCCCAGGAACACGACATTTCAGTGATCCTATAACATCCTCCCACTGCAGCCTAGCACACAGACAAAAGGCTCTTGGCCTAACTGTTTGGGTTTCAGAGCAGCTGGTGCAAAGTCTTTGTTTCATTTCACAGACTGAATTAAGTTAATCTCAGTGGATAGATTGATCAAATATCTATTGCCAACAGTGGAATGACCCACAGCACATCAAGGTCTGTGGCAAAGCAAGGCAGGAGATGAAACTCCCAGCTGATACTGAACTAGGTCCTTTGCCCAGCAGAATCCTTAGAGGGAGCTGTGCTCAAAGGGAGATCACAGTAGATGGCAACTGAGAGACCTTGCCCATATTTCTAGGAGTTAGTGAAGGATTTTGGACAGAGTTTGCACTGTGCATGCTCTTTTCCTAAGTATCTCATCCTAGATCCAGTCCCTCGGGGTCCCCAGGTGGACGCTGGCAGAGGTAAGGTGCTAGGCTGGGTGACATATCACTGTACTGTGGCCTTTCAAAACAGACTTCCTAGCAAATCTGGGTCACGAGTCTTTCTGCTGTTGTTTTCCCACTTCTATTTGCAGTTTCACTCAGGAAAGATGTTTTTCCATCCCTGTCCTCAGGTGTTCTTCTAACAGTGTTCTGAGCACTGTTAAGTGATAATGAGTGCAAAGCCAGGTTACACATCACTGAAGCCAGGACTTAAGAAAGCACTTGAGTAAATGTTATAGTCTGTCCTTCTTCAGAGAAGCACTTGCAACTAATTTTGGACTTGTACCAAAAATCACACTATTTTCAACAGTTCTTCTCTGAGCATAATTAAGCCCCTGTATCAAATGGAAATGTTTTCCTAAAGTAGGGCCTGGCTGACAATATTCTTTGTGTATATAACCTGTGAAATGCCTTGGGAAGTTGAGGTACTTCATAAATATTAAGAGCCCCAGATGTGTGTTTGTAGTGCGTGTGAAAGCCTTAATTCTGCAGCTCTGCATGCCCGTGCACAGGTTTGTTTACACGAGTCTCTCCACTGAGGTTCCTCACAGGATAAAATTAAACCTCCCAGTTGGCAGCTTTGGGCAAGATTAGTCCCATCCTGAGTGTTGTGGGGGTCCTCAGTTCTGCTGCCTGCTAAGCTTGAGCTCCAGCTTTAAATCCTGGGGACACAGCACTGGCTGCTCAGTAGAGAAAGCATCCTTCAGCATGCAGCCAGGAAGAAACAAAATCCTCTAGTGCCCTCTGACGAGCAAGTGCTCATGCACGTAATTCCTCAGGCTCACACGGTGACTGCCCAGCCACAGCACCTCCTGCACAGGACCAGAGGACAGTGCTGCTCTCTGAGAAAGGCACTTTTGGCTTTAAGCTGATTTTGTGTCTCTCCAAGCTCTTCCTGTCACTGAGGCTCTCTTCTTTCCTGTGAGTAAGGATTAGGTGGGAGAAGCACTCGCCCTAATGAGGCTCTTCTTCACTCAGGCTGGCTGCAGGATGAAACATGGACAGAGACTGAGTAGCCTTTGATAACCTTCCCAAAGGTCTGTTCAATAGGTAGGACACATAAAAAGTTATATGGGCAGAACTTTGCACTCACAAAAGGCCTAATGTATGCATGCAGATGTGCAAGGCACCAGCTCTGCATCCTTCCCCCGTGGCTCACCTATTCTGATGGGGATACAGATCTGGCATTTGCTGAGGGTTGGGGTTTTGGGGGTTTTTTCTGACTACTTTACAGCCTCACAACCAGGATCAGGATAATTACAGCACTATAGTTCATTCCTCAAGTATTCTATAGAATTAAATTGCCATGTATGCATATAAGAGTACATTGATATGACTATGGAAGGTGTATTCAGTGAAAACAGAAGCACTGCCATTTTTAGACTTTTTCTGTGAGGGAGACTGTGCCACTAAAGAAAAGGTTTTCTAGAGGCAATTTGAAAAAACATTATTGAAATCACATATGATAAAAGGTCCCTGGGATCTCACTACTTTAATGACCCCTGGATCAGGTCCAGAGGAAGTCTTTGGGAGAAGGGCAGCACTTCAGCTCTTGCTGAATGACTCGGTTGGGATCTCTTCTTGCTGTTATTAACAAAATGAACCCAAGCACCAGAGAGAGATCCAGCTCTGAGTTTAATCTTTCTCAAAGAGTATGCATTTTGTGATCCCAAGTTTGTGTTTGTTAACTCAGTCCCTTTTCCCCCTGGCTAAATAAATCAAAATGCTCTGAGGAGACCCTTACATATGGACAGGTTGCCCTGGCAGGTATCTGTAAATCACTTCTATGTACTTTCAGTCATCAGTATAACACAGTTGCAGATTTTCCATAGTGTGTTTTATTTGCTGTTCTTGTTAAATCTGGAGTGCAGTTGTCATACAGATTTTCCATGGGTTTGCCTTACAGATTTTTTTCTTTGAACGTATGCCACAGGCCTTTGAGCAGATTCTGTGATTAAAAGGCAAAGGTGGGGGCACTAGGCTTTATATAGAGATCTCTGGACTGCAAGTCCTTGTTGTGACAATTGGTCTGTACTGAAGTGAGGACAGAGCTTATGTGGAACAGCCTTTCAGCCCAAGCAGCTGAGAATCTCCCAGCCTTTGCTTCTAAGAGGCTTGTTCCTGTCTCTGTTGGTAGGAAAGCTCTTAACTACGCATGTAGTTTGAAGTAAGCCAGGAATAGGAATTTCTAGGCAATGAAAGCCAGGAAAACCAATAGTCATATATTTATTTCTATTTGTTAGCAATAATGGACTCTTTTAACCACTTGTTGTCCTTGTAGACGCCCATTGTAGGGCCAAAGTTACCAGTTTGCTAGGAATAGAAGCCAGGATGAGCAGACTCCCTTTATGGCTAGGCTTTGCGNATCACTCCCCACACTTTCCCGTGGGCAATGAGTTTAATGCTCCCTCTGCTGTGGGCACAGTTATGGCACCAGGGGCCACAGGAGACCACAAGGGATTTTCAGACTGTGCCTGGCAGACTCCCTAAACAGAAGAGGAAGGGCTTGGTTTGCTCTTGGGATGCAACCATTTCACAGGACTGAACCGGCAAAGAAACCAAGCCTGTTGCTGGCCAGCCTCTCTCACAAGCATTTCTCTAGTGTTGCAGGGGAAAGGAGATGGAGGGATCAAACTGACACTGTGCTGCTTCCTCTCTTGCATTTTGTGCTGCCTGTATCTCTTGTGGCAGGCTGGACTGCTCTGGTTCCACAATGGGGAAGGGAGCCAGCCTAAGTTCAGCTTAAGGGCTGAATAGAAGATGGGCCCAGGGGTTTCAGCAGATTTAGGGCAGCTCTGAACCTCTCTTCATAACCAGTGCTGAGTGCAATTGCTGCTTCATTGAAGAACATTGACTCATTAATGTTTTATAGCTGCAAAATGTGTGAGCATATATGGGACAGCCAGCATGACCAAAATGAATCAGCTTGGTTAACACAAGCAGTGACAAACAACCTGGGGAAATATTTTAGGGGCAAGGGAACAGGAGAGTGGAGGTGGTGTGTTTGCAGACTTTTTGAAGAGGAGCAATTGATCCAAAACAAGCACTTCTTTTCTTTTCCCAAGCTGTTACCTGAACTAATGGATAGTTTTGCAGTTGAAAGAGGAACACCAGATGGACTTTTGAGTCTGGATTTGTTTGTGTAGCAGATGGCAGCTGCAGGCTGGGATGGGGAGTGAGGGACAAGGCTGTCCTCTGCCACACAGCTTTCCCTGCTGGGCTGGAGACCTGCTCAGCTCCCTGCTCTGCTTTGGCACTTCTTCTTCAAAGGAAAAAAAAAACAACCTTCTGAGCAGGAGCTATATTTCAAAGGGAGAAACAAAGCAGAAAGATGAATGAAAGATGGGGATTTTGAATGAAAAGCCATCTGGAATTAATCTTGTCTCAAATATTTGAGTTGTGAAGCAGTGGAAGTTACTTCTTTCTGGAGTGAATGAAAGAAGAAAAAAGGAGAGAAAACAAAAGAAATAGCATTTTCCCTTTCTTGTTTTATTTCTTGATTCTTCAGTCCTGTGTAGCATTAAAAAAAATAGCAAGATCAAGATGCTTGTTTGCTCTGAATGTATACAGTTATTTCAGATGTCAAATAGCTAAATGTTTTGTAAGTGTACGTAATACCATCCTTACTTCTTGTTTCATGTTAGGAACCTGAAATGACTGTACCATTTTATAATTAGAAATGTAAAGAGGGGACGGTGGGTGGGAGGGTCTGTTATTTTTATAGCAAGATGTTCCTTGTATTTAGTGAACATTTAAAATGGTTTTGTACTTGTCAAAATATACATTCCATCCATTTCCAGAAGAGAATTATTTTTATTTAGAGTAGTTTATAAGCAAACCAAAAAAAAAAAAATGTGGTGTCCTATTTGTACACAGTTTATGAACAGAGCAGAAGTATCCTGGTTTTGACTGATGTCTCCAAAGCTTTTTCCAGCCATTTCTCTTCTCACACGCTGCAGACAGAGCCTTACCAGCAAATGCCAGTGTTAAAAAGGGAAGAAAAATCCTGAACGAAATAAATCCCATATGGATCAGTGCACAGCTTACCAAAATAACTTCCAGTTTGGAGACAATGGTCTGTCTCAGTGAAATTCTCCAAGGTAATGAGCCCCGCTCTGGACAGCAGGAGTGGCTTTAGTGGGAGGCCTTGAGCCCTGCCTCTCCCCCTGCTCCTGCCAGCCCCAGCAAGCTGGGGGGGGACAGGCTTGTCACACTCACACTCTGCATCTCCCTGGGGATGGCAGCCTGCTTTGACTTGCCTTGTTTTGCTGGTAAGGCAGTTGCTTTCTGCAGGCTGATCAGTTCATGTTTCTTTTGACTGTGGAAATGACTCTTTAGCTCCATGTTAAAAAAAAAAAGTTCCTTTCCTCCAGACAGCTGCACTTTGGTTTGTGAAACACCTAGTGAAAGACCATGGCAAAAATCGTCGTTGTTGTGGCTAGGCTTCGCGAACGAAGCTCCAGGGAGGGCTCCATCCACACTCCTCCTCAGCGCCTTTTCCAAGCGCTGATAAAAAGAGGATAGCAGATAGCACCCTCGAGCCTGCACTNGCAAAAATCACCCAGCGGCATTTGCACAGGCAGTTCTTTTTCTTGTAGTTAGCTTTGGTTTTTGTCCCCTGCCACCTGTGACTTGCTGCCAAAACAGTGCAGTAGCAATTTGTGAAGCAAGCCTTTTTTTCATTTTTTTTTTCCCCTAGCATTACTTTCTGTACAGTATTGCAAATATAATTTAACTCTTTGCTGGTATTTGATCACATCTACATCTGCCCCCCCCCCAATGCACTTTATCTCTCTTGAAAAACATGGGAGTTGGAGAACTACCATCTTAAAGGGATTTGCCTGAAATCATGAAGCACACCCTTTTTTTTTTTCCTTCTTGCTTTGTTGTATACTGTAAATGCTAAAGAGCATGGACAGTGACTCAGCTGGGGGAAGTACCAAAATGTTGAGGTTAACATTGGAAGCATTATTCAGTAGTAGAACATGGCTATTTTTGTTATATAGAGGATTATAATGTAAATATGCGAGACTGTGTTATTATGTACTAGTAAAATATTGCAACTCTCAAAGTTAAGATGGTGAATTCCAAGGAATTTTATTGCAAGTTTTTTAATAAAATGAATCTGATGACTGTGTGGTACATATTTTCTAACAGGCTGTGTAAAACTGGCATTTCCTCATGTGTGAAGCTTGGGGGTTGGTTTTTTCCTGTACTTGGCCACTGCAGACTGTGGCATTCACAGGAGGCAGAAGCTATAGCAGGAAGGGACCCAAGTTGTAGCCTGGCCTCTGTGCCACTGCTCCAGCCCCTGTCACTGCTCTGGTCCCTCCCCTATCCTTCAGTTTCTGTGGATCAGAAAGCAGTGGCTTGTGGGGGAGCTCTCTCCTGCAGGGAGAGCTGCAGCCTCACCTCAGCCTGTGGGCACGATGTGTTGCAATAGCTTTAGAAGGTGGGGACTCTGCCTCAGTGGGAGCTGCACTGGCTGTGTCAGGGGTTGTCCAGCTGCTCTTCCTCCAGCCCATCAGCTGCTGCTCTGTGTCCCTGGGAGCAGGGCTGTGGGAGAGCCCCAGAGGTGGTCATGCCATCCAGCATGCCTATGCTGCTTACAGGAGATGTGAGGTGCAGAAAAAAGCCTGCCCAAAAGAAGTTTAAGAGACTTAAAGAACAACTTTCCAGTAGATGCAAAAGAAGACAGACAGAAATCCCTGAAGGAAGGCCAAATCCTGGCTGGAGCTGCAGTCCCACCATGAGGGCGCAGGCTGCCCCATCCCAGCCCACGTTTTGTGCGTGTTGGCCAGTGGTGCCAGGGTGGATCTCTCCCAGCTGCGGCAGTGCAAGGCACCAACATGCCAAAGCAGCTGGGGCCCTAACTTGGATTTCCCCCAGGAGCGAGGGAGGCAGGCAGGAGCCATGGGCTAGATCACACCCAGCTCCCCCAGAGCCCTGTGCCTCCTTGCTCCCATGCACCCACCCTCCTGCTGGGCTTTCCTCTTGCAGTTCACGGCAAGGTTCAGCCAAGCTGGCTCACAGCAGGAAAACCACATGTGACTTAACGTGGCTCCATCAGCAATGCCAGGAAATCTTTTTTCCCTCCCAACCCATATCAGCCAGTCAGCAGCACAGCCTGGAGCTCCTCATCCCACCAGCCGTGCTCCAAGGGCAGAAGTTCTCTGTACCAAAACAAGTCCTGGCTGCCTTTGGAGGGAGAATTTAGGTACTGCTAGCCAAGGGATCCGGTCTCGTTCTTCCCCATGCATCTCCCTCCGTGCCTGCTGCTTTGTTCTGTGCCTTCACTTACTAAGTGGCCAGCGGTGCGAGCGGGGCTGGTTTGCCTTGGCAGGCAGCTGTGTGCAGTTGCTATGTGACCTGCACACACAACACAGCTGCTGCTGGTGCTGCAGATCTGGCAGGAGGCAGTGAGCTGGAGTTGTGCAGCAGAAGTAAGACAGCGTGGAGCTGCTGGGAACACCATCAGGGCTATAAATAACAAGGGGCGTAAGGCAATTAATTCCAGGATGCGAGTGCATACCCAGGGCTTGTATTACATCACTCCCTTCTCTGCTGTATATGGGATTCATTTCTGCTTAAAATACAGAAATAAAGCTAGGCTGCTCTACACTCTCTTGGGGTTGTTGGGTTTGTTTTTTCTCCAGAAGGAATAAGGCAAACTGTACTTCTGCCTTTGATTGAAGGAGGTGACTCCCAGACCCTTCACAGTCAATGGAGAGGACCAGGATTCAAAGGGAATTTATCCAGATATGTACCGTGCAATGAAATGTGCAACCCAAGGTCCCTTCTGTCCCATGGTAGCCAAACTGCTAGGAAAGAAGGCAAGCTTTGTGCTGCATGCTTGAGGGTGCTCAAAGGGGAGCTGCAGTCATCTGTGCCAATGACTGTTGTCTTGGGGAGGCTCTCTGGAAAACCCACTCTGAGAAAGCAGCTCTGTAACAGAGGGAGATCAGGTCTGGCAGAAATCCCAGAGGGAGTAGGAGGATTTCACAGGCCAAAAGAAATCTAATGGGTTGGTGCATTTATCAGAGATAAGCCACAGGAAATCAGTGCTCAGAAAGAGAAGGGGTAATTTTGCAACACACTCATTCCTCAGCCTTTCATCCTCATGCAAACATGCTGCCAGCAAGCCCTGACAGTGGTGGAAGCTAGCAAAGTGGCACCACCCTCATGTGGCTGGGCAATATTCTGCTGCAGGCTACCATGTTGCTCCTTTGGGCATTCTCCTGGATGTCTCCATCCTAGCAACTTGGCTTTACAGTCCATCCTCTAACCTGAGAGCAAAGATGGACTTGCATGGAAGGCCAGCAGCGACCCGTGGTGGCTGAAGCCCAGGCAGATGTTCCTCCTCCTGCTCCAGCTAGGAGGCATGGTAGCTCCTGGCAGAGGGTCAGAGCAGCCATCTGGGAGCGGTAATGCCTTAGATGTTTTGGCAGAGTCCCAGAGCTCATCTGTCAGAGTCCAGAGCTCAGATGAAGTTTCTCCTCTGTCCCTGCTTGGGGCAGCCATGCTGGCTCAGACCCACAGCTTTCCCAGCCCATATCTGACTCAACTGAGACTGGGAGCAGACACCCACAAAGGAGCAATATGCTGGCAGTCACCTCCCCTCCACCTTGCTCCTGGTTTTGCAGAGGTCTAGTATAGCATAGAATCACAGAATTGTTAGAGTTAGGAGGGACCTTTAGAGGTCATCTAGTTCAACTCCCCCTGCAGCGAGCAGGGACACCTAGAACTACATCAGGTTGCTCAGAGTCCTGTCCAGCCTGACCTGGAACGGTTCCAGGGATGAGGCTTCTACTACCTCTTTGGGCAACCTGTACCAGCGTTTCACCACCCTCAGTGTGAAAAATTTCTTCCTTCTATCCAGTATAAATCTCGCTCTTCCAGTTTAAAAACATTAGCCCTTGTCCTGTCACAACAGGCCATGCTAAAGAGATTGTCCCCATCTTTCTTACAAGCTCCCTTTTATCTCTGTGGTGTCAACACTTCCCTGCCGAAAGACCAAGCTGGCTCAGTTGTGTTTTGTGGGACACTGCTGCATGCCTTGGCATGTCCTCACTGCCCTTCCCTTCCCTGCAGGTCACTGAAGGTCCTAGCCAGAGCACAGCACTGGGAAGCGAGCATGGAGACAAGCCCTGTGGCAGGGACACAGCCAAGGTGTCAGCCAGCACCATGACGGGGTTGGGATGTCACCTGCCTGCACTCGCCGCAAGACCAAGCAGTGCACCCCAGCCAGGTGCCCGGGGGGTCCCCCAAAGGCTGGGGGATGCCCGGGGGTGCCAGCCACCTGCTGCCTGCTCTGATAGCTGCTAGATCTGCTGGTTTCTGCCAAGCCTCAGATTCTGAAGGCAAAGGAGGAAGGGTTGGGGAGGAGGAGGGCGAGAGAGGGTTGCAGCCTGGATGGATGAGAAGGAAGCGGTTCCGAAACGGCGCGCTAAAGGGCGTTTGTCGCGGCGGGGCCGGGGCAGCTGCCTGCAGCCCTCGCCCTGTGTCTCCAGCAGGAGGCTCTCCTGCCTCGCTGATGGATCGCCCAGGCTCGGGCGGGCAGTGGGGAACATTCCCCGCATGCTGCATCCCGCATCCTGCACCTTGCACCCCGCATCCCGCACAGGGACTTGCACTGAAAATGAGAGTGAGACTTTGGGGGAGGATGTGCCATACTGGAGCATGATGCCCGTTGTAGAGTGATGGATTTCATGTCCTATTCCCAACCAGGAGACACTGGACACAATTCAACCAAAGTCCAGATCTGATTCAGTACTGTATGACACCTCAGCCGACATCCTCCCCTGTCCAGGCTGAGGTTCATGCCCATGAGGTCCAACACAGGCTGGTGATACAGCTTCAAGGGGTGACTTCCTGTGTCTCCCCAACCCTGAAGTGCATTCACCTGCAGACAGCAGATGTATCCCAGCAGCAGGGGAGGCAGGAGATGAGTTTTGCTTTTAGCCTGGCCTTGCGTGTGAGAGAAAATGCCAAAAAAGGATGAAGAGAATCACACAAAGGTGAGTAAGTTAACAGCACTGTTTTGGTGAGGGTGGTGTATTGAAAATAACTGTCCTAAAGGACAGCAGAGAAGGGGATTTTTCTTATGAAAATGGATCCTGACTGGCTTTCAGCTGTGAAGCTGCTCTGAAAGGGATCATTAGTGCTGAGGAAAAAACATCTCTATTTGCTTATGCTCAGTGAAGTCCTAAATACAAGCAGCTGCCAAAATTCCCCAGAAGCATGTGATGACTCGTTAGCAGTGGCCAGCCTAGGTCATTCCTGCTGAGCTGGGTATGTGGGAAGGGGGATGCTCCCCAGGCTGGGAAAGTAATTGCAGTACCTGAGGAGCTGGTGGTATAAAGGAAACACAGAGCCCGGGAAAGCAAAGTGCTGCTTGTTTGCTTTCCTTCTGCTTGCTGTGCCTCAGGGGCATAGAAGAACACTGGAGAACCGTTCTTCAGGGTGTGAAGAAAGGACTTGCTTGTGCTTTGACTGGTGAGAAAATGTATTTTTTTTCCCTGAAGCTGGTTATGTCTTGCTGGAGTCCCTTGCCTAGCTCATGGTCTAAAATACTCCTTGAGTGCACCTGGTGCATTTCCACCTGAGACCTTTGCTTGGGTTTGTCATGCACCCCTTATCAAAAGGCCATTTTTTTCTCCCCATAATTACTTGGGGTGATGGACTCCCTGGTGGCCAGCTGCTTGTCAGGGTGAGAAAGGAGAATGACTCTGAGCTGGAGGCCTGCTCAGTGGTGTACCTCTCCCAGGCCAGCCACAGAGCTGAGCTGTGCCTGCCCCAAGGGGCAGAGCTCAGGGGGTATGAGTGGGCAGTAAGGAGGCAGATGGCTTTCACTCCCATTTCTGTTAAGCCTAACAATTTCTCCCCAACCCTCCTGCTCACTGAGAGGGAGGCATCCACTACTGGAGGTGGTTGAGCTGATGCAGTTCACAGCAGAAATGTCCACTGCAGTGGAGCAGAGATGTCTGAAATGTCCTCAGGTGGGTGATGTGGGAAGGGGCAAGAGCCAGAACACTGCTTTTCGCAGGCAGGTTGGTTTTTAAAGGCCCTAAATACATCAAAATGCATCTCAGTTTGAGTGCTGTAGCACCCGTGATAATCCCTGAATAGTATGGGCTTAATCTGTTCACCCTAGTGGAGAGTGATAGAACAAGGGGAAATGGATGGAAATTGCGCCAGGGGAGGTTCAGGCTACACATTAGGAGGAATTTCTTTCCTGGAAGGGTTGTGAGCCATTGGAACAGGCTGCCCAGGGAGGTGCTTGAGTCACCATCCCTGGAGGTGTTGAAGAGATGTTTGATGAATGTTGCATTGGAGGCATCATTTAGCAGGTTGGCTACACATTAGGAGGAATTTCTTTCCTGGAAGGGTTGTCAGCCATTGGAACAGGCTGCCCAGGGAGGTGCTTGAGTCCCCATCCCTGGAGGTGTTGAAGAGATGTTTGATGAATGTTGCATTGGGGAGCATCATTTAGCAGGTTGCTAGGGCTAGGACAAAGGCTGGACTTGATTTCCAAGGTCTCTTCCAGCTGTAACTGTTCTATGGTTCTAATTTGGAGGAACTGAATGTGTGCATCCTCAGAAAAAGGACACAGAAACAGCAAATGGCCCCGGTAGGGTGCAAGTTCTTGCCCAAGTGCCATACATGTGTTCTGGCAGCAGGACTCCATCAGTGGCACTGTAGTCTCTCTCTGTCTGTGAGAGTTCCTCTCTCCTGTGCTGCAGATGCTAATCTTATGCAGTGGTGAGATCATCTCCCTTGAGATGAAACCTCGCCAGCCAAGGAACAAATCCACACTACTGAATCTCACTCCTCAGACATCTGAGATGTTAAATGGAGCAATTCAGAAAGGCATTTGACCACCTCTGAGACATGCAGTCTGACTCCACACAGGCAACGCATTAAATACAAACTGCATGTGGAGCATAAATATGCTTTTGTCTTTCTAGCAGAAAAGTGTCAGCTTGCTGTGCTTTGTCCTTGATTGTAGTGTCAGAAACACTCCTAAATACAGTTACTCTTGCTGGAGTTAGGAAACATTATCTCTCTTGTTTGTTCTCAAATTTGAATGGAAGTAGAGATGACTTCTGCCCTTGTGGTTTACACAATGCTTGCTAATAGCTTGGGAGTCAAATGCTTTTCTCTTGCTTTGAATACTTTAGGATAAACATGTTAATCCTTGCTGCTCCTTTCTCACTAGCTTTGTTACACCCTCTCAAAGGTCTGTGGTCCTCTGACACCAAACAGGGGGTGCAGAAACTGCAGTAATTCCAAGGACCTGATTAAGAGCTTCAATTGAAGTGTTTAAAGCTCAAACAGTATCCATGATTGCATTTTCTCCCCTTCAAGAGAGATGACACTGTTGACTGTCCCAGGGAGAAAAAGCTTTTGAAAGTAATATGTTAAAATACTCCACTTCTTTATAAAGATCTCAGGTGAGGATCTCTCTCTCTTTCTCAGGCTGGAGAGGAGGATTCAGTGCTGTGCACGTTGTATGTTTGTGTCTGTTAAGGAAAGGGGGTTTGGTTGGGTTTGGTTGGTTTGTTTTGTAGAAGCCACTGGAGCTGGGCATCAATGATCCTGGACCACTGCTGTGAGCTTTGAGAGCACAAGCTCAGCAGGGCTGTGCAGGAGGTGCTCCTTGGGATTTTCTTGCTGGAGGGATGCTGGTGGCTGAAGAAGACCAGTAGCTCAGGCTGGGGCAGCATCTCAGTGGGAGAGACACATGGGACAGGATATTTTGGGTTTGATGGGGGAGCAGGAGCCAGACCTACAAGCTGCTTGCAGCCCTGCTGAGTGCCTTTGTTTCCTACAAGTGCAAGACATGATAATAGGTGGAGAGCCCTTAATTTCCCTTCATCTGTATGATTTTTCAACCTGGAGACTCTTGGTCAGACCTGGTTTGCTGTTACAGCCCCACAGGCTTTATTCCTGACTCTCATTCAATGAGGTTGCCAATGGGCCTGCTGTTCCTCAGGCTGTTTGTGCTTCCTTTATCACTCACTTCTGCACAAGTCTTGGTGCTCAGGAGAGGTTCTCCTCCTTCCATGCCTTTTCTCCATTACTACTGTAACTCTTTCTGTGGACATGACTTTGAACTTGTCGTGGGGCAACAAATTAGCTCAGGGAAACAGCTGCAAATGAGTTATGCCTCCAAGAAATGTCTCTTAAAAATAGCTACAATGGAGCAGGATATTCAGAAACAAATCTGTTCTATGCCCTGCCTTTAATGTAGTCCAGCTTGCAAAGCAGAGGAAATGAGGAGAAAAGGGACAGGACGTGCAAATGGCAGGGAGAGGATGCTGTTGCACCTGAATTGGCTTGAAGGGAACAGAGGCTGCAGAGCTGTACCTCAGGGGCACTGGTTTGGATAATGGGCAATGGTGGTCCCTGAACAGCCATAGCTTTATGGCACTCACACAAGCAAGTGCCCAGCTCCTGCCCTGTGCTCTTCCATCTGAAGATGTGGAAACATTTCTTTACCCTGAGGGTGACAAAGCACTGGAGCAGGCTGCCCAAAGAGACTGTGGAATCTTCTCCTCTGGAGGTATTCAAAACCTACCTGGAGCTGATCCTGTGCAACCTGCTTGAGGGGAACATAACAACCATAACAATCGGTTATAACTCGGCCATAGCAAACCCCAGCAGTGCTCTAGGCTTGGGGAGCAGTGGCTGCAGAGCTGCCAGGCACAGAGGGACCTAGGGGTGCTGAGTGACAGCTGAACAGGAGCCAGCAGTGTGCCCAGGGGGACAAGAAGGCCAATGGCATCCTGGCCTGGAGCAGGAACAGTGTTGGCAGCAGGAGCAGGGAGGTGATCCTGCCCCTTTCCTCAGCTTTGGGGAGGCCTCACCTCCAGTACTGCATCCAGTTTTGGGCTCCTCACTACAAGAGGGACATGGAGGTGCTGGAGAGGGGACAGAGGCTCCCAAGCTGCTAAAGGGCTTAGAACATAAGCCTGAGGAGGAAAGACTGAGGGATCTGGGCCTGTTTAGCCTGGAAAAGAGGAGATTGAGGAGAGACCTCATGGCTCTCTAACTACCTGAAGGGAGNTAGTCCCTTCCAACCCCTACCACTCTGTGATTCTGCAACATTTGTGTGTCCAGCAGCTCAGCAGGGAATATACCCCAGCTGGTGATGGGGGCTGAGCCCTGAAGACTTGCTGTAGATTGCTCTCCCACCACTGGGGACACTTGAAAGCTGGGGCTGCCATATGCAAGGGTTCATCTTCCTTCTTTTCCCAAGGGAAAATGTCCCCTGTCAGTCAGGCCTCCTACTGATGATGTCTATGTCTGGGAAGCTAGATAAATGTGATCATCATCCAGACCAGTCCAACAGGGCATCTCAGGCACTGTACAAGCCTCCCAACACCTTTCTCAGGCCCTTTCCCTTGCCAGGGAGCAATCCTTCAAAAGCATTTTCTTTGGTACCTGAAGGAGGAAGGCAGGAATCCTCTTTGTGGTGTTGCTCTGAGGCATCCTGGCCAGGAGCTAGCAGCAAATCTTTGGTCAAAGGCAGCGTGGTTTCTTGGCTGTGTTTTGCAGTGCCTTTTTCTTTTTCTTCTCTCCTTTTAGTGGAGATTTTCAGCTGCTGATATTCTGATCACAGAGGAGGAGTGATCTCCTGCAGCAACACCTTTCTGTGTCAGCTGTGCCCATGCAGCTCTGGCCTGCTTTTTTGCTCATCTCAAGAAAGGCAGAGGAGAAGGTGGCTTTCTGTCTTTGGGCTGTACATGAATGAGCTTGAAGTATGGGGTGTCTGGGATTTACACACACACACAGAAAAGCTTTGCTCTTCGGCTGTGGGGATTCTATCATCTCTCTACAGCTTTGTACTTCCAGAAACTCAGTGCCAGCAGCCACCTGCTCCTCACAGTGATGGTTGTCATCCTCCTTCATCTCTCAAGTGCTTGTCTGCATTGTCAGAGCAGCAATGTGATGGTGGGGAAGTTATCCCTACATAGATGCAGTACAGAACCTGTGTGTTGGTGAGGTATTTGAGCAAGGGAAGTGACTTGCTGTGCCTCTTGCAGCCTGTCTTTGGGAGCTGCTGGGCAGAGCAGCCATGGCTGCCTGCTGAGGAGGGCTGGGCATCACACCAGGCCTTGTGGGAGCTGTTGTTCAGTCCTGTGTCTGCAATGCTTTGTGAGCTTTTAGCCAGTCTAATATCTGCCACAAGAAGCACCCAGAGAGTTGTAAATTGAAGGATACAAAGCACTTTCTATCCCCATTAAAGATGAGTGTCAAAATGTGTGTTACTTGGCTTGCACAGGAAGCTTAAGGGATGAGTAAAATACCATTGCAGAAAACAGTCATGTAGTTATTTACTCCTGCCTGAGATAAAGGCATGAAAGAGATGAAACCTAAAAGCACTGAAAGGCAATACCATAATGCAGTGTCCTATTGATCTGTGGGATTTGCTGCTGCTTAAGACACTGGTGCCACAAGTAACATTTGTAGTTGTACTAAGTGGAATTAAAATCGTTATAGGATGGAAACAAACCAGAAGAGAAGCTCTGTAGGCTTAAAGCTTTCTACTGCTTGCTTGTTGGCTGGTGGGGTCCAGAGGAAAAGCTTTCTGCCAGCCATGCATATTAGTGCAGTGCCCAGTTACACATGCCATGAATGTTTTATGTCTCACTCTAGGTAAGATCTCCTGAGGAAGGCTGAGTGCCAGGCTCTTGGCTGATTGAGATGGAGGTAGCACCACTGACTTTGGAGACAGGCTGCCCCTGCCATGGGCTTAGCCAGCTCCCTCCCAGCCCAGCACTGGTAGGGATCTCATGCATGTAATACAGTCAGAAGATGTCCTAGAAACAGGGTAAGAAATGAAGGAAAATCCTGCTTCTGCTAGGGGGAAGAACAGACTGGCTTCCTAAAACAAGGAGGTGAGCAGGCACTAAGACTATAACAGCTTAGCATTGTGGACACCACTATGAAAGCTTTTATTTCTTCCTTTTTCAGAGAGGTCAGGCTCTTCCAGAGCTGGGGGGTGGGCTCCTGGCCTCACCACACTCTCAAGCTTCCTGGCTACCCACATCCAGACTGGGCATGGAGATACCTTGCTGCCTGCTTGCACTCAGGTTAGATATGAGGGCACTCATGATGAGGAATAGATAACTGCTTAGGTCATTCCTCTCCGGTATGCAGCTGGAGTTTCCAATGCAGAAAGAAAACACAAATAAAAGTCAGGGACTACAGGAACCAGGCATTTGATTCTTGGAAAGTTTTGACTACTTTTGACTTGCATTAAAGCTGATTGATGCAGGCTCAAGTTGCATCATCCTTCCTAAGAGAAACCCAGCTTGCAGAAAGAGCTTCTTCTCCAGTGATGTGCTGCTTCAACAAGCAGGTCTCAGAGAGTGCACATGGATTTAAACAGGTGCAAAATCCTCCAAGGATATCCCTATCAGTCTCCTCTGAAATGGTGCAGTTCACAAAAGTCTGATGTCTATTCCCTCCTTTGCCCTCCCCCCATAGTTCCTGTATCCTTGCACCCTAGCAAAAAGTCACTAACTGGCTCTGTGAGTCTTCTTTTCATGACAACTCCTAGGGAGACCAGGTGAGAGCTGAGACTTGAGCAATGAGCTTTCATACAGGCAGGGGAGCATGGCTTCAGGCACTCATAGGACTGGCTGGGGGAAAAAAAACACCACCTGAAAATTTCTGGGTTTTCAGCTGCACACCTAGGAGGCACTCACAGGGCTCTGGTTTTCTTTCCACCAGCCCAAATAATGTGTGATGGAAATATTTCTGTGAGAGCCAGGTAAGAGAATTTTCCTTCCAGTTCCTAATATCCCACTACATTGCCATAACACCTTGTTCCCATCTTTACTTGCTGTTCTGATGAGAGCCCCAAAGGCAGGGGAACAAAAGCCTTTGCCTGCTTTAGCTGCCTTTCCCTCTCATGTGGTGCTTCAGCACAGCTTTGAGTGAGGCTCCAGTATCAGCTCCCAGGGATTCTGCAGGCTCTGTAGTGCAGTGTCTGAGTCATACTCTAAAAATAGCCAGGGAAAATGTCAGCCCAGCCAAAGTCATTGGCTGATTAACAATGAAGTTTCATCATTCCAACCACCTCCAGGTACACTCCTGATCTTAACTATGTATCCGAGCCCTAAAAACAAGAAAATAAAAGAAATGATGAATAGGGACTTTAAACATAAAGGAAGTTAGAGGCAATGTAAGAAGAGCTTTCCCTATCCTCACCAGGAAGGTGTATGATTAACATGGTGATTAGATAGCAAAAGGCTCGAGGCAGTGTCTGGCTGGAAGTGCAGCATGTCTCTTCTTCTTGCAAGAAGAATGAAAAAGAAATTAACAACTGGACAGGACTGAAGTGGAAGTAAATCTTTGCTCCTTGGAGGTAAAGTGCTCCTGTGGTTTCCCATGGGAGTGGGAGATGGTCTGGGATGGGTCTGTGGACAGACATGGTACAGGAGCATCCACGGTGCCTGTCCCCAGCCCTTGGAGCTGGTCAGGCAGGCACAGATGAGTGGGAATCCCCTCAATAGGAGGAGCTGGGCTAGCCTAAGGGGCAGGGAGGTGGTTGAGGCCCCATCCCTGGAGGCATTCAAGGTGAGGCTTGCCAGGGCTCTGGGCAACCTGCTCTAGTTGGGGATGTCCCTGCCCAGTGCAGGGGGGTTGGACTAGATGAGCTCCAGAGGTCCCTTCCAACCCAAACCCAAATATGATTCTATGAGCTCCAGAGGTCCCTTCCAACCCAAACCCAAATATGATTCTATGATTACAAAGACCAATCCAGTTGTAGTGTCCCTCCAGCACTGGTGTGCAGTGTCATCACGGTGCCTGCGGGCAAGCAAGCAGTCTCTGAGCTGTGCTTAGAAAGGAGCTTGGCCAGAGATGCTGATGGAGGCAGCAGGGAACACCCCAGTGCCACAAATGTCTGCCTGCTGCAAGGGCTGAGGCTTTACCTGAAAGAGCATCTGGCAACAACTCCTTCAAGAGCCTTGGAAAAGAAATAAGATGAAACTAACAGTGGTGACAGTGCAGGGGCTGCAATGCTGCAGCAGCACTTTGTGGTGGCCACATGTCCCTTGGGCTTGGCACACTGAATGGCTCCCAGTCCAAACACGGTACAGACAGAGACCCTGGGGAAAGGAGCTGAACTACTTCATCTGGAGAAACAAGGCAATTAATCAACAGTGAGCAGATTGGCCATTGGTGCCTGACAGCTCTTGCCAGATAGTGAATGCTTTGCTGCCTTAATTACCTATTCTGTGTTGATGCTGGATGCTTGATGCACTCTGAAATCCAGGTCCTCTGGAGCAAGGGCAAGGCTGGGCATCAAGACTGAGCAGTACAGAAAAGCCCATGGAAGGGACCTGGCTGGTATCAGAACTAATGCAATATCCTGGTTTGGGCTGGGATTGAGTGAATTTTCTTCCTAGTAGCTGGTACAGTGTTGTGGTTTGGATTTAGTGTGGGAATAATGTTGATAACACACTGATGTTTTGGTTGTTGCTAGGTAGTGCTCATACTAAGAAGTCATGCATTTTTCAGCTGCTGATGCCCTGCCAGCAGGAAGGCTGGAGGGCCACAAGAAATTGGGAGGGGATATAGTAAGGACAGCAGACCCAAACTGGCCAAAGGAACACTCCACACCACATGACATCATGCCCAGTGGATAAACTGGATGGAGTCAGCCAGGAAAGGGACATCAGTGCTCAGGGACTGGCAGGTGGTCAGCAATTATATTGTGCATCACTCGTCTTTGCTTGGGTTTTATTTCTCTCTCTTTTTGCTGTCTCCCTTTACATTACAATTATTATGACTGTTATTACTGTATTTTTAGTTCAGTTATTAAACTGTTCTCAACCCAAGAGTTTTAATTTTTTCTGCTTCTCCTCCCCATGGCACTGGGAGAAGGGGAGGGTTGGGAAAGGAGCAAGTGAGTGGCTGCATAGTGCTTGGTTGCTGGCTAGGGTTAAACCACAATATGTAATTATTAGAAAGAAGCTTTAAATGTTCAAAGGGATAGGAATGTTTAAATTTTTCACTGATGCTGCTTACCACTGAAATGCATGCTGTGAAACAGAAAATATTTCTTCCAAGGGACTTGTAAATAAGTATTCTTCCACGACCTCTGAGCTTTAGTAGATGCATTTTAATAAGCTGAATAAATGCAAATTAGCAATAATGTTTTCCTGATTTGGCAGTCCTTCCTCTTGCACAGAGGACAAAAGAGGCACAGCAGATAACAGGGTTGACTTATATATGCTAGGAGAAGCTTTATCCTTCTCAATAATCAAAGAAGATCTTTTCATACCATCTTGGTGTGGAAATATGCTCTCCCCATCTATCAGCCTTCCCCTGCTCTCTAACCTCATCTGTCATCCCTCATGAAGAAGTTTGAAAGATGTGATTGCTTCAGCAGGCAGTGCAGCTTTATCAAACATGTTTCAGGGGCATAGATAATAAAGCTGAGCAAGGCAAGGGAAAGAAAACCTCCATGATGGGCCTTGCTATTCTGCCTGTTAACAGACTACATTCCAGCTGAATAATTGGGTGAATATCTGGAAACAAATGTGGGCACCTTTGGCTATCAGCATAAAGGGAGATTGGCCAAGTTGGGACCCATGGAAACAGAATACCAAGTTGTCAAAATCAGATCCCAGTGGTGCAGAGACAGCTGAAATACATCAGCATCACTCTGTTGATGTGTTGATTTGCCCCAGGTGAGAACCACTCTCCTCTCCCCCATGGTGTCATTCCAGTTTCACCCTGGTCTGGATCTGTTAAACCAAGGGATGATTGGCAATCCATGGAAAATCCCCAAGCCTCCAAATTATGCCTGCTGCCATGTTCATTAACTGAGATGCAGCCACTAATGTATCATTTGAAAAGATTTAGAATAGCAATTATTTTTGATTTTTGTCCTGCCACAAAGCACAAGTCTACCCATGAAAATGAAGGTAGGTAATGAGAGATTGTGGATTTATACTGCAATATTTGTTCCTAGATGAGTCATCAACAGTATTCTGGGGGGAAAAGGGAGTCTCTTAATCCAGATGAGTGTAATTCACTTTCAGATTTATGCTTGAGGAAAGCAAAATCATTTTTAAATAAATGTGTCTGAACATGGAGGGTTTTTTGGAATGACTACACAAGTTATTTATTACACTGGAGTTTCATTCTTTCAACAGATTACCCAGATTCTTCTGATTTTATTCCTTCTTTCCCCCACCTATTTGTCTCCTTCTGCAGTTACTCTGATGCTGAGCTACTCAAGAGCACACAGGAAATGCTGTGAGACTAACTTACAGCTGGCAGCCAGCCCAGGAAAACCTCACCAGGTCAGAACAATTTTTCTTCAGCACTGTGTTTTTCCTGTTTTTTGAAACTAGTACTGGCACTTTATTATCAAGACTACCTGAGGGAAATGTCTCTCTACAGATCAGCTGGGTTTGGGGTTGTTGATACTGTGTTTTGTCTGGGTTTTCTTTTTCTGCACAGGAAAGGTAGAGGAAATGGGTGTGGAACTATTCCCCACCTGTGCCTGAATGGCTTGTTTCTTGTCTGTGTTAGATGTGGAGGACTATGTTACCCTCTCATTATCCTGATGAGGACATGCACAGAAAAACCCTCCTGAAGTCCTTCTGCCTTAGGAAGACACATTTCTGCATCATTTAAGCCAAGCAAAAGCCAACCCTAGGTTTAACCAGAATTAACCTTGATGATGATCACCTATTAGAGGAAACAACTAATGGGGGTGGTGGCAGTTCATGGATCCCTTCAGTGTTGTTCTTGCCCTGGTTTGTGTTTGATGTCTGAAGATGTGAGCAGTTCCCTTTATATTTTTGGAGACCAAGGGTGTCAAGTCCTTTTGCAGGCACCATCAGAGGGTTGGGATCTAAAGCTAGTGGCAAAGCCATGTTCAACAGGTAATGCTTTTAGTGTTGCAGACACTAAAGTGTTGAAACTTGCAGCATTGGCTCCAAAAAGCATTTTCAGTGACATTATCAATTCTTAAAGAAACAATCAGAATGAGAAGAAAATGCTACAAAAATGTCAATGAGCAAGAAAGCTTGTGACTGTTTTGCTGAAATATCCATGCAACAACAGGACTTTGTTATCCAAAATTTCTCTGTATATGTGTTTTTTGTCATCCTAGCTTCATCTACTATGGCAATTTCCTTCTGTCTCAAGAGTTTGCTTCCCTTGGGTTTTTTCCCCTGCTTTTTTAGAGGGGAAACAAAAAGTCTGACCAAGATAGTCTCTGAAAAGCTCTGTCTCTGCTCTTGCCTTGAGAGCAGTTGCATTTCATCTTTTCAGAGCAAACCACAAACAAAATAAGTCATGAAGCCGTACAGAGAATGAAATGCTTCTCTCTCAGATTTCAACAGATTGACTTCCTGAGGTTTTCCCATTCAATATATATATGTATATACATGCATTTTGAAATGTGTTTGGACTGCAACAACTTCAATCATTGATTCAATTTTACACAGAATAGTCTTTTCTGGAGTTGTTGTGTATATTACCTTCAATACTTTTCAGCCCAAAGCTCTCTCACTCCCTTGATTTCCCACAACTGGTTTTCATGGCTACAGAAATCTCATTTCTGTGCATAGACAAGCTGTCAGAAAAACTGACTTCTGAGATACAGAATAGGGTTTGTTGTTGTGGGTTTTTTTTCTTGAATTACTTGTAAAATGCTGGAGATTGAATGTTTGAGCCTCCATGCCACAGCACAGAACTGATATATGCAATGAGACAGGCTTTGATCTTTATGTGGGAGCCATCTGTGCTTCAATGGGGGGAAAAGTACAGTATTCTGTGGTCATTATTTTCAACCCTAACTTTCTGTTGCTTGCACTTGCTGACCTGTAAACAACTATGAGCTATGGACATTTGAGCTAGTTGCTGTACGTGAATGCTTCTGAGTGGGGAAGAGAGGTATGGCCTGAAGGTATTCAAGGTGAGGCTTGCCAGGGCTCTGAGCAACCTGCTCTAGTTGGGGATGTCCCTGCCCAGTGCAGGGGGGTTGGACTAGATGAGCTCCAGAGGTCCCTTCCAACCCAAACCATTCTGTGATTCTATGCCAAGGGCAGCATGTTGTGGCTTCTCCTCCCATGGGCTCCAGGGATCATCTGCACACCTCTTGTCACTCTCCTGCTGACACCATCTGCTCTTTCACTGCCAGCACATAGAAGATGGGAACAGGAGCTCATCCAGGTTATCAACTGCTTCTAGTTAAAGGACTGCATAAGCTCTTTGGAGAGGGGAAAGGAACCACAGGATCATAGAATCATAGAATCCTAGAATGNATCAGGTATCTCCTTGGTGTTCTGCAGCTTCTGGAAGGGGACAATACCAAAGTCATTAATATGAGTGTACATAGCTGTTAATAATGCATATACATACAATATATCTAATAATACATAATAAATCAATTCTGCAGAGAAACTAATGGAGTTAATCAGTGGGGAGTATTTAGAATAGTACAGAATTATTTCAGAGTTTCTCACTGCTGAAAATGTTCATTTGTGAAAAGGCTGTGGGCTGTTGTTAACAGAAGATTTTAAGGCTTTTTGTCTAAACTTGTTTCAGCCTTGGAATTGGTTTAAGATATATCATCAGATACTTAGAAAGGAGTGTTATCTTCTTGTATGTTGGTATGTTCATGGGCTGCTCTGTATAACTCAGAGCTGATATTTTATGGAATAGTGTTTCCAAAAAAGATGTTACATTTTCAAAAATATGTTTAACTTTTCAGCATAGCTGAAAACTAAGTAAAGCCTCTGGTGCTCTACTTGTTGTGAAATACTTTCATACTTAGTCATACTTAGAAAAACTAATGAAAGTGATGAAAGGTTTTCCTTTTGTGGTTATGTGCCACCAAAAACTCTGCTTCCAGGATGTTACGTGGGAGAGGAAAACAAAAAGGCAACTTTTTTGTGTGGTAATGGAGCATCTAATACTACATTAAATGTGTATTTCTTGACTAATTATTTTGAAATATTGATTCAATACATCCTTTTTCTTTTTTTTTTTCCTTTATGTGACAAGGTAGAGAATTCAAGAATAATTAATCTTAGAAAGACAGACATGGTGTACACTTTGATATAGTTACTAGCTATGAGATAATGACTTTTGTAAGTAAATTTTTCCAGTATCACTCTTAGGCACTGACTTTATTCCCTTCCTTATCACTGCTGTCACCTTTCACTCATTCTCTCTCTTCTGTAGACTGTTGATTGTTTTCCTCTTTTCTTTCCAGCAGTACTTTTTGTCCCTCCTGATATTAAACTCCTGCACCAGTGCCTTTAATTCTTTGTTCTTCTGATATCACCATGTTCAGATATACTAAAGCACTTATCTGATCTATTTTCCTTTCTCACTTGAACTGAATGACAACTCCTTCAACTTCTGGCTTATGTCCTCCAGGTCATGCTAGTTTTACCAGTTTTGGTGGATTGGTTTGGTTTTCCCTTAGTCTCTTCTTTTCCCTGTAATCAGCAAAGGATTATGCTGCTCAAATTGGGCTGATGCTAAGCTGCAGGATTAATGGGATAAGGCTTTCTTCCTGTGAAGTGATCTCTCATCAGAAGCTGTTGGGGAGGGTTTGGTTTGGTTGGGGTGTTTTTCTCCTACCTTGCTGTTGTGCACAGAAAGTAAGCAATTGAATTCTGCTGTGGCAGAGCGAGCCTGAGCCTGCTTAACAGCCAGCTGAGCAGCCACATTAGAGTAGAGGCTGTTCCTCTGCTTTCAGTGGTGTTCCCAGGACAGCACAGTATTTGAGTATCTCATTAGAAAACCAGATCATTCAGCCCTCATACTTACCTAGTGCTTGTTCATGGCTTGTACAGGCATAATTAGGTAATTCACAGTTGTACTGGCATCAACATGGAGAAGGTGGAAAACAATGCCATGCTGGAGAAGACAGTGGCACTTCTAGTATGCTGTGGGCCCAGGAAATCACTAACCAAAGTATAAAGAGATTTGCCCTCAACTGAGGTTGAAAGCCACAGCTCTAAGCAAACCACCCCTGACAAAAGGGAGGTGCCTAGAGGAGCTAGCAAAGGACAGGATTTGAGGCACTAGCACTGTGAAGCATAAAGCACCTGACTCTGGCAGCACTTGCCAGGATCCAGCAGAGCTGGCTTTGCACACACCTTGGCAGGAATTGCCCTGATGGTTTTGTGGACTGAATTCTCCCATGATGCAAGAAAGCAGCTACCAAGACACTGTAAGAATCTGCCAACATTCAAACACTGTGATACTTTGATGTGTTGCCTCAGTCCTTACTTTTACCTCTTCCTTTTTGTCTTCCAGATTTTCTCCATCATTTCTTCCATACATTTCTACTAGTTGCTTTTCTCTCCCTGGTTTTTACTTGTATATTTACTTATATTTTCTTCTTTCCTTCAACCTTAAACCATTTCATTCTGCATTCTTCTTTCATTAGTCTCATCCCTTTCTTTCACTTTTGCTTGACAGTAGCCAAGAATGAGTTGAAGA
Organism: Bucco capensis; assembly: GCA_013396975.1. Classification (NCBI taxonomy): domain Eukaryota; kingdom Metazoa; phylum Chordata; class Aves; order Piciformes; family Bucconidae; genus Bucco; species Bucco capensis. The sequence goes on from VWZO01007884.1 coordinate 1,028,553, forward strand.
ATGATGCATCTTCCTCTTTAAGCCCCTGACAGAGATGACCAGAATGCCTCACAGGCACAGTTTTGCCCTGACCTCTGAGGCTGTCAAGCAATGACCTGTATGTATGTCACCAGTGATAATAATACTTTGCATGCTTGCATCCAGACAGGCTATGAGCCTCCATCAAGCACATTTCAGTTGGTTTTGACAGTGCTTTTGCTGTTTCTACCTATGCCTTTGAGAGTAGATACCCTAGTGCTTTTGGAGGAACTGTGGGAAGACATCAGGACCTTTTTGGGTGCCTGGCAGGCAGGCAAGTACTGAGCTGAATTAACCTAGAGTCTATGCAGCTTTCAGCCACTTAGGCTGGGCTAGCTCTAGCTCCAAAGACCTCTTGTACCAGAGGCTGGCTCTGGGGTAGGAAGGAGACTGGTGGAGAAGCTGGCTGAGTGCCTGGGCTAGCACTGCAGCCAGTAAAAGAAGCATTTTGTGTGGAGACAGAAACCCTGAGCCCAGATTGTCAGCAGCTGCTTGGTGTGCAGCCAGGAGGAGTGGGACAGAGGGAGAGCAGCAGCCAGGAGCCTGCCAAAGAGCTGCTTTGGCCTGCACTGCTAAAATGGGCACTGACTTACTGCAGCTAATTAACACAGGAACCCAAATGAAGACAAGCTCCCTGGAGCTTGTACCGTGCAGCAGCTGGGCTGCAGTAGCAGGCCTTCTCCATCACCAGAAACAATAGAGGGACTGTATTTCCTGGGGCATGAGCCTCTCTGCTACAGCAGATTGAATTTCTGTGATATCAGAAAAGCCTTCTCCAACACCAATTTCCATCCCCAAGAAATTAGAAATAAGGCTTTTCATACAGACATATTTCTTCCTGACTGTTGATTTCTATTCTCTCTCTGGTATGTTGTTCTATAAACTACAGTAAAAATGCACTGGGTTTTCAGGACCACAAGAATTTCAAACCTTCTGACATGTTTAATAGACAGAAGTTTCATTGCTGATACAGATCAACTTTTACATATGCTCTCTGCTCCATCAGGGGAAGTGAGAAGAGTAGGAAGAGGTCAGAATTACTACAGGATATTTAACAAAACTATACAAATAGCTGGAAATGCTAACATCAAGACCACCTTGGACATAACAGTTCATGTGAACTGCAAATCAAATGAACAGCAAAATAAAATATTCATTGTCCTGAAAGCTCTTGGCATAGTCCATGCTGTAGTTCAGGTTGCAATCCAACTGCCACAGCTCTGCATGTTCATGACTTGTCAGATGTGTGACTTTCTCAACAGATTGCTTTTAGAGCTGCTATTTTCCATGACTGCTCTCAGTGGCTGTTTTCAAGCAAAGGAGAAAAAAAATGGAAGAAATTCCATTTCTTGTTTTTTGAGGTCTGCATCACTGGGAATATTCACCTGAAAATGATCCAGACTATACCTTTCTGCAGGAAGTTACTGCCAGTGCATGTAGTCAACTGCAACATTTGATTTATTGTAGATAGTTTTTCCTAGATAATGAGATAGAAGGGAAATGGTTATAAATGTCAGAAGAAGTATTCCTGAGGAACAACTTACTCTTACCAGCAACAGTTGGTCCCTTGTTCCCCTACTCCAAATTCTTTCCACACAGCTCCATCAGCGCAGGGAGCACAGAGCAGCTCCTTCCATGGGAGCCATTAGCACAAGACATCATCAGAGCCCAGCCCAAAAGAGCAATTTCTTCCAGCACAGAGCAGGCCTGTGAGTTGTTGGATTCCGCAGTATACCACTAGCTTTGCATTTTTATTTTCAAACAGTCAGCTTCTGTATTTTTCCACAACTTGCACAACAAAAGGTGTGTGCTGGTAAATTGTTCCTTGGCCAGCAGGCAGCTGTGCAGAAATTCCATCAACTCTGCTGGTTTCTACATTAATTTGGGAGGCACCCTTATTTGAGTGGTTCACTGTGGATGTATTGTCATACCACAATAAACTGCCACTCTCTCTTCTGCCTGCAGGGACAAGAGGTGGTTGGAAGAAAGTAAGGAGGATCCTGATGAAGAAATACCAAGTTTTACAGCCTGGGAAGAGAAAGGTAAGACTGACCAGATAAAACAAAACAGCTGAAAGGTGAGTCATGACTAGATCTCCTCCTTAGCATTTACAGGACATTACCAGCTCCTTGTAGTGACTGCTGCAACTCCTGAGAGCTCAGGAGCCAGCCACCAGCACTCCAAGGATGAGGCAACATGCCTGTGGCCAGGCACATTTCAACTCAATTCCCCTCAGTTACTGCCTTGGAGGAAAGTAGCTTAAATCCTGTCATTGAATGGAGATGGGGCAGGGCTGAACTTCAAAAATGTGAAAGAGGGCAGGTGGGTTTTGTTTGTTTTGAGAGGAATCAGAGCAGACCTTCCATGCTTTCTTTCAAAACTGTTTCATACTTTTTTTTTCTTCCTGTGGTAATCAAAGACTTCTTAACTTCCTCTACCTAAACATCCCCTTCCACATTTCCTAAGAATTAAAGCTTTATTAAGAGTCCAGCTGACATCCCATTGCCTTCCTCTGAGTACCACTTCATCCCAAAGCTATAGGCTCACTTATCAAGGCCTCCTTTGTCCACACCTTTCTCTCTATTTTGCTCTATGATGTCTCCATGCCCAAAGTTATGTTTGGAGATCTCTGAGTCAGTTTTCAGGTTGCTGGAGACCCCAGACTAAGGGTGAGGAAAATACTAGTGCAAACTAACTACAAATTAAATTAAGTCTGGAAATCATTCCATCCACAAATGAGTGAACAGGCAGAGCAGTACCCTGGCTTTTCCCTCTGCTTGCATAGGTCTAATGTAGGTTCATTCCTCATCTTTGATGGCATGTTGTTTCTCTAAATCATTTCAGATTTCAGATGTGCATTCTATTTTAGCATTACACAGATAACAAAATACATAGAACAACAAAAAATGTCATCAGAGAGTAAACAAAATTTATTCTGAATTTGAGGATAAACAAAGCTACCAGTTTAGTGGTTGGTCAAGTTAATGAAGTCTTATGACATATAATAAAGTATTTAAATTTGGCACTTAGCATAAGTAATTAATAAAGAGGCTCTGTGGTAAGTAATTACTATGTATTAACACTCTTAAAGCCAAATTAAATCCAACATTTCTCTATTTTCCAACAAAATTTACATTGTCCCTCAAAAAAATCTCTCTTCTCCGGCTGGTTCAAGTTATAAAGTACAAGAGCATGTCATGAAACCACCAAAACCTGCAAAAGAAACCTCATTCCCTGCCAGTGTTTTTCATCCCAGGTTCTCAGCCCTGGCATGCTGGTGAAGCAGTGCCAATGAAGCTGAACTGGTTCAGTGACTTCTCCTCTGTCTGACTGCTGGTGGCTCCTGAAGATGTGAACAGGAAGGTGCAAGGTGAAGTTGGATCACTGAAGCTGGGAGAAAGGGGCAGATTCTGCTGTTAGCAAGGTGGGTACCTCTCTTTTTTTTCCTAGCATGTCACTGAAGTATGGGAGCAGTGTTTTTTCAGGGCACAGCTGCATTTAAAATATCAGCTGCCCTCAAATATTTGTTGACTTTCCACTTAAGTTAGTAATATCAGCTCAGCTGTGTGTAGCCTCCTGAGGCATATTCAAAGGGCTGTTGTTTTTCTTCTCAATTCTATGATATGCCAGCCTTGTTCAGTTGTAGGGAATTTTAATAGCTTCTTTAGAATTTTAGTTCTTAAGGTTTTTTTTCTATTTTCATTCCACTGAAGATAGATGTTGAAATTTTTGTAAATTCATCCTTATACTGATGTTGTTCCCACATTTAAAAATAACAAGGTTTGTAAATTAGTTAGTTAGACCTAACAAAACTGTGGACTAGTTAGTCTATCACTGAGCTTTGTTACAATAACAGAATGATTAATCTGCTGCAGTGTTAACAAATGGTTCCAGGATGAGGCAGAATTGTGTTTTATCTCCAACAGTCAATATTTGGTCTCAGGGAAGTAGGACCTGTCAAACAAGGCTGGTTTCTATTTTTGGAAGGGTGAAAGCTTTGGTCAATAGAGATAGTAGAATTGGTATCATATGTCTGGATTTTGCCAAAGCAATTTTAATTGTAAAGACAGATCATATATGGAACTAACTTGGTCATAATACCTGAGTATAAAATAAACCCACAGAGAGATTTCAGAACAAGGGGATAACAGTGAGTGGGATGGTCTGCAGCAGTCCATATATAATTTTGATATCCTACATGATCAATACTGTGCTAAAGGATCTTTAATGACAATGTTTCTAAATGACATTGGGATTGACAAGATAATAAATAGTGATGTAAGGTCACTGCTGTATCAGGAACCAGATCATTCTATTACAGCCTAGTGCTTATGTCCTTAAGCCAAATATGAGGAAAAGAATGTGTTATATCCACAATAGGGGTGGCTGCTTTGGAAAGCTGCTTGAAGACTTTGGATCAAGTACTCAATGTGTTTGCAGTGTCAAAAAGGGATGATTCAGACAGAATGTCTCCACAGTAACAAAGACCTTGCTTCTGTCAAAACAAAATGAAACAAAACAGGGAGGGAGAGGTAAACTCTTAAAATACTGTGTCCCTTTGTGATGCCTACACTACAGAAATTATCAGAGTTCCAAGGATAATATAGACATGCCAGGAGAGCTGGAAATTGTGAGTCTTACCTGACAACCCTCACGAAGCAGACCACAACTGGACATGAGCGTTGTGGGCAGGCAGCTGCGTGACCTGTGGAGAGCACAATACAGCAACAGTGCTTTACAAAGAGTAAAGTAGCCATTATGATGCCTAAGGTTAGTTAAATATATAATGTCTTGCTGGAAAATAGGGAACTGCTTGTTATCAACCTGCAATAAGTTGTCCCTTTGCCGCAGGAGACTGACAGAATCTCACAAAAGATTGGCCTTAAAAAGCTGTCGTTCACAATGAGAGAAAAAGTAGCAAGTGACACATTCATGAAGTGCTGCCTTAATTATAGGGCAGTGCAAAAACTGCATCACAGAATACCAAACTTTCATTTAACCTTCCTTGGAAATGTAAGCTCCTTATCCAGACTGAAAGCTTTCAGCCACTTTGTCCTGAATTTGACAGTCTTCCCTGGTAATGAAAATATTCTAGGAAGAGAAAGAGACAACTGGATATTATCTTTGAAGTTAATATTTCCTGTTAGGTATGCAAATGTAAAAGAATTCAGCTGGAACAGACCTCCTGGTAGGTAGGTAGCTTTAGTAAAAGCCTCTTGTTGAATCTGGGTAAATTAGAGTCACTGACAAAAGCTCCTGCCAGAGGGTGAGGTGCTCTCTCTGCTGCCTTGCTGCATGCCTGAGACCATTTGAACACTCCTCTTCTGCCTCTGGTGTGCCAAACTCAGATGAGCTGCTAGAGCTCAGTGAAGATTTACCCTGCTCCTCTCTAGGTACCAGATGTGCCAGACATTTTCCTTCTAAGAACCACCATGTTGATAGGAATAGCAATCCCTGATATTCTGAAATCACCTTTCAGTTGAGCTAAAATAATGCAGAAGCCAAGACATGTTTTCTTTTCACTAAGAAATCTCATACACTTCTTTTCCCACCACTTCTGTTTCAGCCCTTATCACACCTAAGGCAACACCCTCCAGCCTTTAATAGTTTTAGTACTATCTATAAAATAAAACACTTCTCAAAATGTGAACACCCACCTCTCCATGTCCAGCTAAGGTATTGATTTACAGCAGTTGAAAGCTCTAAGTTTCTAGATAATGATGGCTAAGGTGCTTCCCCATGTTAAGTTAAGTCCTTGTGCAGGGTCTGCACAGCTATTGCTCCAACCTGGATAATGTGTGCACTTCTCACAGATAATTTTTGTCATCCTGAACATCTTTGTTCCTGGTCAATGGAATGGCTGTCCTGAGCACTACCAAATGCTCCTTGGCTGCATCTAAAGAAGAGATCCATTGTCTTCTGAGGAATTAATAGTAAAATGGCTGCTTTATTTCATCTTTTTCCTGCTTGAGTACTGTTATTGTCCATTAATCTGATGATGTTGCACAGAATAGTTGTCCTTCTAGAACCATGTTTATTTTCTTCCCTGAGAGGTTTATAATTATAGAATGACAGAATGGTTAAGGTTGGAAGGGATCATCAGAGGTCTTCCAGTCTAGGATCCCCTAGAGCACATGATGGGCATGCAGGAGAAAGTATTTGCACTGTCTTCAATGGAAAGGTCAGCTGTGATAGCACAACAAATCATCACTGCAAGAGGAGATCAGGTTTCCATCTGAAAATGCCTTGCTACTATCTACAACACAGCAGCAAAAATACACAATATAACCTCATTTTAAATGTCATTTACTTGAGTGATGACATTTTATTTCTTTCTAGTTTTATTCAAACATTCGAGAATGCTTAATGGAAAGTAAATAGGAAGGATGTTAGAAATGATGCTTTTGGTGTTCCTTATGCCAGTAATATATGCCACCCTACTTGCATCTAAAACTGGCTAATTGGCACTAATAAGGCTTGGCAGCTGTTTTCAGTGCTTACAGCTTTGTTTGTGTAACTGTCTGTGGCCACTGCTGAAAAGCAAGTGAGGAATTGGGAAGTAGGATAATACTCTTTTCCTTCTTGAGGTCAGCTGTACTGCTCACAATGAAAATTAACTTCATCACCAACTCTGACTGTAGTACAGTATCATCTGGTTATTCGTTCCTAAAATGTTGGTGTGGCTTTAGTAGTTCTACTGCAGGTAACAACCTGGTGATATCACTAGTGATATCACTAGTATGATGATATCACTAGTATTCAGTCTACTTGGTACTCCTGTGACCACATAGGAGCACTGATGAGCCTTGTATGTGTAACATCCTGCCTTTAGTAAAGGAAGTTACCAGGAACTTTTGTCACTGCTTTTAGCCAGGCTAGAATCTAACTTTCAGTCTACTTGGCATGAAGGTTTTAACTAGAGCTGGTTTAAACAAACAAACAAAAAAATCCTGTAATTTCTTCTTCCAGCTGTAAGAAACTTTCTTATTCAGAATTTTTCTTCAAAAATTACTACCCCTAAAACTCCCTTCCAGTTAAAAGGGCAAGGTCATTTCTACAAAACTAAAATTCAAACCAATCTGATTCTGGGATAAATGTGGAAAGGGTGAAGAATCTCTTCAGCAGTCCCCTTCAGATTGCAGTCACCTGCCTTAGCAACAGTGACAAATATTCCCCACAATGCAGGGGGATGATAGCAGTACTGTCAATTTGTAAGCATCAATCAGAGACAGTCACTTCCTTCTCCTGAACTTTTCACCTACACAGTAACAGCCACATGACTGCTAGCTCAGGCAAAGAGTCAATTCTCCCATGACCATGTGTCCATCTCCACACAATGAGCACTTGGTAGCTGCTCTATGCCAGCACCTGGTGATAAAAGGCTAAACTCTGTTGTAAAGCTATAGCCTGGGTATGAGAAGTTTGTGCTTGGAACATGGTCTTAGTATTTTCTTTGGGGTTTAATTGCCTCTTCTCAAAATCTTTATTAAACTAAAGGTAAGTATCTGATCAAGTGGTAACAAAGGAGCCAGAAAGCCTAGTACTTTTCTGACAACTTGGAAATCACATACTGCTCAGAGCTGCAAGGGTACAAACCATGTTATCTAGATGTACCATTACACCCTCCAAGTGTGCTTGCCATACCTGCCAAATATACCACCAGTTCATTCAAGTGCTTTTCATTGCCCTCAAAAACTCCCCCCAATCTCAGGCAGCAGGCACAGCTGGAAGAGGGGAACTTCAAAGGTGACAGAAAAGGGGTACATCAAAAGGGGCTGTATGCAGGAGGTGATCTCGCCATCTCCTGTGGATGGCTTCCTTCAAAGCTCTTCCTTTCCACACCCAATTTTAAAATCTCCAAGCCATGGGATGAAAAGGCCAACTAGAATCACAGAATCATTTAGGTTGAAAAAGACCTTTAAGATCGAGTCCAACTGCTAACCTAACACTGATAAGTCCACTACTAAACCATGTCATTGGGTGCCACATCTACAGGTCTTTTAAAGCCCTCCATGGATGGTGACTCTACCACTTCCCTGGGCAGCTTGTTCCAGGGCTTGACAACCCTTTTGGTGAAGAATTTTTTCCGAATGTCCAGTCTAAACTACCCCTGGCACAACTTGAGGCTGTTTCCCCTTGCCCTACATATTTCAAGGCAGGTGGTTAAAAAGGGGCACGTAGGCATCTCCTCCCTGGTGACCCAGCAGATTAGCACCAGGGATAGCTGCTGAGGGGGCCAAGCCCTGCTGGCTCCCGGAGGCATGCAGGGGAAGGTCGGCGAAGCGGGGTGGCCGTGCCCCTGCCACCCGCAGGTAGCACCGCTCGTTTCCGCGGCGGCGCTGAACAGAAGTGCCCCGCGGGGCGATGCGCGCCGCTGAGGGCACTGCTACAGCCGCGCGCACGCCGCAGCTCCGCCTTCCGTCCCAGCGCGCGGCAGCACCGCCCCACCGTGCGCGCAGGTGNGATGCGGAGGGTGCGTGCGTGAGTCACCGCGCCCCGCAGGCAGGCAGCCGGTCGGACCGGCCTTTGTCTGCGCCGGGAGCATGTGGGTGAACCCCGAGGAGGTGCTGCTGGCGAACGCGCTGTGGGTGACGGAGCGGGCCAACCCCTACTTCATCCTGCAGAGGAGGAAGGGGCACGGAGGCGATGGCGGCGGCGGGGGACTGGCCGGTAAGGGCGGTGGGAGTCCCGGGGAGGGCAGGGTGGGGCCGCGATTCGCGCTGTCTGCCTCAGCGGCTCCCCGGGGTTGGCTCCCCCGTAGGGGGGGATAAGGGCCCTTGGGCAGCGACACCTGCACTGTGGGCTGTGGGGCACCCTCTCCTGCCCGGCACAGGGGATGCCCGGTGTCCCTGCCGCGGCCGAGGGCGGCGGCGGGGCCTAGGGCGCCAGGTTGGCGTTCAGGTGCTGCTGGGCTATGTGGGACTCGCCGAGGTTTCCCTGAGGAGTTGGGCACCGTGAAGCCTTGTGCGGGTCATAACGGGTCTCCGATGCCTTCACACGTCAGGATGAGACTTGCCCACTTTCATGGAGGTTCGTCTTCTTGAACTGCTAGCACATGCTTAAAATAAGATCAAATTCTGGTTCACCAGTGTGTACTATGAGAGCAGATTTGGTTTGACTTCTCCGAATTCTTCAGGATGTCCTTGTCAAGGATGTTCCCTCAGTGCCTTCTTTTCAACTATTGGCAACTGGAGATGCTTTTGTACATGTGTAGGTCATATGCAGCATGGTCTCTGTAATGCTATGTGTATGGTTTTTTTGAGACCCTTCATCATCTTCAGGCAACATATCTGAAATTGGAGATACAGAACCCGATGGTCTTCCCACTGGTCCTTTGTGAACTGACAGAAAATAGTCATAGTTGTTCTCTGAAAAGCTGTGGGTTCTTCCTTTCCCACTTGAATTGCCATTAGTTCTTCAGGCTGATCAAAATAAACATATGGACTACATCTATGTTTGATTCCAGGTCCTGTGCATATTTACCAGGAGATTGTTTCTTCAGCCTTTGAATGCTCTATGGACTTGTAAACAATTTATAATCTCAACTGACACACCACTGTAAGTGTGTTTTGGTGTAGGCTCTTGAGAGCTTGAGTCTTCTTCAGTGTTTCATGTTGGTAATCACAACACTGAAGGCAGTGTTGTGTGTTTGTCATTATTGATAAACCACCTGACTCTTCTGTGGGAAATGACCAGCAGCCACTGCACATTGGCTGGAGATTATTTTACTTTAATTTTTTTAAAATCTTCTTTATTATGGACAGTGTTGGCAAACCCATAAAAAGCAGATCTTGCTTTGGCAGTTCACCCCTGCTGTATTTACTTAGAAATTCATTGCAGACTCTTCTTTCAGAGATGATCCCTGGCCTCTTAAGGATTTCTTCCTCTCTCTTTACTGTGGGTGGTCTGACAAGGCATTTTTGTGCCTTTCTGACTTAGTTACATTTTAATTAGCAATTGTTTGAAATACCTAGATCACTTTTGAAGATTTAGCCCTTGAGTGGGAGTAGGGTTGATAAAGGTATACTCCTGTGAAGGGCCAGATAAGCCAGCAGCAATTGATAGGAGTTTAGAATAGAGAAATAGTTCTGTCTTCATTTCTGCCTTTTTATTCCGCCTTGGAATTTAACACTTTGTGCACTTTACCCATTATTTTAGTACATGAATGCAGTCTGCATGGTGAATATGATAAGAGTGAAAAGTTCTATGTGTATTTTGTAAACTGCCTTTCATTGTAGCTTTCATGAGTGTCTGTGCCTTGCTGGAGTTGCAGCTGCATTGAGGCAGTAGCAAGAAGTAAACAATTTTTAAGTGCTTTGTTTGTTTGTATGGGGAAGAGCTAAAAGAAACTTATAGCTTTTTTCAGTATGTTGCCAGAACCATAACTGAACAAACACCAGGTACTAGCATGCAGAAAGTGCTTAGTGCTGGCAGTATTCAGAGGGTCATATTAGCACTTTTTTTTTTTGACACAGTGGTCAACAAAAGGTGGAGAGGAAGAAAGAAAGGGATGGAGAGTGTCCAGGCCACTCCCAACTTTGTAGGCACAGTAATAAGTGGAACTTATGATAATTTGTTTTACATGGAAATACTGGAATTTTACACTGGTTATTCTCACAGCTGTGGTCTGCCCTTAGAGGGCTGAGGCAGGTAAACAAAGACAGTGGAGGAGGGTTTGTAGGTAAGACTGGTTAAAGGCAAGCTGTTGGGGGACCTAAATGATTTGAAGGGTTCAGAATAAATAAATCTGATGATAATGGTAGAGCTCTTGTGACAAAGGTGGAGGTTAGCTGGTCAAAAGTAAAGAAACAGAGAAAAAGAACCTTTTGTGGGGTTTTGGTTTGCTTAGTTTTTGTTTCCTTAATTGCCCTTTCTTTAGTGACATAATGCTGAAATTTGCTTAGCTTTAATCTAAAAAGTTATCCACCCATGGATGTGGTTTAAAATCTAGCCTGATTGCTCTGTGGGAAACCAGATTGTGTCCTTGAAGTTGACCAGAAATATTGTATGCAAGATTTATCAGTGTAGTGGGAGTGATCTGAATTGGTGTATGCAAGAGAGGATGTAAATACAGCTGTCCCTTTTTTGTGTGATCTAAGTTCTGCTGACTTGTACTCCCTCATTATTGACTCTTGAAGTCATTTGTCTTAAATTGTAGAAATTGTAGAATGATAATTGATTTTTCAAGTTGATGAGACTATGGTTTGATGTCATGAGACAACTTCACTGTGTAACTTAAGCAGTGGTTGAACAATGAGGAGCACTGATCCTATGGCATTGCTCTAGACTCTAGATTTGCTGTGAAATTAACCTGCCAGCAAAGTGATCAGGGTTAGGTGTGGTGTCCTTCTCGCCATCTGCAAATACAGAATCATAGAATCCTAGAATGGTTTGGGTTGGAAGGGACCTCTGGAGCTCATCTAGTCCAACCCCCCTGCAGTGGCCAGGGACATCCCCAACTAGAGCAGCTTGCCCAGAGCCCTGGCAAGCCTCACCTGGAATGCCTCCAGGGATGGGAACTCAACCACCTCCCTGGGCAACCTGTGCCAGTGTTCCACCACCCTTGTTGTGAGGAACTTCTTTCTGATACCCAGTTTAAATCTGCTCTTCTCCAATTTAAAACCATTGCCACTTGTCCTTTCACTGCAGGCCTTTGCAAACAGGCCCTCTCCAGCCTTCTTGTATCTTGAGTTAGGGCTGCACTGTTAGGGCTGCTGTTGTGTTGGCATGGCTGAAGGAAGAGAATTGAGTGCTTTGCTATGGGTGGATGGTGATGAGGAGGAAACGTGAGGGATAGATCTCTGAAGAGAGCCCCGTGGCTGGGTGCTGTGACTGTGGGAATGTGGCTGAAGGCTGGTCAGCACCCTCAAAGTGTCTGCCAACAGCTCTGTCTTTCCTGTCCTCCATCACATCCTACCATCCTGTGGCCAGAGCTTACCATCACCAGAGCAAAGTCCAGAATTCTGCATCTTTTAGGTCTTTTGACACATTTCGGTCTAAAATCAGGTAGTTTTTATAGCCTTGGGGTATGTATGAAAGTAATTTCTGATGGCTTTACGTTGAAGCAGCAGAGCAGGACTCGTGTTACCTGTTCTCCTGGATCTGCTCCAGTGCAGCAGCTCTTTGCAGGAAAAGGAGTGCCAGGCACTTTGGGGGAAGGGGTGAAAAATCAGCCCTTGCTGCACTGATTCTCTCCTCTTGGCCTCAATTTATGTAACTTAGTTGAACAGGGAAAGCTCTCTTGTTCAAATACTCCTTTGGACATTGGAGACATTTTCTGCATTAATTTGAATATTGAATTGTAACAAGTTAGAAGCGTGATGATCTTTTGTCGTGTCAGGGCAGTGTCTAGTTAGTGAGTCCCTACAAGTCATCTCTGCTAACTAAATGTATCTAATTTAATAGTTTACTTAAGAGATACAGCTTTTCTGCTTAGCAGTGTGGATCCATTTTTCTACTGAATTAAGGCCTGAACTCTCTTAAATGATTGTGTCAGTACCAGTCACATCAGTGTGACTCTCCTTTGTAAGCATGCCTTAATTAAGGAGTTGTTTGGGTTTTGTTTTCCTTTCTAACCAAAGAAAAGTGGGAAAGACTTGTAAATTGGATTTTAAATTGGATTTTTCTTAGCTGTTCTGCAAACTGGCATTATCTTGCATCGCTGCATTAATCTTCCAGGACAAGACCAAAAAGGTACTTTCCTGTTTTTTAGAAGTATTTGATGGTTGATGAGCTTTTTCCATAATGGAATTGTTTCATGCCTTGCACATAATGCCGTGCCTGTATTTTGCTGCTGTGTGACCCTCTTCCTTTTGGTCACCAACAGGGGAGAAAGTCTTTTCTTACTAGTTTTCTCAAAGGTGCCAGATATTTTTAACCCTCTCTCCTTCACACCTATTCTACTTGTTGCCTGTCAGCTCCCTTCCCTGGGCAGCCTAATAGTCTGGCCTGGATGAAACATTTCCTTCTTCAGAGGGATCCAGTGTGTTACACAGCAACCTGCATCAGCTGAAGCAGAGGAGTTTGGAGAGAACATGATCCCAGATCTCTCACATCATTTGGGCACTGTGCCCTGTATGATCACATTTCTCTCATGGATGTAAGTCTCTTGAACAGGTCATGAAGTTTATAAATAACTAAAAGGCTCAAGTTTTGGTGTTACTAAGGGTATCTTACATTCTGATGGAACAAATAGGCTAAAAACACCTCTAAGTGCATTCTGCTGTGCTGTGGTAATGCTTGCCAAACTCTTTTAATTGAAAACAATATTGCAAGGACTTAGAGCAACTAATAGTTGCTGGCAGAGTAATATATTCACTTAGAGCTTACAGGAAGAGAGGTGGAGGGTGTGGTATCTTCTGACTGCTGTGCTGCTTTTGGTTGTCTGCATTTGTGTGAAGTGGAGATGAAATTACAAGTAATTTTGTTATTGTAAGATCTCTTTGAATCTTAAGGCAAACAAGTTTCTAGATTTCAAGAACTGTTTTTAGGGGGGAATTATTTTGCAGATAAGAGTATTTGTACTTAGAGCTGGGACAGAGAGTTTGTAAGTCCATGAAACATTGCAAAAGATAATGCAAATGCTTAATCAGAAGAGAGCAGATGGAAATTTACTGACTTCTGGTGAGAAAAGAAATTGATGAAGTGCTGTCTTTCTTCCCAGATATTTTTGCAGAAGAGGTTATCATGTAATTTCCACATTGGACAGGCAGGAAAGGAGAGGTTCTGAGCTCAGCTGGCTGGTGCAAACATTCAGTGTCAAATCTAATATAATTTTAACACTGTGACTGTTCTAACTCGGAACACTTTTTTGCAGGCTGGCTGGACTACACAATTAGTAGCTCAAATTTGTAGATATGCTTCTGTCTTGCTCTCAACCTGTCAATTCAGAGGATTGAGAAAAGCTTTTGGCCAGTGTATCATCTGTCTGATGAAAGGATGGGACATGTTTTAACAAACTTGACACTTTCTGCCCTTGTTGACTCAAGCAGTTAGGATTTTGTGTGTCGGACTTGGTACACTTGAGTAGAAAGCATCTGCTTTCTAATACTTGAAATA
>VWZO01007885.1:0-12959 GCA_013396975.1 Bucco capensis
ATGTCCCTGCCCACTGCGGGGGGGTTGGACTGAATGGCTTCCAGAAGTCCCTTCAATCCAAACCATTCTATGATTCTACATCAGGTTGCTCAAAGCTCTACCCAATCTGATCTTGAATGTTTCCAGGGATGGGGCTTCTACCACCTCTCCAGATAACTGTTTCACCACCCTCATTATAAAAAAAATCTTGTATCTGGTCTAAATCTACACTTTTTTATTTTAAAACCATTAACCCCTGACCTGTTGCAACAGGGTCTGCTAAAAAGATTGTCCCTTTCTTACAGGTTTCCTTCAATACTGAAAGGCTGCAATAAAGTCTCATTTGAGCCTTCTCTTCTCCAGGCTGAACAACCCCAACTCTTTCAGTCTGTCCTCATAGGAGAGGTGTTTCATCCCTCTGATCATTTCTGTGGACCTCCTCTGGATCTGCTCCAACAGGTTCATGTCCCTCTTATGCTGAGGACTCTAGAGCTGGATGCAGTACTCTAGGTGAGGTCTCACCAGAGCAGAGAAGCAGAATTGCCTCTCTCGATCTGCTGGCCATACTTCTTTTGATGCAACCCAGGATTTGGTTAGCCTTCTGGGCTGCAAGTGCAGAACTCTAGAATATTAAAACTGATTCAATTTCTAGAATTCCTTGAAAAACTTTTAAAATAGTGTAATTGCACTTTGGTTATTACAGTGTAAGACTACTGGATTAGCACTAAAAGAAACTGTGATTTAGTAAGTCTTTTTCATACCTACTCCTAGTACCATTTATTGATGTAGATAGAATTATTTTCTGATAATGCCATATTATGTAAGCATGCCTGAATTCAGATCTTGTATTTTTTATATTATTTCACTGGGCCTAATTCTGGCTTTCTCATCCAATTTTCTCCCTCATTTTTTTTTCTTTTTCAGGGAATAACAACCTCATATTAGACTGGTGAGAAAAATAATTGTTATTATATTTAAACTTCATTGTTGCAATGCTATTTGATGAACTATCTGTATTTTCCCCTGTGTTTTATACAACTGTGAATGAAAAGAAAGAACAGACTTTCGAGCTTTATGCTTGTGTTATTTATACTCCTTATTCACAGGAACTTTCAGTTTCTTGAGATTGTAACAGAATCACTAAACAAGAGCTATAATTTTTGTCAGAGCTGTCCATAGTAAGTTCATGGATGACTTCAATGGGAATAGATAGATTTCTTGTTGAACACCTTTGGAAATTCTACCATAATTAATCAATTCACAGAAAAGCAGTGGCTCTTAAGATAAAAGAAAATTTAAGAAGTATTTAAAAAGAAAAAAAAGAAAGAGGACAAAGGAGCAAATAGCCACTCTCTAAGTACCAAAGAAGAAATGTAATTTGCACATTTATTTGTATCCACTGCCACAGTGAAGGGATAAGCCAATTATATAAAGAGATATTGCATACTATTATCCATCAGGGGCATGCAGCTTTCAAACAAAGCCTGTGTTTCCAAGCAGCCCTCCTGATTACTCTCTCATCTCGTCAGTCGTCGTGGCTAGGCTTCGCGAACAAAGCTCCAGGGAGGGCTCCACCCACGCTCCTCCTCAGCGCCTTTTCCAAGCACACTGATAAAAAGAGGATAGCAGATAGCACCCTCGAGCCTGAGCAATAGATTTTTTTNAAATATATTATATATTATATATTTATATTATATATATTAATATATAATATATAATATATTTATATTACATATATTTTTAGTAATTCTTTGCATTCTCTCTTTTTAAAAAATATTATCTAAAGAATCATAGCTATAAAATATCTGCTTTTTTATTTTAAAAAAAAAAATCTCATTTCATGTATTAATTACCAGTCTCTGGACAGGAAGTTGTTAGCAGCTTAATCAGACACTGACCTATTGGCTACATCATTAAAAAAAATCAAAGGCAGTATTCCAAAACTCAATTAAAAGTTTCTCATTCCCTTGTGACATTCCCTTTACCAGAAAAGGAAAAGGTTTGGGTTTGGTTTTCTTTTTTAAATTCAGTCTTGTCATACTTTAACATGTAGACCATGATTACTGAATTCAATTATATCTCAAACTTGGGCTCACAAGCTCTAATTTATTTATTTATAGTTAGTTTAGGCTCTGCTTTGAACTGTAAATTGGTATGAATGCCCAGGCATATGTCCAGCATTTATCAGTTATAGAAAGAATGTACAAAGGACAAAAGTATCTGCCTCATATATATAAGTCAAAGACTGAAGTTATTAGCTATAATGCAAAAGCTTAGTCTTGAAATTTTTCTAACTATTTGAGAGGAATTTTACTGGTACTTATGGAGTGATGATTTTAAGTTAGTTTTNGTGCTGTGTCAGAACAAGGGCTGTTGGCATAGTTTAAGGTGGCAGATGCCTCTGACATGCAGTGGGTGAGAGCAGTGAGTGAAAAGAAGTAACACGAGAAAATAAGAGCTATTTTAGAGAAAAATTACATTTCCATCTTTGTAGGTATATCTAAACATCTCTCATGATAAAACAATTCATATATATTTTATATATATTATAAATATAATATATAATACATAATTATAATTATGATATTATATNATATCTCAAACTTGGGCTCACAAGCTCTAATTTATTTATTTATAGTTAGTTTAGGCTCTGCTTTGAACTGTAAATTGGTATGAATGCCCAGGCATATGTCCAGCATTGATCAGTTATAGAAAGAATGTACAAAAGTATCTGCCTCATATATATAAGTCAAAGACTGAAGTTATTAGCTATAATGCAAAAGCTTAGTCTTGAAATTTTTCTAACTATTTGAGAGGAATTTTACTGGTACTTATGGAGTGATGATTTTAAGTTAGTTTTTGAAAACATTCTATGGATTCTTTGGGAGACTCATGATAACTATATTTTTCAGACCCAGTAGTAGAATTTTCAGCGTTGTCATTTACCTAACAAGCAAATCACGTTTCTACATATGTATATGCTGTTATTAACCTAATATGCAAAAGGTAAATATATTTAAGAAGAAAAGATAAATGACCTGAACCATAATGCTACATATAAATTTTCTGAAGCTCTGGCATGTCACTAAAAATATATATTCTAAAATCTGACCCAAACTGAGAAGGAAGAAGAATAATGATGAGCTGCAGTACTAATTCTTCTTATGTATGTTTATATCTAGTTCCCAGTTTCTCTGAGGAACAAGGGAAGTAGTAAAACAGAAGAAAGGAAGAAATTGAATTGGTACAATTTTGTACTAAATCTTCTGTGAAGCTTCTAGATTCTGAAGCCAAAGAAAGCCTAGTAGGAGATTTTGTAAGGACTAAAAATGTCTAAAGGGAAATGCAGAGTGTAGGAAGATAGAGTTTGATGTGAGGTGATGCTGGAGTAAGCTAATGCTGATAACTGCTGAGGTAAGGCTGGTGTGTTGTGAGAGCTGCAACAGCCTATCTGCAGCAAGCTTATGCTACCAATAATTTGAAGAGACAGAAGCCTTTACTCTCCTCTTATTTTCTTTCCTTCCATAAAACCTCTATTTCCCTTTCCTTACAGTCTCTCCTCTGCTATTCTGTGTCAGCTTGTGATCAAGACCTGTCCTAGCACATATGAAACTACCATAACAGCAGTGTATGATGCTGATTTAGCTTAGAAGTGCTTAATCAAGCTGAGCATTTTCTAAAAGGTCTTTTGTTCCAAATCAGATTAGGTCATTAGCTGAGGATCTTAAATTATATTATAGCATCATATTTACAAGTGAAGGTTTGAACTCAGAACTTGGAAGCCAATTTCATGCTATTTTGAAAATATCAGTTTGGGACTAGTTGCAGGAAATTCATTTAACCCAAATGAAACTAATAAAATTAAAACAAGACAAGCAAAGAATTGCCATATTTTTTTTAATTTAGACTACCACTTTTAAATGGAAAATGTAGGATTTTAATGTTTGTTGCACTGGGCTCCCTAGCACCGTTAGAACTTGCTGGATTATAACAAAACAATAAAACCAAACAAACAAACAAACAAAGGAAGTTGCTTCTCAGGAAAAAAAGAAAAAAAGAGAGGGAGAGAAGGGGAAAAATAGCATTAGCAATTTTACAAAGAAATCCAAAATATAACCTCGAGTAAAAGATATGACCTAGAGTAAGAAAGTACAACACAGAATCAAGACCTCATACATGTATTCAGTTCTTCATTATTCAGTGAGCTGAAATACTTTTGACCCCAAACAATAAAGGTGTGGAGGTCACCAGAAACTTTCTGGTTCTCCATAATGAGTGAGTTCAGGGTCAGTTGAGCTTGTTAACTCTGGCTCAGCACTCTCCTTCCTAGACTCAGTGTATCTGCTCTGAAACCTTAGTGGAACTCTTGCTCTGGACCTGAGTACTAAAGCAGCAAGACTTATTAGGTTGAGCACAGAAGTAGCCTAGACCTGGACCTGGGGTTCCCACAGGGCTTAGAGAGTCTGACAGCCCTCCTGAAACCAAAGGATCAGTTGATCTGTGTAGTTGGCATGGCTAGAGGTAAAAAGTCTACCTGAACCTGATGTGCTTTCAGGCAAAATTACTGATATATCTCCAAAGCACAGACACTTACTGCCTACCCAGCCTAAGGAGTCTTGAGATTTACTAATAAGTGGTACCAAAATTGTCATTTCAGTATGTTTCTATGAATATAAAAGCTTACAGGTGCAGAGTCATACATTATAAAGGATTGAGCCCATTTAGGAAAATGTTTTTAAAACATTTCTCCTCAGAGCAGAGGTTATGGATATGTTTTAAATTTGTTCTGATAAACTGCCCAGAAGAGTGGTACTTTCCTCATGAGGGTTTCCATGTTGGAAATGTTCCAACAGCTCTTAAAATTCAGCAAGTGAAACACAATGTCATCATATTTTAATTCTTCACCTGTAGTTCAAGGAGGATCATAACATCCTCAGCAAAATAACGATATCCCATGTAAAATATATGTAAGATCTGGTGATGTAATTACAAATAATTGATTACTGCTAGCTTTTTTCACAGCCCAGGGTTTCAATATAAGAAATTAATTTCATCTAGGTACATCATAGATTTTGACATTATCAACATTTTTTCCAAATATGTTTGGACAGACATGAATTTCAGGTTGTTTGTAAAATGGTAAATGTGAGTGAAAATATTTTTATATTACATTTCATTGAGATGCACTAATACAAATTCATTACATGCAAGAATTTTTTTACCCTGGGCATCAGCATATACCATTCTATTTTAACTGATGAGAAGAGTGAAAAAAAACTTTTCTGCAAGACTTGAATCTATGGATATAAGTAAGTTCCTCCACTGAAATGACTGAGACATATTTTGATAACACTCAGCTACCAATCTTGAAACCTTTACATCTTTTACATCTCTTTACATCAGCGGAGAGGGACCTAGGAGTATTGGTTGACAGCCGGCTGAACATGAGCCAGCAGTGTGCTCAGGCAGCACGGAAGGCCAATGGCATCTTGGCCTGGATCAAGAATAGTGTGACCAGCAGGACTAGGGATGTGATTCTCCCCCTGTACTCTGCACTGGTGAGGCCTCACCTTGAGTACTGTGTCCAGTTCTGGGCCCCTCACTTCAAGAAGGATGTTGAGGTGCTGGAGAGGGTCCAGAGGAGAGCAACGAGACTGGTGAAGGGGCTGGAGGGGAAGCCATATGAGGAAAGGCTGAGGCAACTGGGACTATTCAGCCTGAAGAAGAGGAGACTCAGAGGTGACCTTATTGCCCTCTACAACTACCTGAATGGAAGTTGTAGTCAGGTAGGGGTTGGGCTCTTCTCCATGGCAGCTAGTGACAGGATAAGAGGCCATGGCTTGAAGCTGCAGCAGGGGAGGGTTAGACTGGACATTAGGAAGCACTTCCTCACGCAGAGGGTGATTGGGCTCTGGAATAGGCTGCCCAGGGAGGTGGTGGAGTCGCCGTCCCTGGAGGTGTTTAAGAAAAGATTGGATGTGGCACTGAGTGGCATGGTTTAGATGTTGTGGTGTATTGGGTCATAGGCTGCACTTGATTATCCTGGGGGTCTTTTCCAGCCTTGGTGATTTCTGTGTGATTCTTCATGTAAGAATACATTAAAAAAATAGTGTATACACTCTTTCCCTGCAAGGCAATAGCTTGCTGTGTAATGTATCTTAAGACTTTAAAAGTTTAAAAAAAAAGTGAATTTCCATTAATCCCTACGCAAAATGACTTAAACAGGAGAAAGGATGCATTTTAAGATACAGTACAATTTTTTCTAAATGATGTAACTCCTACTGTTAGAAAGCTCAGATGTGTTTTGAATGTGTGAAATTGGATAGCTGTTCACTGCAAACTTCCAGCTGAAGGTTTATCAGGAAAAAAAAAAAGCATTTTCTTGGTTATTTTCATCTCAGATACAGAATTAAATCAGGTTTTGTTTTAACCAACTAAGAGAAAGCATGACCTAGTTGTCATGGTTACCTGTCTGTGTTAAACCTATCACTGACTGAACCATGAAGAGCAATTCTACTAATATACAAATGAACTTGACTACCTCCTATGTTACTTCAGCAATAACAGAAACCATAAAGCTGAATGGTGTTTTATATTACACTTAATTATTGCCTTTTTCATGCTTACAGATTGTTGTTTATAATAATAATAATGGAGCAGTACATAAATCTTTATGATCATCTTTGCTATTCTAATATTAATGTCCCAGAAATCTGAAAGCCTTTACAGTAAGAGGAGTGAACATGATAAAGATATGAACCTGGGTTAAGCAGTAAGCATAATACATAATATAGCAGCTTTGTTCTCCAGCAAACAGCATGAAGCAGAATGCCTTAAAATAAATTAATACAAAAGAAAAATAATATAGAATATCTCCAATTAATTTAATTGACCCTCTGGTATTCACATTAAAATATTCAATTTTTAATAATATATATTTTCAAAAGGGCAAAATTTGACTTGGAATAATTAAGACAACTTAAAAGTGCTTCTCCTCATCTGTATCTTTTATTCTATTACTAGCAGAAAATCTGACAGTAACAGAAATATCAAAACAAATTATTCTTGAGATAAGTAGCTTACATAACTGTGAATCATTAACTGCATTTCTTTCCAAAGCTTCTCATAGTCTTCAATCCTTCTCTGTAGTCTGAAAAATGTCCACGGTATTCAGTTCTTTCATTAGAATTTTCTAGGTAGAATTAATATAGCACAAAGTATTGGCATGTGGGTTTATAAAAAAGATATCACGCCATTTAAGCTTAATTCCTTCGCCTATATGAAGGAAAAGTCTCTTAATTGAAAGGTCTACTGAAAGAAAGCAACATCCTCAAATAGAATTTATGAGCTGCTAGTCATCAGGTGTGTAAATGTTGGGACTATTTAATCATATTGGAAAGGAAAAATACCTTTCATAAGACCAAGGAAGGAAAATGTTAACTGGGACTTTTTATGATCCCAACTCCTAACTGAGAAGTAATACAAGAGCTAAACGAGTAGGCTAGCAGGAGACAGTGTTCAAGATAAAACACCCTTTTTTCCTCTGCTTTGCCACATACTGGAGGTATTACTGAAACTGTGGGGTTTAGCTGGGGGTCACATTGCTTCTCATCAGGCACAGTCTGAAAATCCCTTGGGGTCTTCTGTGGCCCCTGGTGCGATAACTGTGCCAACAGCAGAGGGAGCATTAAACTCATTGCCCACGGGAAAGTGTGGGGAGTGATACCCATGTTCCTAGAATCCTTGGATGGGTAGGATGAGCTCATTAGCCTTCTGGCAGTCATCCTAGGAGAAGGACAACTCTGATTCCAAACCCGGGCAGATGGAGCTCGTATAGCCCTGTGAGGCCTTCCATCTAAGAGAAGGACACTCTAATAAAACCTCTGTCCTAAGGACTTGGCTGCCAGCGTCCAAGCTTGCTAGGCCCTGGCAGATGAACCTTTGGACTAAAGGGTGGGTCCAGCTCTGTGCATGCTGTGTCTCACCTAAAAAAAATCCATAGCGCAGGCTCGAGGGTGCTATCTGCTATCCTCTTTTTATCAGCGTGCTTGGAAAAGGCACTGATGAGGAATGTGGATGGAGCCCTCCCTGGAGCTTCGTTCGCGAAGCCTAGCCATACATTGCTTCTCATACCAAGTCTATTCACAAAGTTTGCTTAAAAGCATACATTTGCTCTGGACCAAGTATGGGCTTATTTATCAAATTAGCCATGACACATTATGAAGTTTTCATTAACTTTAAGCTACTCTGCTGTCTTTTTCCCCGTCTGGAGAGGCACTGTTTATCCAGAGTGAAGCCTGACAAGTCAAAATTTAGCTATCCCATTAAAAGAAACAAATATTAAATGGTAAAATGTCCCTAATACTCTAGATTCTGCTATCAGAAGTTTTGATAGTTTTTATCCCACATAGCTTGAGGTATTTATTGTACTGTTGAATAGCAGCCTTCAAGCCCCAATTTCCAGCCCCAATTCCTGCTCTGACTTAAAACCTACTTCTTTTCAAAAAAATTAATAATGGATCATAAATTCATCTCAGAGTCCTTTAACTAAATTTAGCCTTAAGATATGGTTAAATCCAGTCTGGTGGTCAGATCACTTCTCTGCACAATGGTTGTTGCCTGTCCAGTGGTTGGAGGTTCAGCCTACTTACTACTCTGCTGGACAGCATTGATGGCTATTTTGGTTTTTGCCTACCAATGGGAAAGTAGAAGACACACTATGATCATCCTTAGCAGCTTTTAGAGGATAGTGACTAAATATAGTAGTCTAAATATAGACCTAACATACCAGATATCCTGTAAGGTTCTCAGGGACAGCTGTCTGTTCTAGAATGAAAGCCAAAACACATAATTGAGGTAAGTGGGAAATATATATTTTTGAAAAATAAACTAGAAGGGTTTTTTAAAAGTATTTGGGAATATTTTGTATTTAAATTCCAGAAGATAGTTACAATACTTACTTACTACAAATAGTTCTATGAGTATGTTTTTCTCACTCTTAGAAAGAAGACATTGATTCTTCATAAGCAGTCTCAGGTAAAAGGTTACATTTTCAGTGCACTCTAAGTTTGAGCACTGAGTAGATGTCCCTCCTGCTTAACAGGTCTGCATCCCTGTTTGAATAGGGATCATTAAGCCTGGATCACCAGACTGTGCTGTAGATCTGTATAGCAACTTTTACACGCTTATATTTCACATCTGTAAGCATGGTGAGGAGAAGATTACTTGTTGGTATGGCTAGGCTTCGCGAACGAAGCTCCAGGGAGGGCTCCATCCACGCTCCTCATCAGCGCCTTTTCCAAGCGCGCTGATAAAAAGAGGATAGCACAGGCTCGAGGGTGCTATCTGCTATCCTCTTTTTATCAGTGTGCTTGTAAAGGGCACTGATGAGGAGCATGGATGGAGCCCTCCCTGGATCTTCATTCGCGAAGCCTAGCCATGACGATGACCTCTGAAATCATTGGTACCAGCTGTCCACCAAACACCACCACACCCACCACTAAACCATGTCCCCAAGCACCATATCTGTATGGTTTTTTTACCACTTCCAGGAATGGTGATTCCATTACCTACGTGGCAGCCTGTCCCAATGCCTGATAACCCTCTCGGTGAAATAAAATCTTCCTGATATTCAATATAAAATTCCCCAGTGCAACTTGAGGCCATTTCTTCTTATCCTATCACTTTTTACCTGGGAGAAGACACAGAGTCCCACCTCACTACAACCTCCTTGCAGGTAGTTGTAGAGAGCAAGAAGGTCTCTCCTGAGCCTCCTCTTCTCCAGACTAAACAATCCCTCAGCCACTCCTCGTAAGACTTGTGCTCTAGACACTTCACTAACTTTGTTGTCCTTCTTTGGACACATTCCAACAGCTCAATGTCCTTCTTGTAGTGAGGGTCCCAAAACTGAACACAATGCACAGCAGCTTAATACGTTCTGCAACGTGTTACAGGCTTTATATCTTGGTGCTTGTTTGGTTCCTCACTAATTTTCCAACAGCTGGATCCTATTTATAGCTTGAAAAAATAAGAAGCTTTTTCCTACTATATATTTTATATAATATATAAAAATATACTATATATAATATATATAAATATACTATATATAATATATATTATATAGTATTTATATAGTATTTTATATTCTTTTTTACAGCTTTATGTCTCCTTTTCTGCTGAGGTTTTTTTCTTATAAAATTTATTTTCTTAAAACAAAGAGCTAAGGTATGAGATCTTTTTACAATCCATGTAACTAATAGATTAGCAGCTGAAAATTATTCATTTGGATATTCTGTGCTTTCTGTAGTACAATGTTTACATAACAAAACAAAAATTTTTTGTACCACTAAAATGGACCAGGCATACAACATATATCTATGGCATCTGCCATTCTTTTTTATTACATTTCACTCCTCAAGGATGTATTTGAATAAGTAGAATATGGATTGACATTCAAATTGCTTATAGAGTGTTTATTGCATATTTATACTGTAGTAGCAATTTCCAATAATGTATACTCTACATCTCATCAGTGATGTTTATTACTGAAGATTCACAAGCTGCTACAGCATTATCAAAAAATAACTGAAGAAATAACATTGTGAGAAACCCTCCTGCCTTATTTACTGGCAATTTCACCAAAATGGGGAACTTTACATAATCTTGTTGTTATTTCTAATGCTACCAGTGGGAAACTTAAATTTGATTAGACTCTGTTTAGATATAAAGACCAAAAGGAGATTTTTTTTTTTCACTGAAATATCAGTCCGTTCGACTAGAGGTTGTAAAGCAAATTTAAAAGGCAACAAGCTACTCCCTTTGGAACTCATTTGTAAGATCTCAAAAAAGCATTCTACACTGCTCACAAATCCTTCAATTGCTTACATTTTGTCAGCTATCTAGAGTACTAAAATTCTATTTACTTTTACCTGTCTTTACAAACCAGGAGAATCAGAATTTTCACATGACCTAGTCAGTTGTAGAAAGAAGTATTATATATCATTTGTCAGTATTATCTAGGTCAGGTGTAACAATCTGTTACTGCCTCAAAGCAAAGCAATATTTTGAGCTGAAACAATAATATCCCAATGTTAAAGATTTAAAAACACATCTTCAGGAATGCCAAATACTAATTAGTAATTCTGCACATTGAATAAGAAATATCCCCCAATTGTCATACTCCCTTCCCTTGTACTAGATTTCAGCCAAAAAGTTAAGATCAAATACTAGATTAATTTCGTCTGGTTTTTAACTGCAACACAGAGAGAAAAGGACCAGTTCTTCTAAGAGGAAGGGACTAACCATTTGCAAAGAAGTACTAGTACTTATTCAGTGTAATTTTTAATGACATGGAAAATGTTGAGCGATGAGCTGACAAAACCTGCAAATTCTATTAAATCATTCTAGTTTTCAGTTTTATGAAGCTCTTCAGAATGATTTAACTAAATTAGGTATTTAGGCAATGTGCTGACAGGTGTGAATACAGGAGATACAATAGAAGTGGATATTAAGATGAGCTCTTCAAACTATATAAGAATAGCTATCAGTAGAGACTACTTTGTCTTAGTTGTAGTAACACTCCTTTACTAGCTCTACCACTTCCCTACCACACTGTGAAGTATCTATATTTTAAGGCTTCTTTTCAGCAGATTTGTATTGGAAAGCAGTCACAGAACACTTTCTGATCTGTTCTTAACTCCTATTAAACTGAAGGGAACTGAGTTCTACCTATAGAGAAGTAGTTCACTTTTTGTCACTTACACATTTTGGCATTGTTTATCGTCTTTACTCTACAAGGTTCCAGAAGTACAAAATCTACTTAAGAGCCAGATTTGTCTGTGAATAATTACAGTTGTTTCATCAATGTCAAGGAGTACCATCCTTGCCTGGTAGACACAAAATAAGCCCTTCAGTTGGAATAAAGAAGATTTCTGAAGTTGTAATGAGAGCAAATAATTCTGATGTTAGCAAAAGTAGTGTAATTCTGTCCTAAGGATCTGATGCACACCAGTGTATGTGTAAGGTCCTGTGCAATCTCTGATTCCTGTGGAGGTATGAAGTGGCCTTGGAGATAGCAAAGTGTACCATAGAGCAGAGGAGGACTAACCACAGAGCAGGGGTTTAGCAAGCAAGGATGACTTGACAATATGCAAATATTAACCAATAGTGCATTACTATTGTTATATGTAACCAGTAGCAAAGAGACACGTGCTAGAGAAAAGGTATATAAGAAGACACTTGTAGTTAATAGAGACTTGAATTTGCTGCTTCACCATAAGATGAAATGTGGGGAACCATGAGACATATTTGCTTAAGTCTTGGGAACTGATCACCGCCAAGAATGATGCAAATACTGTTCTTAAATAAAGATAAAGCAGAACAAGAGAAAAAAATAACAATGGGGAGAATCGGAAAATGATTTTTGGGAAAAGTTTCTTTCAAAAAGGATTCAAAGCAAAGGAATCTAAGTAAAAAGAGGAACTTTCATATTTATCAGTATGTGAATGATATATTGACGGTTGCTAGGAGGTACAATGTTAGAATTTTCTCCAAAAGCTGTTTTTGTTAATGTCAATAAGCATAATTAGTTGTTGGGAGGTTTGGGAAATGAGTGAGAATGACTCTACTGCACGTGTGCAAGAATTCAAGACAGAAGTTTTTTCTATGACCATTGTTTGCTCCTTCCATTCCAGCAGCAAAGCCCGCTCGTCCCCCGTCCCCCTTCTCCTCTCCAGCTCTAGCACACCAGCATTTCTCTTAAAGAGATACTCACATATAATCGCTTTTACAGCATACCTAATGCCTGCTAAAAACACTAAACAACTAATCCCTTTCATCTAAATAGTTTCTATCCTACCCACAAGACAGAGTGCCTGTGTGATGCAATCGACCTTAAAGAAACAGGACTCAAGTTTTCAAAAATGCTTTCATTATTTTAGACAGTNTTGCATGATGCAATCATCCTTAAAGAAACAGGACTC
>VWZO01007886.1:2264-13054 GCA_013396975.1 Bucco capensis
AAGAAGAACAAGAAGAACAAGAAGAACAAGAAGAAGAAGAACAAGAACAGGAACAAGAACAAGAATAAGAAGAAGAACAAGAAGAAGAACAAGAAGAAGAAGAAGAAGAAGAACAAGAAGTAGAAGAAGAAGAAAGCGGCCATGGTCAAGGAGAAATATCTCCACACCTCACCTACTTATTGAGCAAGATGCATCCCACAGGACCTCTTGGCAGAATAGGTTGGGCTCGAGTAAGATCAGCAGATGTTAACCCTTCATGCTCACAGGCTCTGGTCCTGCTGAGGAGACTTCAACCACCCCAAAGTCTGCTGAAAAAGTAGCTGTAGGCCATCCAGGAGACTCCTGGAGTGCATGGAGGATAACTTCTTCAGACAGGGAAGATAGAGTACTACCAGAGGGGACGTGGTGCTGGCCCAAGGGAGCTGATGGGTGATGGCAAGCTCTGAGGCAGTCTGGGCTGCAGTGATCCTGCTCTGATGCAGTTGCCAGTGCTGAGGAACACAGGTCAGGGGAGGAGCAAATCAGGACCCTGAGTGTTGGGAAAGCAGAGTTTCATCTCCTCAGGGAGTTAGTGACCAGGGCTCCCTGGAAAAGGACCT
Organism: Bucco capensis; assembly: GCA_013396975.1. Lineage (NCBI taxonomy): Eukaryota > Metazoa > Chordata > Aves > Piciformes > Bucconidae > Bucco > Bucco capensis. Next base: position 2,864 of record VWZO01007886.1, read on the forward strand.
GCAGGAGCCCAACTCCAGATCCCAAGGGATCAGGTAAGGAAGGGAAGAGACCAATATGTCCCAGTGGAAACCTGCTGGTCAAACTGCAGGGCAAGGAGGAACTCAATTGGCAGTGGAAGAAGAGACAGGGAGCCTGGGAAGAGGCCACACTGTCCCACAGGGATGGAGTCAGGAAGGCCAAGGTGAGGCTGGAGTTCAACTTGGCAAGGGGGTGAGGTCCTGGAATTGGAGCACCAAGAAAATGTCAACCAGCCCCAAGCCCTAGGGAGGGCTGCTGCCTCCCTGGGCTCAAAGCCATCAGGAGGAAGTTCTCCAGCCTGGGGTGGCCCCTGCATGAGTATTATCCATGCCTGGCTCCTCCAGTGGGCACTGATGAAGCTGTAATCAGAAGCCAGAGGGGAATCAGGAGAGAGCTCAGGAGCTTGGGGTGCCTGCTTCAGGTCTCAGGAGCACAAGCAGTGTCCTCTTGTGTCTTGCCAGTTGTGAGGAAGGATTGGGAAGATCACCCTGATCAATAAGTGGCTCCAGACCTGGTGCCACTGGCAGAATCTGGGGCTGTTTTGGTCATGGCTTGGTCTCCACAGCCCCAGATCTGCTGGCAGAGGACAGGGTGCACTCCAGAGGGAGAAGGGTCCTAGCTCAAAAGTGAGCAAGACTTCCTTGAGAAGGCTTCCGAGTGGGACTGAAGGGGGAAGGAGATCAAAGGAGGTTCACTAGAGCCTGGGGCTGGGACAGTGTCAGAGGTGAGACCAACACAAGTGCATCTCCACCAAGGCAGGAGGAGCTGGAAGCCCTCACCCAGCAGGAGAACAATGAGCTCCTTGCCATGCTGAGAGAGCTCCCGTGGCTGGATGCTGCCATGGCTGGCTCTAAGCTCTTCAGAGGGGGCAGGCAAGGCTCTGGACCCCAAAGAGGGTTTGAATCATCTTGAGCTCAAGGTGCAGTGTTTCTGGGTGAGGATTAGGAGGAAGGGCACCAAAGCTGATCCCTTGGTGGCACTCTGTGCTAGACCACCCAAGCAGGATGAGAAGGCAGAGGAAACATCCCACAAGCAGCTGGCAGAAGTCTCACCNAGTGGAAACCTGCTGGTCAAACTGCAGGGCAAGGAGGAACTCAATTGGCAGTGGAAGAAGAGACAGGGAGCCTGGGAAGAGGCCACACTGTCCCACAGGGATGGAGTCAGGAAGGCCAAGGTGAGGCTGGAGTTCAACTTGGCAAGGGGGTGAGGTCCTGGAATTGGAGCACCAAGAAAATGTCAACCAGCCCCAAGCCCTAGGGAGGGCTGCTGCCTCCCTGGGCTCAAAGCCATCAGGAGGAAGTTCTCCAGCCTGGGGTGGCCCCTGCATGAGTATTATCCATGCCTGGCTCCTCCAGTGGGCACTGATGAAGCTGTAATCAGAAGCCAGAGGGGAATCAGGAGAGAGCTCAGGAGCTTGGGGTGCCTGCTTCAGGTCTCAGGAGCACAAGCAGTGTCCTCTTGTGTCTTGCCAGTTGTGAGGAAGGATTGGGAAGATCACCCTGATCAATAAGTGGCTCCAGACCTGGTGCCACTGGCAGAATCTGGGGCTGTTTTGGTCATGGCTTGGTCTCCACAGCCCCAGATCTGCTGGCAGAGGACAGGGTGCACTCCAGAGGGAGAAGGGTCCTAGCTCAAAAGTGAGCAAGACTTCCTTGAGAAGGCTTCCGAGTGGGACTGAAGGGGGAAGGAGATCAAAGGAGGTTCACTAGAGCCTGGGGCTGGGACAGTGTCAGAGGTGAGACCAACACAAGTGCATCTCCACCAAGGCAGGAGGAGCTGGAAGCCCTCACCCAGCAGGAGAACAATGAGCTCCTTGCCATGCTGAGAGAGCTCCCGTGGCTGGATGCTGCCATGGCTGGCTCTAAGCTCTTCAGAGGGGGCAGGCAAGGCTCTGGACCCCAAAGAGGGTTTGAATCATCTTGAGCTCAAGGTGCAGTGTTTCTGGGTGAGGATTAGGAGGAAGGGCACCAAAGCTGATCCCTTGGTGGCACTCTGTGCTAGACCACCCAAGCAGGATGAGAAGGCAGAGGAAACATCCCACAAGCAGCTGGCAGAAGTCTCACCATCACTAGCCCTTGTTCTCCTGGAGGACTTGAACCTACCTATGACTGCGGGGGGGTTCTTCTGTGCCCAGTCCCATTTCCTAGTGGAGGGGTATGGATTCTCTCTCCAGAATTGGTCCTGTTCCTAAAGACTGAGGCAAAGAAGTCCTTCAGCTCCTCAGATTTAGCCTCATCTTTTGTCACTAACTTCCCTCCTGCATCCCTCAGGAGATGGAGAAGAACTTCAGGAGCTTCCATGGAGAACCTCAGGAGGTCCCACAGAGGAGAAGCTCAGGAGTTCAGCCCTGGAGGGAGCTCAAAGCACCTGAAGAACCACCAAACCTCATCAAAAAACACCAGAAACCATCAGAAATTAGCAAAAAGACTAAAAAAACACCAAAACCAACCCAAAAAAGTTAAAGGCAAAAAAAAAAAAAAAGACACCAAAAGCCATAAAAATTCAGAAAAGAACCACTAAAAAAATCATCAAAAACCACTAAAAACACTAAAAAAAACCCACATGCTGAAAACATCAAAAAAATCATAACCCCCCCAAAATAAATGACTCAAAAAATCAAAAATCATCGAGAAACCACTCAAAAACAATGAAAATACACCAAAACCACTAAAAAATAATGAAAATCCAAAAAAACACTCAAAAATAATGAAAATACAGCAAAGACCATGAAAAAAATAAAGAACATGACCACAAAATACAAAAAAGTAGAGAAAAAAGAGGGAAAAGAGTAAAAAAAAGGTTAATAAAGGGAGTAAAAAGGGGAAGTAGAGGAAAAAATGGGAAAAGGTAAAAAAGGGGGAAAGCCTGAAGAAAATGGAGGAAAAGGGGCAAAAGGGGGAAAAAGGAAAAGGAAAAAAGAGGTTTAAAAAGAAAGAAAAGGGGGGAAAATAGGAGAAAAGGAAAAAAGGTGAAAAGGACAGAAATGTTAAAAGAGAAAAGGCATAAACGGGGAAAAGATAAAAAGGAAAAATAGGCTAAAAAAGGAGAAAAGGGAAAAAAGTTGGAAGGGCAAAAAGGACAAAAAAAGGAAAAATAGGAGGAAAGAGGAAAAAATGTGAAAAGTGAAAAATGGAGGAAAAATAGGAGAAAAGGGAGAAAAAAGGCGACAAATGAGGAAAAAAGGCCAAAAAAGGCTGGCCAGAGGCGGGCAAGGTGCAGTGCCCAAGGTGTGTTTGTCCCCAGGGGATGCCTGTGCCCCTCCCCCGCGCAGCTCCCGCGGGAAGCGCTCAGAGCCCCCAAAAGAGCCCAAAGGAGCCGAAATGGCGACGCGGGAGGCAGCGCAGGTGCGGGGGGAAGGAATCAAGGGGAAAGGGGAAATGTGGGGAAAAAGGGGAAATTCTGGGTGACTGGGGAATTGAGCTCAGCTTGGGCTGGGAAATGGGAGCTCTCTGCCAAACTTGGGCTTCAGATTTGGGGTTAAACCACAAATCTTAAAGCTTTGGAAATTTGGGTTCTGCCTTGTCTTCCCATTTTCTTGCTTTACTTGGGAAATTTTGATTTCTTTCCTAAATTTTCCTTGTATATTGTCATTTTCTTGCCTTAGCTTTGGAAATTTTCTTTAATTGTTAATATTTGTTTCCTAGATTCCATTTCCTCAGCTTTTTCAGTTTGATTTTGTTCCATTTGGAAATTTGATTGCTTCAGATTGGGAAATTTGATTTGTTAATTTGGAAATTTTGATTTCCTCAGTTTCTTACATTTGATGTCTTCATTTGTGAAGTTTTCTTTCACTAGCCTTTAAATTTTCATTTGTGTCCTGAAGTTCATTACATTTTTAAGTTGTGTTTCTCTAGATTTTAAGATTTCCTTCAGTTTTTAAAACTTTTATTATTTCTATTTTGAAAGTTTTCTTGCTTCAGTTTCCTAAGTTTCATTTTTTCTGTTTCATTTCTTCACTTTCCTGGGTTCTTTGATTTTTTTCTTTAAAATTCTGGTTATTTCCTAAATTTTTGTTTCTTTTCTTTTAAGTTTTGGAGTTTTTTTTCTTTAAAATTTTTTATTCTTTCTTTGAAAATTTTAATTTTCTCAAAAATTTAATTTCTTTTAAAAGTTCAGGGTTTTAAATTTTGGTTCTTTTGTTAAAATTTTTGGTCTTTTCTTTAAAATGTTGGTTCTTCCTGTAAAATTTTAGTTCTTGTTTTAAAATTCTGGTTTTTTTCTTTGAATTTTTTGTTTTTCCTTTTCAATGTTTTTCTTTAAAATTTGGTTCTTTCCTTTAAAATTTTAGTTCTTTCTTTCAAATTTTGGTTATTTTCTTTTAAAATTCTGTTTGTTTCTTTAACAATTTTGTTTTTTTCCTTAACATTTCGTTTTTTCTTTAAAATGTTGCTGTTTTCTTTTCAGTGTTGGTTCTTTCCAGTTCAGATTCTTGCCAAGTTTCCTTTCCCATCTCCTTTCTCTTCCCTTTTCCCCTCCAGCCCCTGCTGCTTTGTTGTCCATTGAACCCTTTCCCTCGCCAAGTGCCCGAGGCTCTGCAGGAGGTGATTGTCTCCAGTGAGCTCTCCTCTTGGCCTCTCGCCGGCCCTGCCCCCACCTGCCCAGGTAGGAGTTCCAACCCCTCCCCCCCACACAGCCTGGGGGCTCCTCTGGGCCTTGCTTGACTCTTAGAGACACATTCAGGGAGGGAAGCTCAGGAGATGCCCTCAGAAACCTCCTGGAGATAACTTCAGAAGGCTCCTGGAGATGTCCTCAGCATGGGAAGTTCTTCTAGATCCCCTGAGAAAGCTCTTCTAGATGTCCTCAGTCTGGAAACCTCTTGGAGGTGCCCTCAGAAAGCTCTTGGAGATGTCCTCAGTCTGGAAAAGTCCTGTAGATAGCTTCAGAAAGTTCTTGTAGATACCTTCACTGTGGGAACCTCTTGTAGATTTCCCTCAGAAAGCTCTTGTAGATGCCCTCAGAAAGCTCTTGGGGATGCCTTCAGCATATAAATCTCCTGTATTTACCTTCAGAAAGCTCCTGGAAATACCTTTAGCGTGGAATTCCCTTTGAGGAATGAAATGGGTGCGCTGGTGACTGAGGATACAGAGAAGGTGGAATTACTCAATGCCACCTTTGCCTTGGTCTTTACTGCTAACACCAACTACCAGCAATGTTAGTACTTTAAAACTATGGAGGAAGATGGGAAGAAGGTAGTTTTGACCTCAGTTGATGAGGTTTGGGTCAGAGATCAGTTGAGCCAACCGGACATCTGCAAGTCCATGGGTCCGGATGGGATGCACCAAAGAGTGCTGAGGGAAATGGCAGAGGTCATTGCTAGGCCACTCTCCATAATCTTTGAGAGGTCCTGGAGAACGGGAGAGGTGCCTGAGGACTGGAGGAAGGCCAGTGTTATCCCACTCTTCAAAAAGGGCAAGAAAGATGACCCAGGTAACTCTAGGCCAGTCAGCCTCACCTCCATCCCTGGGAAGGTGATGGAACAGTTTGTTCTTGCCACCATCTCCAATCATTTGGAGGAAAGGAGGCTTATCACGAGGAGTCAACATGGATTCCGTAAGGGGAAGTCCTGCGTGACTAATCTGATAGCCTTTTCTGATGGCATGACTAGGTGGATAGATGAGGGGAAGGCAGTGGATGGGTTTTTTCTCGACTTTAGCAAAGCTTTCGATACTGTCTCCCATGCTATCCTCATTGCCAAACTTGAGAAGTGTGGATTGGGAGACTGTGNAAGATCATGAAAGGAGTGGAGCATCTGCCCTCTGAGGACAGACTGAGAGAGCTGGGTCTCTTCAGCCTGGACAAGAGGAGACTGAGAGGAGACCTCATCAATGCTTATAAATATGCTAAGGGTGAGTGTCAGGAGGAGAGAGCCAGGCTCTTCTCAATGGCATCCAATGTTAGGACAAGAGGGAATGGGAGCAATCTGGACCACAGGAGGTTTAGTATTAACATGGGGAGGAACTTCTTTACAGTATGGGTGACGGAGCACTGGAACAGGCTGCCCAGGAGTCTGTGGAGTTTTCTTTCTCTGGACACATTGCTGTGTGACTTGGTCTAGGTGATCCTGCTCTGGCAGGGGGTTGGACTACATGATCTTTCTAGGTCCCTTCCAACCCCTGACATACTGTGAAAGCTCTAGATCGCCTTGGAAAGCTCTTCTAGATGTCCTCAGGGAGCTCTTGTAGGTACTTTCAGCATGGGAAGTTCTTCTAGATCCCCTCAGAAAGCTCTTCTAGGTGTTCTCAGTGTAGAAAAGCTCCTGTAGGTACTTTCAGCATGGAAATCTCTTGTAGATGCCCTCAGAAAGCTCCTGTAAATACCTTCAGGATGGGCTCTCCTCCCTCCTTGGAGACCTCTTGGCTTTTCCTCTTCTTGCTGGGTGGCCCCTGAGGTCCCCAGGCTCCACTTAAGTCCTCCTGCCTGCTGCTTGTCCACCCTGTAAGCCACCACTCTCTATCTCCGCAGGCTTCCCTGTGTCCAACCCTGACCTCCTGGCCCAGCTGGAGGAGGAGGAGGTTTGGATCCCAACCATCTCCAGCTCAGAGGAGGACGAAGAGGAGGAACTGGGGAGACCTCTCCTAAGGTTGTGCACCAGGAGGAGGAAGAGGTGGAGAAGCCTTCGAGATGCCAGGAGCACCTCCAGCTCCAACTCCTCTTACTCAGGTAAGAGATTTCTTCTCCTCCACCCCAAAATGGTGGTGGTGGTGGTGGTGGAGAAGGAGGAGAAGGAGGAGGAGAAAGAGGAGGAAAAAGAGGAGGAGGAAGGTTTGAGCTAGGTTGAGGAGCCACCAGCCTCATTTCTCCTGGCAGGAGGACACCTAGAGAAGGTCAAGGTGGGGAGGGGAAGTCAACCACATTTTGGGGTCTCCATCTCCAGCTCCTGCTGGCTCCCACCTCCAGGTGGGCCTCAAGGTGAACCTTCTCCCTCCTCCCAGCAGATGCTACTTGGTGGCTGAGTGAGACTGAGGAGGAGGAGAAGACTTCACAGGAAGACAGCAGAAGGAAACCCCAAGGTAGGATCTCCTTCAGCTTCCAAACCCCCAAAACCACCTCAGGGAGGAGAAGACCACCTCCTCCCAGCCCCTCCAGGGGGAGAAGACCTCCCCCCAAGGTGTCCCACCACCACCAGCAGCAGAAGAAGCCCTCCTGTGCCCAGTGTGGGAAGAGATTCAGACACACTTCCTCCCTCAAGCGTCACCAGAAGGTCCACCTGGAGGAGAAACCTGTCCCCTGCCCCAGCTGCAGGAGAACCTTCTCCAGCAGCTCCACCTTGGAGGAGCACCAGCAGAAGGGAAGATGCCAGGAGAAACCTCCCCAGTGTCCCCATTGCCTCAAGAGCTTTGCCTCCAGGAGGTCTCTCCAGAAGCACCTTCAGCTCCACCTGCAGAATGGAGCCTTCCAGTGCTCCTACTGTGGCAAGAACCTCAGCAACAAGTCCTCCTTGGTGGACCACCAGAGGATCCACACTGGGGAGAGGCCTTATGGGTGTCCTGAGTGCGGCAAGACCTTCAAGGCCAGCAAAGCTCTCAGCAAGCATCGCAAGAGCCACCTGGATGGTGCCGCCTTCACCTGCCTGGAGTGTGGCAAGAAGTTGACCAGCAAGTTCACCTTGGTCATCCACCAGAGGATCCACACCGGGGAGAGGCCTTATGGGTGTCCTGAGTGTGGCAAGACCTTCATGGCCAACAAGTCCCTCAGCAAGCATCGCAAGAGCCACCTGGAGGAGAAGACTTCCAAGGGTCAGGAGGAGAACAACTCAACCTTCTTGATGCCACATCGTAAGAGTCATCTGGAGGAGAAGACCTCCAGGGGTCAGGAGGAGAACTCAACCTTCTTGAGCCACAAGTCCCTCAGCAAGCATCTCAAGAACCACCAGGAGGAGAAGACTTCCAACAGTGAGAACAACTCAAGCTTCTCACCTCACCTCCAGCTCCACCAAAGCTTCTCCTCCTCCTCCAACCCTGAAGAAGAAGCCTTCAAAGCAAAGAACCACCTCCCTGAGGACCCTCACCCATGTCCCACCTGTGGGGTGGCCTTCAAGGTCCACTCAGCTCTTCTCCTTCACCAGAAGAAGACTCACGGGAGACCTAGGCCTTATGTCTGCTCCGAGTGTGGGAAGAGCTTCCGGGACAACAGCACCCTGAGGAGACATCTGTGGATCCATAGTGGGGAGAAGCCCTACCAGTGCTCCTACTGCCAGAAGAGCTTCAGGGCCAGCTCCACCCTCATCATCCACCACAGGATCCACACCGGGGAGAAGCCCTACAAGTGCCCCAAGTGTCCCAAGAGCTTTGTCTCCAGCTCCTGCTTGACCAAACATCGACGGACACATCTGCGGCAGGAGGCCACCAAGCCTTGAGGGGACCTGGGGGTGACCAAGCCTTGAGGTGACCTTGAGGCCTACCAAGGCTTGAGGTGACCAGGCAACCAAGGCTTGAGATGAACAGGGGGCAACCAGGCTTTGAGGTGACCTTGTGTCATCCAAGCCTTGAGATGACCAAGCTTTGAGGTGGCCTTGGGGTGACCAAGCCTTGAGGTGACCTGGGTGTGACCAAGCTTTGGGTGACCTTGGGGCCTATCAAGCCTTGAGGCGATCTTAGGGCAAGCAAGCCTTGAGGTGACTTGGAGGTGACCAAGCCTTGAGGTGACCTTGAGGTGGCCAAGCTTTGAGGTCATCTTGGTGTGACCAAGGAGACAACCTGGATGAGGAGGTAGCTGGAGACATCTCTTACTTCTTTGAGTTTCTTTTTTCCTCCCATTTTTGGACTTTTTTCCCCCCAAATTCACTGATCACAAGAGCTGATAGGCAAATGAGCTCCCAGAAGAGCCAATGACAAGCGAGGACTCATTTCCTCTTTTCTTCCTGAGTTTTCCTCTTTCTTCTTCCCTAATTTTCCTTCTTCCCTAGTTTTCCTTCTATTTTGTCCCAACTTTCCATCTTTTTTCCCCAATTTTCCTTCTTCTTTTTCCCCAATTTTCCTTTTATCTTCCCCAATTTTCCTCTTTCTTCCCTAATTTTCCTTATTTTCTCCTAATTTTCCTTGTTCTTTCATTTCCCTTTTTCTTCCCCAGTTCGCCTCCTCCTTCTCCTCCACCCCCAGCTCCCCCTGGTGGCAGTGACAATAATCACTCCAAAACCAGGGATTTTGGGGTTCTTCCTCATCTTCCACATTCTCATTAAAGTTGTTGATGTCTTCTCCACCCCATGAGGTTCTCTTGGCTCTTCATTGACTTCTGTCCTTCCCAGGGTGGATGGATGGTGGTGTCCAGGTGATGGGGGTGGTGTATAGATATTGGTGGCTACGTGTTGTTGGTGTCTAGAAGTTTGAAGGTGAGATGAAGGAGGGGAAGGTGAGGAGGAGGTAAGAGAAGAACTTGAGGAAGTGAAGAAGGTGAGGAAGAAGAGGAGGAAGAGGTAAAAGCAGAAGGTGAGGAAGAAAAGGTAAGAGAAGAACATGAGGAAGAGGAGGAGGTGAGAAGTCCCGAGTGTCCCAGGAGCTTTGACTCCAGCTCCTCCTTGGACAAACATCAACAGGCACATCTGCAGCAGGAGATGCTGCTGGATGCCACCAAGCCTTGAGGTCGCTTGGGGCCTACCAAGGCTTGGGGGACCTGGGGGTGACCAAGCCTTGAGATGACCAAGCCTTGAGGTGTTCTTGGTGCAACCAAGCCTTGGGGTGACTGAGCCTTGAGGAGACCAAGGGTCAGAGATCAGTTGAGCCAACTGGACATCCGCAAGTCCATGGGTCCGGATGGGATGCACCCAAGAGTGCTGAGGGAAATGGCAGAGGTCATTGCTAGGCCACTCTCCATAATCTTTGAGAGGTCCTGGAGAACGGGAGAGGTGCCTGAGGACTGGAGGAAGGCCAGTGTTATCCCACCCTTCAAAAAGGGCAAGAAAGATGACCCAGGTAACTCTAGGCCAGTCAGCCTCACCTCCATCCCTGGAAAGGTGATGGAACAGTTTGTACTTGCCACCATCTCCAATCATTTGGAGGAAAGGAGGCTTATCACGAGGAGTCAACATGGATTCCGTAAGGGGAAGTCCTGCTTGACTAATCTGATAGCCTTTTCTGATGGCATGACTAGGTGGATAGATGAGGGGAAGGCAGTGGATGGGTTTTTTCTCGACTTTAGCAAAGCTTTCGATACTGTCTCCCATGCTATCCTCATTG